>JAXQQM020064198.1:0-580216 GCA_034641835.2 Pinus albicaulis | reverse complement strand
GGAGGTGCAAGGAGAGGCCGATATGAATATCATTTGTTAATTATTAATTTTAAGTAATTGTAGTTTTTGAGATGAAGGAGATTTTGTCAATGTAACAGTGAAGTCAATTCCTGTTTTGCCATCTTATCTGATCCTTCACTACATGCAAACTTTGAAAGCATGCAATCTTCATATAATTTATTAGTTTAATGTTTCCAATTAGGTAACATAATCCTCCAAAGTTTACCATTGCAAGAGGTATATTCATTTGCATCGTTACAGCCTTGTATTCCCATCATACTCAACTTCCAATGTAAATATTACATAAGCTGTAATGGAATCCTGACAAATTGATGTTCAGTTTCATGAACATTGACAGAAAAAACAGTTGGTCCAAATTTAAGATTTCTCAGAAAATATATTCATTTTCGTTATGGGTAATTTGCCAGTGGAATGGAAAAGGAGGCTGTTGAATCATTTTAAAAGGGTATCTCCATGTAGCATCCATGGAAAAAAGAAACCAAGCTATCAACAACAACATTGCAAAATAAGGGCAAAATTTTAGAGGTGAACACTTGCAGCTTTCCATTTCCATCAAATACAACGGTAGAGGCCTCTACACGCCATATAGCACTACTATTGAAATAACTTTATTTCAAGCTATTTCCAAGCATTTAAGTCTCCTTACCAGCTTTCTTTGCTGCATGAAAGAGGACCTCTTCAACAAGTTGTTGGGCAGGATCTCCATCCGGATAAGATGACATAAACCATTCCACATGGTTAACCACCTCTTCATTGGTAAAATATTGATAAAGACCATTTGATGAGAGTATCAAATAATGGTCTTCAGGACCCAGTCTATGGTGACGAAGAGCAGGTGTGCAGGTGATGGATGCAACAACGCTACCTGTAACAGTGTAAAACAATAAGAACACCCATGCTCTCAAGGTATATGGTATAAATAATTCAAAAAATGCTAAATTTTTTTACTAAACAGACAACAGACAAGATAGTCCCTTCAACCAAACTAAAAATTCATTTTAATAACCAATCTATATAGAGAATATTTGCAACCTGTCCATCTGCAATTATCAAGAGAACATGGTACTACCCACCACTCTGTTCCACGAGACGGATTGCTGCTTCAATAATTGGGGCAAAAGATGTTGGCCCTAAATAAGAAAAGAACATACAAGAAAAGTATAAGAAAACACAGGATATACGCAACATATACACATATCAAGTAAACCAGTCAGACAGACTTTCCCAGCTTAAGCCTTAGAATGCTAAAGGCTATTTAATCTTCATATCTTCAAGTGGAATAACAAAGTTCCATTAACTAACCAGGCAATCGAAGATGTGGTACTATCTCCCTGTAGCGTCTCAACGCTTCTTCAAATCCATTACATAATCTATCATCTGGATAGAAACTAAACACACTTTCATCATGTGTCAAAGCTGTGAAAGAAAAAAAAACGCATTATTAGGAATAACCAGATTGCTACATATGTTATGAATTCATGTTAACCAACATAAGAAAAATAAATTGTGCCAAATTGAAACAAGATTTTCAATCGAAACAGAGATCAAAACTTGCCATCCCCGAAACCAAAACAAGGGATCAAGTTGTCTTCATCAAATGCAGATAAGGTCCTCCCAATTATCGAAATTGCTTGTTCATAAGGGTTTGGCATGTCTCCAATGTGGTGCAAGCTTCGGCGATTAAGAGACCTTGCACCTAAAATCCATAACAAAATGTTGAAGTGATCGCTTTGATTTAATTTGGATTGAAAAGTAAAGAGTCTGCAGAATTATTAACTTAAACTAAAAAAACCGATAACCGATAGAAGTTGTATTCAATATATATGAGCAGACTACAGAAACTCACTAACAGTTCTTGCGCAAATAACCACGTTTAAATAAAGGCAGCTTGGCTATTTTAAAATTTTAAACTTGCATGGAAATTATGACATTAAAAACTTCAGGATCATGGGTAATAGAACTTTCATGTCCACTCATTGCTCTTTTTGAAGTCAATCCCTACAATCAAGTTGGAAGATTCGAGGCCAACTTGTGCGAGAGCTGCAGTCACCTACAAAAAAGATAAAAATACAAACAAATCAGAGAATTCTCCCTAGAGCGCTTATAACCATAACTTATCAAGCCAATTAACACTGAAATACATGAGATAATACAAGCTAATTACTCAAATGTCATAATCAGGTACATCCAAACCCATGCAAAGCTAGTTCTTTAGAGCATTACAATATGACTAAACCTTTGACCAAAATTGTTGTGTAGTATGTTGACCTAAATAAAATACTTAATTGTCTTGAATTAATAGAAAGTATAGATTAATACTACTGAATATGATCTCAACACTAAGCTTTATTTTTCAATTCAAATTATGCATTCCACTGGATTTAAATGTGTTTATGAGGGTTAAAAAAATCTGAAAACCGGTGAGCCTATGAGACTATCAATTACAAAGACCTAAACCTATTTTAAACTTATTGTATTTCCTTTTTAAAATGGTAAAACAAAAAAAAACAAAAGAAAATCATACCTATTTTAACTTGTTTGTGACCCGTGTAAGATCTATTTTGCTTTTGTTTTATTTGAAGTTTTAAAGATTTGTGATTAAAGAAAATGCATAGGTATCCTATTTCGGGCAATAATGTATTGTATGTACAACATTTTATGTGTAACTCATACAAACGAGCTACCTAATTGCATATCAAGAAATTACCAGTCAAATAGGCCTTTCAATATTACTTGTTATCCTCTGTGATGCCTTCTCTTTCCCATGTCTGAAGCAGAGCAATCAACGATAATGCGCATTTTAGAGTCTCCACCTGTAAATATGACAGCCACTTCTCCATAAACAGGCAAACTGATACCTTTGCAAGAAAAATGAATCTCCAACTATAAATTGTTGCATATGATCTTTTCGAGTGTGATAGACTACTCAAAAATAGAAATTAAACACAACAGAGTAAACAAAAGCTCATATGGTATGCCCACCAAAAAATTTTCTGAAGTGACACTGTAGTCATACTTTACAGCTCGTTTTGACCACACAATTAGTATTTCTTGTGAACTTGTAAGCATTGTTAATGCAATTGTCGCAAGCTCTCTGTAATAGCTCTCTGTACAGATCTGTACCCTCACACATCTCATATAGAATGTGAGTCACCTAGGGTTACAAAAATGGATCTGCATGCCAGATAAGGTGGAGCATTCCCACCTCAGAATCTGCACCTTATCTAAAGTCAAAGTCAGAAAACATAATTTACTAAAAATAAAACAAACAGCACTGTCCATTTCATTTTAGTGCCTTGTCTCATTAACTAAAGATAAACAAAACTTTATCCCATCATAAGACTGGTCGCTGATGCATGATGGCTAGCACATGTATGCATGCAAACTATATCTGAACAAAGCACCTCTTCCTATATCTATTAGTGTGCCGTTCTCTATCTTCTAGAGGAGAAATTATGGTGCTGCTGAAAAGGACAATGCCTAGGACAGTCTCACATTTGCATTGCTGTTGAAGAAGACTTCTTTTGAGATACACTTTCTAACAAGATTAGCATGATATATAAACACACCCATTTCCTTTGATAGCAATTCATGTTTACTAGAATTTATAATATCCATAATCTCCAAATGCTTTGTGTGTTCCATGACATCTTCTCTCAAATAGAAACAAATGTCCAAAGACTTGTACATTAGGAAGTACAACGAATGGATAAGACTAAAGTGAAATGTATATACTTAATATACCACGAGGGCAACAAATAAATATTGACATAGAACTTCAATTTTTTCAATGAAAAATGAGCCTGCAGAATAAGAAATGAGAAAGATTAACAATAATTTATAAATTGTTTCTTGCTTCCAAACACCATTTGTAACAAGTATTTTACCAAAGAAGCATAAGCATCGTACTTATTAAGAAAATAATTGAGGAGGCACCAAATACAAGAGTTCATTACAACAATAAGCTTATTAATAAACGCAGGATAACATTGCCATGCAGGGCACACCAATCAGCCATTTGCTACATGAGTTTCCAAATCATTACTGGAATTTGGCATGATTAGCATTCAACTTGCATTTTACGAGATAGTAAAGATACATGGACAGAGTATCTCTAGAACATGACATCATGCCCCTGAGTAACAAATCTAAAGGAAATCTGTATAAACAAAAGAAATACATTTCCAACTGGCTTATTGCATACTTAAAATTTGTTATAGACAACCTACCATAAACAATCCAAAACTCAAACTGGACAATCTCTTATATCTAAACAAGACTGGGGACTTGAGGCTGTTGTGCAAATTACTGCATACACATTCCATGACAACCTGTACTACAAGCTTTCAAATACAATCTGAGCTCCCATATCCCTCTCAAGGAATTATAAGTTTTTCTCCAGCATAGATGATGTCATCAATATACTTATTTGCAGTTTTTATTTGATCAACTGAAACCTGAACTCAACCAAGGAAACAGAAATAGTTAGACAAGTCCTATACAACGGGTCGAAGGGAACAACATGGCAACCCAGTTTTACATGCATTCAAAAAGCTGAACAGCAACTATGCTAAGAAATGTTCTACAATAAGGCAGGACAAAGAATAAAGATACTTTATAAATAGAGTAGGATAACTTGCATCTTCCACTCTTCCACTCAATTTCATAAATCGAGTTTAGCCGATACAAAACAAAGTTGCATATCTCGATTCTCAAATTCAAGTCTTTTGTAGCCTTGAGATGCATATGAAACCCAGGTTTAGATGAATCTACACCAGTGTCCATTTACACACAATGGACCATCTAAATGTAATGCACATTATATCCCCACTCCAACCTACCGGGCTGTAGAGCAACCGGCGCATTCCTTAATCTCAGACGTGTTATAATCATGATAAGCGTCAGAATCGAGTCTGACAAACAATGAAAAGCTTACCACTGGAAATATGAGGGGCATTTGGGAAAAGGCGATATGTTTGGACCATTATCATGAAAAAACGCTGAAAATCTATTCTGCATAGGCAATGTTCGGTCATATTTTTCAAGTAACGCTCCCTTCATCTAATGGGTATTGTCTAGGGATGTTGGAAACCAAAATTCTGGTGCTCTGGTCATTAACATATTCCAATAATGGCAACTTTGGGCATAGGGATTGCTGATTTAAATTATCAACCTAAACAAGCATCAAATAATTACAGTACACCGTAGCATCTAATTGCAGGATGAAATAAAAATTCCATAGGTATGAAGTCAGAGAAACAAATAAATTTGGCAAAATAAATAGAATAGATACAAAGAAATTCTATCTTTAGGGTTGAAACAAGAAAATTTTGAAAGGTGGGAAAACAAACCATAAAGCTGGTTTTCCCTGTCCTGCTGTCGCCCATCACTGCAATCTTCAAAATCACTGTATCATCGGCTTCGCGATCAGAAGAAATAGTCAATTCGACGGTGGGCGTAACATAAAAATCAGAAACCGGGGTCATAAAACAACCCCCAGCGCGAGAATCGGTTTCGCAGGCTTCTAAATCTCTCATTTTAGGTATGACAGAGGTCGATAAGCTCCGCTTTAAGCGATGAAGGGCCCATCATTTGTGCACCATACCCTAAGCATTTATAAATCAATCAGTTATTAAAATTCGTCTTTCTTTTGGGTACAGACACCAGTACACACATTTTTAAACCTTACTCCTCCTCCTCTGCGCCCGTCATTTGTGCACCATACCGTGAGCATTTATATTGCATTCAAGTAAAATCAATCAGAGTTACTAAAAATCGGCTTTCATCTAGTGTACCCATCTAGACTGTGAAGATACAAAACAGAGGAAAGACTGTCAGCAAAAAAACTAAGTCTATCAGCACAAACCCATTTAGCGATAGATCAATAGAATGAATACCTATGCCAGATGCAGTACTCTAGACGTGTGACCGTTAAGCTCTGCTATCTTAACCATAGATGGATTAAACCATCAAGGCCACCAGTTGTAATAATATAACCATTCCAAGCAAGCGCACCTACACTTGATTGGTGACCTTTCAAGGCTCTTAGCTGTGTTCATTGAAAAACATTACCAAGTGAATGAGATTGAATCTAGAAACAAATAATGAAACTAAAAATATGAGAAAACATAAATAATTTAATCTACCTGTCTATTAGATGCAGAATCCCGTAGCTGTAAAACAGAATTAGTGAAGCCAACAGCAATATGTCTTCCATCAGGTGCCCATTTAACACTGGTTATTGGACCAACATCATCATCGACTGTCAGGAGCTCAGAAGTTGTGCTCTTTGAGGCATCCCATAAATACACCGTATTGCTGAGCGCTATCAATAAAACGTTATTGGCACTCTAGTAATAATCATCCACAAGCTCAGGGGCATCCAAAGTTCGCTCCGCAGACTGTAAATAAGGATATGAAAGTTAAAAATAAAATACAAATGTCAAAATCAGCAACTGTCATGCCATAACGATATGCGGAACCGACGGAGCATTACGCGCCAAAGCAAGTCTGCAGGGATGAAGATTCCGGTTAGTTCATAACGAAGAGTGGAGCGGCCATCGGGGCATAAATATTTTAAAAATAGTTATTGCCGTCACAGCAGAACACAAAACAATGGTTTTTGCCAACAGATTGGAACAGGTGTCAGGAACAGCTGTCAGCTAAAGATTAAAATTGTCAGGTTGTCAGGAAACACGTGTCAGCGGGACATTAAAAATGTTGACGATGAAAAACTGTATCTCTTTCAAAAGAGAAGGCCTATCGGCCTAATAAAATGATCTTTTTCTTTGAAACGAGAATGAGGTTTGGTACAAGATTGTGATTTTTAGTTGTTTAAAATATGTTTTTAAATGGATAAAATAAATTCAACACCCTCAAGAACCTTGCAAGTTAAACTTGTGATTTCCTAAAAATCTTTATTAAATCCCAGAGAAATTGACTAGAAAATATGCAAAATAAAAATAAAAATAAATTAAACTCCCTTGATAATGTGAACTAACTACACATAAGTAGTGAAGTGGTACTAAATTTAATTTTTGTAATTAAAATTGACTAGAAAATATGCAAAATAAAAATAAAAATAAATTATACTCCATTAATAATGTGAATTAAATATAAATAAGTAGTGAGGTGTTACTAAATCGATAATGTGAATTAAATATAAATAAGTTGTGAGGTGATACAAAATCAAATTTTTGTAATTAAATTAAGTTATAGCTTTTTCAACAGTGTCTTTTTTCCAATTGAAAAAATCTTGTTTGGAGTACCTCTTAAACATACATAGTCATACCAGCATACCTCCCCACCTAACTCTTGGACCACATCAATTAAAGATGAAGAAAAAAAAACTCTATGGAGATTATCCAAAAACAGAACAGTTATAAAACCATAACTATCTAATGTAAATTCACTAGAAAATATGCAAAATAAAAATAAAAATAAATTAAACTCCCTTAATAATGTGAACTAAATACACATAAGTAGTGAGGTGGTACTAAATTTAATTTCTGTAATTAAAATTGACTAGAAAATATGCAAAATAAAAATAATTTTTTTTTTTACTTTCCTAATAATGTGAATTAAATATAAATAAATAGTGAGGTGGTACTAAATCTAAGTTCCTTAATTAAATTAAGTTATAGCTTTTTCAACGGTATCTTTTTTCCAATTAAGATCTTGTTTAGAGTAGCTCTTCAATGTGGCGAGCCTTATTGCCATAGGCCCATTAATGCGCCCAGACAGGAAATGCCCGCCGCACGATGATCTACAGCTTTAATCTGATGGCGGACATTTCCTGCCTGGGCACATTAATGGGCCTATGGCAGCTGAAATAAGGCTCACCCTTAGTACATAGTCATACTAGGATACGTTGCCACCTAACTCTTGGACCACATCAATTAAAGACCGAAAAAAAAAACTTTATGGCGATTATCCAAAAACAAAACAGCTATAAAACCACAACCATCTAATGCCATTCTTGTTTTGCATGCCATTCTTGTTTTGCAAAATAAGGGAGTATCACCTTCACATACATGGCAGCCATGGTGTTTTCTATGAGCAATACCAATAACCGATTTTTTCTTGTCAAGGTGGTTTCGCCAATGCTGGTTTTCTTCATATTTCTGGCTTTTATCTCAGTTGTTGCTGCAGCAGGGGGAAGATCCATAGGCCTGGATGCCATTAACACATGTTCAAAGCATGACATTACAGTCACTCAGGGGCCCACAAAAGCATTTCCAAATGGCATACAAGCATTTTCTGTACGAGTTGTGAATACGTGCGCCACTGGGTGTGCAATGGCAGAAATCCACGTCAACTGTGGTTCGTTCGCCTCTGCCCGAACTGTAAACCCTGAAATATTCAAGCGCTTAGCACACGATGATTGCCTGGTAAACGATGGTAAAGCTTTGGAGGCTGGAAGCACTGTATCTTTTACATATGCCAACTCTTTCCTCTATCCGTTAAAAGTCTCTTCCTTCAAGTGCGTTTAGTGATTTATATGGATTTCTGTAGCAATACTACTACTAATAATAAAGTTTCTACTCTGCTTAATTTTTATGATGTGTGTTGCCATAGTATATGTGTTTGATGTTTAATGTTAAGAGCAGTATATATGTTTCTTTCAGAGGAAAAGTTTTGAAATCTTTTCTGAAGTGTTCTGAAGTTTTTTTTTTCAAATATGATTACAACATATATTCTTTTATTCGAGCCAAAGATTTATTTCTTTATCAATATAATAAAATATTATAGATAAACAACATAATATATTACATTTCATTTTTGATTTATCATGAACATGTGACTAATTTTAATATTACAGACAAATAATATAATATACTACATTTCATTTATGATTGAACAAGAATATGTAACTAGTTTTCTAAGATTTTAAGGTCATTGCTGCAAACTCTTGATTTTGAGGAATATTAGTGATTTGATTTGATGTCAAGGGATATATTACTTTTTAGATGTTAAAAATCTAGAATTAAGATGATTAGTCAATTTTGATTGATGGACAAATCTTTCTTCCATTTAACATTAGGGCTAGGGCTAGTCCCCAGCTTTACTCACCCTAATTAAAAACAAAAACACAATCTAATCAAAAGGAATTGAAAATATTAAATTTGCTTGCTAGATTAAATTTAAAAAACTGATACTAAAATTGTTTGATTGAATCATTTATATCTATTTTGTTAATGTAGATTAGAACTTCTGGAATCCTATGTAATATGAGCTCAAGCTCTAATCTACATTATGTATATAACTGTGGAAACATTCACCCCTCAAATCTATTTTTTTGTTTAAAATTTTTGTATAAATAACTACCTACACATATTAATCATAAATACTTTTTATGTAAATTTCTATTAATTTTATTTTTATTTTTATTTTTATGAGAATTTATTTTAATTTTATAATCATTCTCATTTATATATTATTTATTTATATTTTTAAGTCAAAAGTAATAACATAACATATTAATTTTTTTTTTAATTATATTAATATTTATAACTAACAAAAAGGAGTGCTCTGCAACAATTGAGCTAGGGTTTCTAGCTTCCTTGCAACGGCGCCGCCCTTCTGCGAAACTCTCTTCAACCGTCTCTTACTCAGGCACTGTTGTTTGCCATCGCATCTGCTGATCCTCCCTTAATGGATCCGTCACAGGGGGAGGCTCACAAAGCCTCCCCCAACGTCAACACTGCTGCAAATCAGAAGCCCCCTTCTGACACAACACAACCATCCTCTGGCAATGTACAGTTCTCTGTCATGGGAAAAGAACCGATGGACAATGCTGCGAACCACCTAACCCTTGGGAAAATGTCGGAAGAGCAAACAGAGCCTTCACCTGCTTCCCCGACTCTTTCTCCACCAGTGCCTTAAACTCACAGAACTTAGAGAATGTCTCGCTCTTCTTCTGCATGAAGAAGATCCAGCACTTCCGAGAAAATTCATCAACAAAGATTGCATAATACCTGTGCTTTGCTGTCGAAGCTACTGAGAAAGGTCCACACATGTCTGTGTGAATTCTCTCAAGGATCATCGTGGCGTGACTATCCTTCTCGTGAAAGGTGGCTTTCACAAATTTTCCCAAAGTACATCCCTTTCACTGATCTGATTGCGCAAGTGTACCTTTGGGAAGCCTGGTAGAAATCTGCCGCAAAATTTTCAAAGCACCATGGTGAAGATGGCCCAATCTCCTGTGCCATAGCTCGCCCTCATCCCGGCTCACCACTTCTTCTGCCTTGCCTGCCATTGCTGCGCAACCATCTACCTGCAACTGATAAAGGTTCTTAACTCGAACCCCTATCCTCTGGGTTTCACCAGTTGCCTTACTGCGCAGGAAAGCCTTTCCCTCGCTAAAGACAACATCATATCCCTTGTCTTCCAACATTGCCACAGAGATAAGATTCTTCTTCAATCCTGGAACATGCATGACTTCCTTCAATACGAAGGGTTTACTAGACTCCCTCTCAAATGAAATGGTCCTGATACCGGTCACACTGTATCTACCATCATCGCCCATCTCGATGTGCACTCCAAGATCCTTCTCATCCAGATCAGTAGACAAATATTTGTCTCTGGTCATATGGAAAGACGCACCACTTTCAAGAAACCACACTAAACCCATCATACTTGAGACCAGGCATGCAATCAGTGAAAAATACAGCTCAAACTGTGAGGCTAAGGCCTCTCCAGCTGTAGATCCATCAACCTACTTATTTTTCTTCTTTTGTGAACAATTAGTGGCGTAATGTCCGTGTTGGTGACAGTGAAAGCACTTCACCTTGGACATATCCTGCTTCTTGCCTTTCGCACCCGATTGAGAAGTATTCTTCTTGCTCTTCCCCTTCCTTGCTTTGGCAGCCAAAGCACAATTTTCTTCATCTAAATTCTTCGATGAAGATCTGTCCCTGTTACTCCGCCTTATCTCCTCCTGCACAAGATCCGACCAAAGTCGCTCCCATCCTGGCAGTTTCTCCTGACCATTGACAGAGTCCTGATATGAATGCCAACTCTTCGGAAGCCCAAGGAGAGCCAAGATCACCAAGTCCTCGTCATCTACAGTAACCCCCACACTTCCCAGCTCATCCCTGCACTGGACGAAATTCGTGAGGTACTTGGGTATACTGTCACCTTTCTCCATTTTTATATTCCTGAGTCTATCCTTGAGCGCCAACTTCCTCTGGTCGCTCTTGCTTTGGAAAAAATCTGTCAAATCTTTCCACATCAAGAATGGAGAATATTTACCATGAAGGTTGGACACTATGTGATCCTTCACACCTTCCAATATAATCCTTCGACATTTTTCTGTCTTCTTTTGCCATGCATCAAGTGCGGTAGCATCGCTAGAAGCAGGTTTTGGAATTTCTGCATCTATGAAATCCTTCATCCCATTGTCCTCTAGCACCACCTCCATCCTATCCTTCCATGCAATATAATTTGAGCTGCCCTCAAGGGCATACTCCAATCGCAATCCATTGAAATACATCTCAACTTTGACACCAAGAAAACACTGCTGCAAATTCGAATTCCACCAGCACAAAACTCAACCGCTTCAATGCTTTGCAATTGCTCCAATGATCAATATCACTCTGATACCATGTAGAAATTATATAAATAATGCGTTATACATCCAATATTCTCATGATCACACACTATTTGACTTCATGCACAATACAAAATCTCTTCTACTATTGATCATTACTTGCGGAAATTAAATCAATTGCATGCACACATTAAAACCATAAAAATTCACACATATGAACACAGTAATTTATGGGAAAGCTTAAAGCTGAAAACCCCCAACTATCTGTATATTATATTTCATAGAGATCATGTAACAATCATCATACAAATCTCCTCACAAGATCTCAGTACAATCTCCAATTGCTACACACTAATCAGGTCCGATCTAGCAAATCCCATGCACCGATCTCTGCCACCTACTAGCCTACCTCTACTGCGCAATCATTGTTGAAGAATTGCTATGAATGAACTCGAATTGGTCCAGCCCTTCTCACACAATCCTCATTGACATCTCCAACCACTGTGTGTTGCAAATCATGCAACACTATAGTCACAACTAATAGTCAACCTGCTCTTTCACCTACCTCTCCACTGGTCTCCACTGAAACTGTCCATGCACTGTAGTTAAATAATGTATTCTTCAATTGATTAATGAGTTAATATTTATTGAATTAATTAATAATTAGTTCACACCACTCTCACTAGTGTATCAATCAGTTAGACTAGATGCAACTAGCTCAACCGTGTTTAACTAAGTTAAACTGAACACAACTCCACCAACTACCTCAATAACTCCACCAAACTCTGTCACATGAGTTCTAACTGAAGTCTCCATGAAATAGCTCCACTTAACCCTCAGGAATAGCGTAATTCCTTCTGTCATCTCCTGTGCCACATCTGTGCACTTAACTAAAGTGCTTCAAGAGAATAAGATAATGTTTATAGTCCAAATATTATTAAGAGCTAATAATATTTGACATATCTATTTTTAGACTAGCAATCTAAAAATAGATTCCACCCAATATGTCTAAAAATAGAAGTCCATCTATTTTTCCAACTTGACCAACCATCCACAAATAGCATCCTGCAACTCATAGAATATGATCGACATGTCTAAAAATAGACTTGCGCCAAAAATAGCCTGCGGGCCCACTTAGTGAAGGCGACTCTTTTCACTAAGCTCATCATCTTGTTTCAATCTCAACAGTTTCAAGTGTCCTTGAATTATATCAAGTTTCTTCGCATTGATTAGAACATCTTTAGGTTCATTTCATGGTCGTACCATCGTTGTTGTCATAAATGAAGCCTTTGGGTCGCAGTCGCACACACTTCACTTGTTGTACTTGGGAAATGTGCATAGAGTGGAATTTTGATGTATATTTATGATTGTTAAAGTTTATAAGTTTTCTTTATGAGTTGGTATGCATCACGCTTGGTTATATGTATAAACTCATATTGTTCACCCCTCACCCTATATTACAGACTTAGACAAATATTTGGTTCCAAAGCAAACTCATTAAGGCCAAGAGTGCATGAGCACACTTTTAAGCCTTTATGAGGAATCCTTCATTGTTAAAAAGTGTGCCATTCACCCTCCAAGAGCACAAAACACACTCCTGAAGCCACTTTCACTTTCCTTACTCCCAACCACACCCTCCTAGAGACCAAGTCTTCCTTGAGTGCAATCCTTTGACTTGAATAAGTGTGTTAACCTTGAGTGCATAAACACACCTTGAAGGCCTCAAGCTCCACCTTTCAACCTTCCCTGATGTTCCATGCACCCTCCAGACCCTTTGAGCACATGAGAGAATTCCGAAGGCATGACGTTCTTCCCTTCAACCTTTAGAATTATGCCATGCACCCGCTTGGGCCTCTTGAGTGCATGAGCACACCCCGAAGGACTTCATAATTCACCCTTTAGCCTTCAGGAGTGTGCCTTGTGCCATACATATCTCCCTTCAACAAACATCCCACTTGGGAAGCCTGAAGCCTTCCCCTTTGTCCTTCAGACTTGCGCCATGCACCTTGCCTTGATTGTCCCCCTCATTTGAGTGCACGAGCAAATTTCAAAGCCCCAAATCCTTTGTTCTTCAGATCTTAAACCTTTCATAGTGTGCCCATGCACCAAAAATCTCTTTTTGTCCATTTTGAGCGCACCATAAAGGCATAAACAAAAAACCTACATAACATGGTATAATATGATATTTTCAGGATGATGGTTGCTCGCCATGACTGATTGCAGATACAAATATTCCAAAAACATCATGGAAAGTACACATGAGGAATATCAGGCAAAGAGAACAAACAAAGAAAGCATGGAAAGAACAAAGAACACACTTGAATATTGATGATCAAATCACCTTGAAGACTTCATTTGATTAAAGACCCTTTGGAGCATAGAGAAATCAACAATATAAGTTGCTTAAAGAAAAAATATGCAAGTTGCAACCATGTCACGACTAGAGAAATTCCATGTCATCAGTCACTATTAGTCCCAATAATCAAAGATAGTGGCATGTCATGTTCTCATCACATGATGATGTGGAAGGAATGAAATATTGTTGTTATAATTGTAAATACAAATAAGTGGTAGACCAAGATTCATGTATGAACTAAAGAGTCATGGAAGTCCAAAGGACATGTAATACCAAAATTCATGTAATTCAAAAATTCATTTGGAATTCCAAAGGTTGTAGAAGTCCAAAAGTTAGTAGAAGTTGGAAAGTCAAGAGTCATGAAGATGTGAAAAGTCATCCCTCAAGTTATAAATAGATCCTATTTTCTCATGTAAAGGATTTTTAACCTTGTATTCTCCCACAAGGCATTAGAGAGAGAGATAGTAATTTTGGGGAGCAAGTAGTGGCTCTGACGCTCCACTATTGGAGCTAGTGGTGTTCATTGTATTTATGTATCTTGGTACTTTTGCTTAATATTGAAGCCTTATGAGCCAACACATTTTCACACATGGATTATGAATGTTTCTAAGACTATTCTTTGAATGTTTATGGTTCTGTTTTCTTCCTTTTGTACTGGATTAATTGAACTATTTTGGTGACTTTGGTGCCTCTTGTTGGAAATTTTTTGTAATGTTATAATGATCGTTGCATCCTTGTGAACTATTTCACTTGATGTTAGACAATTCTTTCTCATTTATGTGCATATCCATTAGGTTAGTACTATTACTTCTCTCTTAGAGGCTCACTTTATTTTCCCCTCTACAATAAAAGAGCCTTGATACATCTGCAATCTAACATCCACAATGCACACTTACTTTATCATTCAAAAGGACGTGTGTGCTTCTATCTCATGCTGAAAAGTTAAGCTAAGACATATCTTTAAGTAAACAAAAATTGAACCGTATTCTGGATGGGACTCCTACACCAAATGGTATGAGGTCTATTTAGGACCATATACTGAGGAGATCCCTTGTATGTTGGTGGTATCCAGCGCTGTCAACATATTCATGTGAATATCTAAGGCTCAATCTTCTGTGGCATCATCCTAAATATGAAGTTGAGGTAGAGGTTTAATTTCGACCCTCTTGAATATCTATAAAAGACATCATTACAAAAATCTTTGGGGACAAAATGAAAGGATTTTTTGGCTTGGCATTTGGAGGCTAAACTTTATCTCTTGTTACTATGCATTTTGATCTCTACTCTCCTTTCATGGTTATTTTTTGAATTTGAAGTGTAATTCCTTGATGAAGATAATTGAGTGTTAAAATAAATATAATATATATTCACAAGTAATTATCATAGTTCAGAAATAGTGCTTGTACTATTGCACTTTATTTTTCAACACACATAAAAAAAAAACCATGAATGAGGTCCATTTAGCTATGGCCATGAGTAGCCTATGTAACCATGAGAAATATATTTCAACAATTATTTTGTGTTTATATATTTCTGCTATGGTGAGAAAAATAATCATTCACTTACTTTATTTTAATAATCACCAAGGAATTCCATGGTAAACTATATCAGGGATGAGATGGGGAGGCGATGCGTACTCACTCCTACACTACTGGAGAATGTATTGTAACTCTCCATTTTTTACATCCCCTCTATAACTTCATCTAATGTCTCATTCAACTCTGTTTTCATTTCCATTGTTAAACTGCTTAATAGTGGAACCTTGTCTATCTCCAAAACACCGATCAAAATCTTGATGTTAAATCATGTATAATACTTGGAACCTTGTTTGATGGATGTGGGTTCCACTTGATAACTTCTACAACTTCCAAAATTTTCTAATTCTTTGTTACACTGCTCGATTCTTCAAACACACGATCAAAATTAGATTTATTTATGAACTTGAATATCTACACACAAAATGTTATTGCTACTTTATAATGCTCTCCTCATTTAACCATCACAAACTTCAAAATATGTGCTTCCATCGCACTGATTTTACTCAATTCAACATAACATTCCTCTTAATATGATCTTTAAGTAAAAGACAACCGGACCGTATTCTGGATGGGACTCCTACACCAAACGGTGTGAGGTCTAGTTGGGACCTTATACTGAGGAGATCCCTTGTGTGTTGGTGGTATCCAACGTCATCAAGAGGTTCATGCAAATATCTAAGGCTCAATATTCTGTTGCATCATCCTAAATCTGAATTTGAGGGAGAGGCTTAATTTTGGCCCTCTTGAATATCTATAAGAGACTTCATTACAAACCTCTTTGGGGATAGAATGAAAGGATTTTTTGGCTTGGCACTTGCAGACTAAATGTTTTCTCTTGTTCCTATGCATTGTGATCTCTACTCTCCTTTCATGGTTATTGGTTGAATTTGATGTGTAATTTATTGATGAAGCTAATTGAATGCTAATAAAACTATAATATATATTCGCAAGTAATTATCATATTTCAAAAATAGTGCTTGTACTATTGCACTCTATTTTTCAACACCCACCAACAAAAATACCATGAATGAGGTCCATTTAGATATGGCCATGAGTAGCCTACGTAGCCATGAGAAATATATTCAACGTTTTTTTTTGTTTATATATTTCTGTTATGGTGAGAAAACCAGTGATTCACATACTTTCTTTCAATAATCACCAAGAAATTCCATGGTAAAATATATCAGGGATGAGATGGGGAGGTAATGCGTACTCACTCCTACACTACTAGAGAATTTACTTTAATTCCACATTTCTGACATCCCCTGTATATCTTTGTATAATGTCTCCTTCAACTCTATTTTCATTTCCATTGTCAAACTTCTTAATAATTCAACCTTGTCTATCTCCAAAACACCGATCAAAATCTTGATGCTAAATCGTCTAATACTTGGAACCTTGTTTGATGTATGTGGGTTCCACTTGATAACTCTTACAAGTTCCAAAATATGTGAAGTCTTTGTTACACCGATCAATTCTTTAAACACACGATCAAAATTAGATTTGGTTATGAACTTGAAGATCTACACACAAAATATTGTTGCTACTTTCTAATTCTCTCCTCATTTACCCATCACAAACTTCAAAATATGTGCTTCCATTACATTGATTTTCCTTAATTCAACATAATCTTCCTCTGCATATGTACACATATTCCAAATAATTTTCTCTACATGAAAACCCTGAACTAGGTTTTATATCACACATACACTTACTCTAGCAAGCCATCCATGCTCAACTCCAAATTTTATATCCACCTTTGGCTCTAATATGAACTGTTGGGAGAAGTGGTGGAGTCTAAAGACATCGTTTCTTTGATCATTACTGACATTGAATTTGTTTGACCTCTAAATATGCTAAATTGGAGATGAATACCATGGTCAAAACCACAGGTGCTCATAAACCTAAGCCAATTTTACGTGAACCACCATTACACTTTTAATGTATTATTGAAAGTGCTTTAAACCTTTCACATATTCTAATGAACATCTATGAATTCCACTGGATGTGTTAGATTATGTAAGGAGATGAAGTGAAAGGAAATTTTAATGGTCTTGTACTTTATGAATGTACCCAAAATTCTCATAAACTATATTATGGTGTGAAGAATATTTTGTGAAAAGAGACACACCATGTTTATAAAGATTCATAATTTACCTTTCTTGGGATCTAATCCTTCATCTCTCATTTCCAAACTTTAATGATTTGATGAAAGATCCATAGGTCTCAACATTGAGTTAGTGATCCGGATTTATGCAGGAACGCAACAGAATAAACATATAACCATAAATACAGAGATGCAGCGGAAATAACACTTCATTTCATTAATATCAAAGAACTGAAATTTTCTTACAGACAGAATGGAAATAAAACTAGCTATGGCGCTGGTAGTTATCTCTGAGAAGAGATGTGGCGGCTACAGGCCTCTGAATTGAGTTACAATGAGGCTCGAGGGCCTATTTATTATTAGAAACAATGGAGAACCCTAAACATCCAAAAACCTAACCCTAGGAGATGAAGCGCCAAAACTATGGGCCCCGTTTGGGTAAATTGGTGTTTCAACTTCCCAGGGACGTAACTTTGGCATACTATCTCCGTTTGACGCACATGATACATCATTAGAAAGCTCTATTCGAGGACTACAACTTTTGTGACGATTTTGATGATCAAAATCGCAACAAATTTTCATACCAAAAAACGTCGTTTAGGGCCTCAAAACGGCTCCGGAAGTTCAGGACCCGAAAAACTGCTAAAAATAATAAGTTATGCCAAAACTGAAAAACTGAAAGAGACAATGGTGGGGGCCCAAGTGGAATAGGCGGGTGGCCACCAATATCCACCTGGATCATTCCTCCCCCCTTAGGAAGCAATGGTCCCCATTGCGTTAAGTTCCTCCATGAGATGAGGAACTTTCTGCTGAACTTGGTCCCTGGTGAACCACTTTCCTTGGTGCAGGAGTTGGCCAGCTTTGACAACCCGATACAGTTGGATCTGCTGTTGACGAGTGTTCTTGATTTGCATGTCCATGATACAATCTGTGGTGGCCCGTTCCATGCAGTCTGGGTTTAACTCTGTTGGTGTGAGTTGTTCTGCAATGTCCGAGGTGTCCAGTAGAGGTGGAAAGTAAGGACGAAGGCGATCCACATTGAAGACTGGGTGCAGACCAAGGAATGGTGGAATACTAAGCTCGAAGGCATTGTTACCTACAGCCTTGGTGACGGTGTACGGCCCGTATCGGAGCGGGCGAAGCTTGCGGTGAGGTCCAGTGAGGCGCTCCTTCTGCAAATGTAGCCATACTTTGTCGCCCACCTGGAAGTGGTGTGGCACCCGGTGTTGATCATGGCGCTGCTTGTACTTCGCATTGGCTCTGTCCAACATATCATGAACCTGTTGGCGGATGTGTTGAATGCGCTCGATGAAGCTACTTGCTTTGTCAACTTCAGACTGGACATGAGCTGAATCGGCCTGAGCAGCTGCAAATGGCCTGGCTACGTCAATGGGACATAGTGGCTGGAATCCCAAGCCCACCTGAAAGGGGCTATGGCCGATTGAACTGTGGAGAGCCCGATTATAACTATGTTGTACATGGGGGAGGCTCTCGTCCCATGTGCGTGGATGCTTTGAATTGTACATGCGCAGAATGTGTACAATCATTCTGTTGATGACCTCTGTCCGGCCATCTGCTTGGGGAGGAAAGTCAGGACTTGGTGAGCTTTGTGTCCAACATTGACCAGAGGCTGGACCAAAATGTGCTGAGGAACCTGCTATCTCGATCTGATATGATAGACTGTGGGATCCCAAAGTGCATCCACACTTGTTCAAAGAAGAGTTTAGTATTGGCTTTTGCTGTGATATTCTTCTTACAGGCAGCCGTAATGGCCATCTTCGAGAATCTATCAACGACCACGAAAACACAGTCATTTCCATTCTTAGAAGAAGGTAGGCCTGACATGTAATCCATGGAGATGGATTCCCAACATCGACTAGGGGTAGGTAGTGGAGTATATAGGCCTTGCTTCTTGATGGTCGGTTTGGAAATGGCACAAGAAGTGTAGGATATGATGTGCTTCTTGACATCCTTTCGAAGGTTCGGCCAATAGAAATACTTCTGTAGTATTGCTACTATTTTCTCGACCCCGAAATGCCCAGCAACTCGACTGTAGTGTGCTCCCCATATCATCTTGGCACGCTCGCTTGAAGGAACACAAAGGTGTCCCAGGTGACATAAAAGTGCATCTTGGAGGTGAAAATTTCGAACTTGCGTACCCCCCAAGAGTGCCTTGTAAGTGTGGCCGAATTCTAGGTCACTCTCATAGAGAAGCGGCCAATCAAAAGTCTCGTGCCCACAAGAGTTGAGCACGGTGGTGAGCGCCACGATCGATGGTCGGTTGAGGTAGTCTGGAACATTATTGGTGCTACCCTTCTTGTACTTGATGTTCAAATGAAACTGTTGCAGATATGTGGACCACTTCTTATGGTGATCATTCTGCAACTTCCCTTGTGTCTGTATGAACTGCAGGGGCCGGTGGTCTGTGTGGATGATTGTTTCATTCCCAAAAATGTAATGCTTCCATTGTCGACAGGATTGCATAATTGAATACATTTCTTTGTCATAGGTGGGATACTTGCGAATTGTCTCAGACAATGTCTCATTGTGATATGCCACTGGATGTCCCTATTGAGTAAGAACAACCCCAATAGCATAGTCAGAGGCATCTGTCTCGATCTCAAATGGATGTTGCAAGTTTGGTAATGTGAGCACTGGGGCAGAACAGAGGCGATTTTTCAATTATGTGAATGCCTTCTGTTGAGGTTCCAACCAAAATAATTTTTCTCTTGCTCCTCCCTTGGTGACTTGACTCAAGGGCCAAGTGATATGAGAGAATCCCAACACGAATCTACGGTAGAAATTAGCAAGACCCAGAAAGATGCGAAGTTCTGTTATAGTGGTTGGGGCTGGCCAATCCCGAATGACTTGGATCTTGGTTGGATCCACATGCACCCCCCTTTCATCAATAATGTATCCCAGATATTGAACCTGGGTCATGCCAAACGTGCACTTCTCTAAATTGTCACACAACTTGTGTTGCCACAGTGTTTGGAGGACTTGTCGGATGTGGTGAAGGTGCTCTTCCCAAGTCTTGCTGAAGATCAGAATGTCATCCAAGTACACCACTACAAATGAGTTGGTGAATGGCCGCAAGATGTCATCCATCATCCTCATGAAGGTTGCGGGAGCATTCGCTGCAACCCGAAAGGCATGACCAGCCATTCAAAAAGGCCTTCCTTAGCTTTGAAGGCAGTCTTCCACACATCAGAGGGTTCAATTGGTACCGGGTGATACCCAGACTTCAGGTCGATCTTACTGAAATATTTTGCACCTTGGAGTTGGTCCAGAAGGTCATCAATCCGTGGGATTGGGTACCTATTCCGGACAGTGATCTTGTTCAGCGCCCGATAGTCAATACAGAGTCTCCATGTCCCATCGTTCTTCTGTAACCACAACATGACGGTTCTACGTCAATACATAGAACTTGTCCGATGTTACCTTTCGCAAATGCTCTCCCGACTCACTTGATTTCATCATTCTCCCGAACAGAGCGCCGATAGATCGGTCCATTAGGTAGCAACAGACTCGGGGTCAAATCGATACCTGGGGTCAGATCAATCGGGTGCTTGACCTGACAGTGCAGAGGAACCCCTGTGGGTGAGGTGAATATGTCCCCGTACTCCTCCACAGCCTTATCCATTTGTTGTTGTCGTGCAGAGGAGCCCTATCTGGAGGTCATGGCCACAATATTCTTCTTGCCCTAGGGGTGGATCATCAAGAAAATGAATTTCCTGGTTTTGGAAATGAGCTTACTACATTTTTTTGCAGTAACCAAAGAGATAGCAGCAGGAGGTGGTACCTCTGGTATCCTGTACAACTTATTTCCCAAATTAACAATAACAGTGTGAGGCCGAGACTCATACACAGAATAACGCTTCCACAAGTATGGTTGTCCTAATAATACATCGAAAACATCAATAGGAGCAAATTCACATAATACCTCATCCGTGAAGGGCTTGATGCTATAGGGAAGGCGACACTGCCGGCTGACGCGGAGATCTCGTCCTTGGTGAAGCCACCCGATGTTTTATGGATGTGGGTGAGCTGTGGTCGGCAAGCCCAATCGCTTCACGGCGTCTGCTGAAATGAGGTTCTTTTGGCTCCCATCGTCGACAATGAACTGTACTGGGGAGCCCTTTACCCACATATGGGAGTGGAAGAGACGTTCCTCCTCCTCCGGATCTTCCGGTTCCTCCTTCTAGATCTTCGTAGTGGCAACAATGGAATTGGGCTCCGCTTCAATAATCTATTGCCCTTTCTCATTCCCCTTGTCAGGTTCTGATTCAGAGTCGGAGCATGCATCTGACTCAGAAGCCCTCATCTCGGCCACTAGCGACTGCTTGGCCCGACAATCACTTGTGTTGTGAGTGGAGCTCTTATGGAACTCACACCACTTTCCCGTGTCCTTCTTTGGCTTTACGGTGTTGTTCTTTTCTTGTGGCTTTGACGGGTTGTATTTAGCCGCCATGCCTTGGCTCTGTCCTTTGTTCTGCGGTTTGGAAGCACCTTTTCCTTGCTTTTGATTCGCAGATCCAAAGTCTCGCTTCTTCTGTTTGAATTTCTGCTCAATCTTGGCAGCATACCGGTATGCCGTACCAAGCGAGGAGATGTCGAGGAACTCCATTTCCTCCTGAATGTATCTGTGCAGACAGCTGCGATACTTTAGCACCAAATGTTTCTCTGAATCTTTGATACCCAACTTTGTGTGCAGGGTATGGAACAGATTCGTCAGCTCGTGCACATCTTGATCCCTTTGTTGTCGTAGCGTGGTCCATTGTATGTACTTGTCCTCATAGCTCCCCACAGGATAGTACTGTTCCTTGACGGCGTCTCGGAAAGAATTCCAAGTTGGTACGGCCGAGAACAGAGAGGGTTCTGTCTGGTCCTTGTTCTCACAATAGGTTTCCCACTAGTCCTTAACATGGGGGGTAGCTTTGAGGAGTGCAAAAATAATCTTCTCCCGGTCTGAAAAGTCATGAACCGAGAAATATCCTTCTAACAGATTCAACCATTTATCTACAACATCTGCGTCTATTTTACCCTCAAATATGGGAATGTCAAAATTTACTTGTACCTTAAAAGGAGTCGCGCCTCCAGAGTGGCTGCTGGATGCAGATGCGCCGCCGGTGGGTAGCCGTTGAAGGATCTGAGCAAAGTTATCCATCATCACGTTCCTTTGTCTTTCGAGGGCCTCCTCGAGCAATATTTTGATAAGATCTCCTGCTCCCTCATCTTTCTTTTCGTCCCCCATGGGCGTCCGTCGAGGTTTACGAGGCTGATCTTGAAAAGGTTCCACCAGATCAAGCCCTAGCTCCTTATACCCCGATCTCATTGGGGACATGCAAAGAAGGATCGAAAAACGTCGTTTAGGGCCTCAAAACGGCTCTGGAAGTTCAGGACCCGAAAAACTGCTAAAAATAGTAAGTTATGCCAAAACTGAAAAACTGAAAGAGACAATGATGGGGGCCCAAGTGGAATAGGCGGGTGGCCACCAATATCCACCTGGATCAGTTAGGCATGAGTATTTACTCCATTATGGGATCAAACATTGATGTACATAGATGGGAAGAAGATCAAAATACATAGCATAGGCATTTATTGGTGCTTATTGAGAGCTTAAAAGAACTTAGTCTCATTTTTTTTTAAATGATGTTTAATCCAGGGATAATCTGAACTCTTTGTTCAATTTTTTCTTTCATTTGATATTTTTTGTTACTATCTTTTTTTTTCCTATTTGTTGTTGACATTCCTTGTTTTTCATTTTATTCTTTTCTCCATCGACTTACTCTTTGTTGTTCATTTCTATTTAAGATAGATCTAGGCTAATGATTAAGATGGATCTAGGATCTTTCTTATTCACTTTTATTTAGTATATATCTAGGTTAACTATTATTGTAACACATAAATCAATGCACATTGCCAATAATTATTTTTTGTTTATATTGAAATTAATGCATCAAGTGAAAACAATCAAATGATATTAAAAAAGAAGATCTACATTGAAATCAATGCATCAAATTCAAACAATCGAATAGTATTAGAGATCAATATTTGCATTGAAATCAATGCATCCTTAGTTGTTATTTCTTATTCCTTTCTCTACTAAATTTTTATTTGTTGCCCATTTCTATCTAATATGGATCTAAGCTCTTTGTTGTTCATTTCTATTTAAAATGGATGTAGGCTAATTATTACTATAACACAAAAGTCAATGCATGTCACTAAAATTACTTTGTGTATAAACTGAAATCAATGCATTTAATGAAAACAATCAAATAGAATTAGAGATCAACATCTACATTGAAATCAATACATCTAGTGTAGTCAATAAAATATGATTAAAATTTAACATATAAACTAAAATCAATACATCTATACAATATTATTATATTATATTGATATTATTATATACATATATATGTGTGAGCCCTAAATGCATATATAAATAAGCAAACAGAGTGTTATGCTATATGTAAAATCTCTTTCCATATATCCATGATTGTATAGATCATCTTCCTTCACTTCTAACCTGAAAATGAAAATTTTTAAATACTAATTAAAAAATAGACTTAGATGTGTTTAAAAAAATATGCTCAAAAATTAATATACTAAATCTTTATATGACTTTGGATAGTTATCATATGACTTTGGTGTAAAAAAAAAATTTGAAAAAAAAAAAAACAAAATTTACTTGGCAACATTTTTTTTATTCGACTTCACTATGTCCTCACTTGGAAATTATTAATCCAAGGGGATTTGGATGTCTACGCTTAAAATGCAGATGATCAAATAAAGAATGACAAACATTTCCTTAATTTTTCCAAAATGATGTCATGTATTTTATATGCTCTACTTCGTTTAGGGTTAACATTTCATAGTATTAAGTCTCACATTATTATCTTGTTCCTTTACGGTTATGTTTTCCTTTAAATATTAATATCATTAGTGCGTATTAAATAAATAGATTGCTATCATTTTTATATTATAAAATTATATAATAATATTTACGATTATTACTTTCTATAATCTATTTATAATCTATTTCATTATGCATAAGAACCAAACAAACGAATTATTCACTCTTAGTTAATGGATTTGCATACCAAAATACTTCCAATGTAATAATAACCATAGGATGGAAAATACCCTATTGTTTTTTGCAGGTCAGTTTTTACCTATGAAAATCCACTTTTTTATTATAAGCTAGATAAAACTAATATAAATTTATTTCAACCATGAATTTATTATATTATATTTGAAAATAAAAATATATTTTAAAATAAAAAACTTAATATAAATTTATTTTAACTATGAATCTATTATATCATATTTGAAAATAAAAACATATTTTAAAATACAAAACTTAAAAAATAGTTATATATATATAATTGTTTAAACTACATTTTTGGATGTATAAACAGATACAAAATCTTAAATGTTTTGAACACTTGGATTAGGTAGATTACAGAGCTTAAAGTTGTTATTTCAACATAATTTTGCTAGATTTTAGGCTATATTTACCTTTCAATATGCTTAAAAAATGACTAAAATGTAAAATGGTAAGACTACTTGAAATATTTTATAATGTTTTAACCATAATTTTTTTTTAAATATGTACATATATGTATATTGAAATATCTTACTTAATATTGACATTAAAATATTTTATAATGAAACACATTGTTTATTAAGATATCTTTCTATTTTTAATATAGTTTTAAATACATGTTAAAATTACTTAACCTTACATAATGAAATATTTTATATATAACCCCATTGAATATTTTGTTATTATTAATATTTTTTAAATGTCAAATATCAATTTTATATTAACAATTAAATAAATTACACATCTTCTATTTATTAAAAAATAAATGAATTATTTTATTTTTATTTCTTCTTCCAAACATTGAAATATTTTCTTATATATATATATATATATATAATTTTGTTTTTAATTAATTTATTTCTCTAAAGAAAACTTAAGATGGAACCATTTTGTTTGTCGTTTTCATAGCGAAGGTGAAATATTTTTATCATGTCTCCTTCATACTAGGTTGTAATATTAACTAGCATAGATTCATCTTAAGTACGGATGTGACGTGAACGGACAAGGATCAAATTTTTTCGCCTAATTTTTTTAGAGTGTAAAATACAATGTGCTACTTTCCATTGTTTAAATTGTATTTTTGAATGCTAAATAGAGTATATATTGGACCAAATAAATATTTTAACCATAACAACTTAATTATTTCATGATATATACATACTTTTTTAAAATCACATATAATGTATAAGCAATTAACATTAAAATATTTTAGGTAACATGCACATCCAAAAATTTTATGACCCAAATTAAAATGGTTTTTTTATTTAACATATTTTTAAGTGTATGCCAATATTAATTTGTATTAAAATATTTTATCAATAACCAAATTATAAGATTTAAACATCTTACTCATGCATTTTTTTTACTTCTAATTACTTTACAACATATTAATTTTATTTATTATAGCCGATATTATTTTTTTATTTAGAATATAATTTTTAAATCTATTTTTATTTTAAAGGTCACGGATGGACAAACTTACACATCCCTCTCATATTTCCCTATAGAATGAGGCTCTCCGCTCAAAAATCCATCTTCAAATCTAACATGAGTTAGAGAGAGATCAAATTTCTTAGGTCCAAACTTCTTTAGAGTGTAAAATACAATGTGTTATTTTTCATTGTTTAAATTGTATTTTTGAATGCTAAATAAAGTAAATATGAGACAAAATAAAGGTTTTAACCATAAAACTTATTTTTTTCATGATATATACATAATTTTTTTAAATGATATATAATGTATACACAGTTAACATCAAAATATTTTACATAACATGTAGAGTGAGACATTTTATGACCCAAATTGAAATTAATTGCTTTACAACATATTCAATATTTTTTTTATTATAGATGACATTATTTTTCTATTTAGAACATAATTTTTAACTTTTATTACACATCCATCTCATATTGGGCTGTAGAATGAGACTCTTAGCTCAATTACCATATCTGTTTCATTTTGAGATGTAATATAAAAAATGAAGTGAGCATAGTGAAAATGAGATTATTGATGTTTTGTAATGTTTTAAATTAAAACGAACTAAATATGTATATTCATTTTTATTTTTATTTTGAAAAGGACAATTGTCAACTCTATATTAAATTGAATAAAATCACACATGACCTTTATACTAGAATATGCCTCTTGGCACAATTACTAATTTTTAGCCATTTTCTTTAAATTGAAAATTTTTTTAAGCTTGGAAATACAAATATCCATAAAATTGTTATTTTTAGTCACAATCATGCTATATATACTACAAATATTAATTAACAAACCCTATAATACACTACAAATATTAATTAACAAACCCTATAATACATAATTAGAAGTTCTATCTATATTTTTGAGTTACATCTCAATATTTTTAAGCTTCTAGATATGAATATCCATTTTTTAATCACAATCATATTTTATATAAGACAACTTTAAATTAACCAACCCTATCATACATATAATACATAATTAGTAGTTCTATCTATATTTTTGAATAATTATTCCTTTGATGTTTTTATGATCTTTTCAAACCAAAACAAACTTAGTCTTGGTAACTAAACAATTCCACAAGATAGATTAAATTGTTATTTTTTAGTCATAGTCATGCTCTATAGAATACAACTATTAATTAACCGACCCTATGATACATTTTAACACATAATTACGTTTAACAAAAAACAACACTAAACGCATTTATGTGACATTATTGTGGGGTCGGCCCTGAAAGAAGAGAATCAGACTGCCCTGAAAGAAGAGAAACAGAATCCTGCTTCTCTTATGGTCATGTTGCTGATACGGTTTAATACCCAGTTAATGATGGTGGGCTACTTCAATTTGTCACCCTGGTAATGAACTGATTCGCCCATTGTATGATATTGTTTCAGGTTGGATTATTGTGCTGAAATCCATATCAGCATCAAAGTAGGCATAGTAGCTCAAGTTTTCAAGGTTGTGTGTTTCCATATAGAGATTGTGATATGCACACAAATGAGATTTTGGGAAAAAATATGAGTGATAATCGGTGCCAAAATCATTTCATCAATTTTATATTGATAGTATCAATTTTGGTATCTATTATCACAATTTTTTTATCGGAAAATTATCACTCTTTTGACTTCAATGATTCATTATTCATAAAAAATTTAAACTCAAATAATGAAGGCCACTTCCTTTGACAAACAATTAAATTTCTCTCTTCAATCACTCACCACAAACACCATATAATCACTTTCAACAACCTTTGATCACTAGCCAATTCAACACACACGACAACAACATCAATCTATACCTTTTTTTTTATATATCAATCTTACAAATTTGATTATGCTTATATAGAATTTGGATTGATATTTGTAGTTCTCGAACTTGCTCTTTAATTTAGCTTTTCAAAGGTTTTGATCTTATTGACTTCTTATTTTTATATTTCTGGAATGACCTCTTGATGTCCACAATATCTTCTAACTCTTGTCCCCTCCCTCTACAAGAAAACATGAGTTAAACTTCTCAATTTTGCAATTATGGAATTCTTACACCTGAGGTTTTATAAATTTGACCGCCCTCCAAAGTTCTCCATTCCGCCAATTCTACTGCCAACTCATTCATGCCTTCATCTAATAGTTTATTTCTATCATGGTTTAGTTCTAAACCCCTAAATATGGTGTACAAGCCAAATTTACCAAGCTTTAAACTCATTCATCCATTAGCTTGAAGGTCTTAACCAAGATTCTAAGTTGTCGACCCATATGCCTAAAGTGCTGAAAATCAATACTATAGAGTTTTCTTTGAGCCCAAGTACTTTTCTCATAAAACTGCCGCATATAACCTTCATTGGGCCCTTTATTGCTATATCCTTAAGGGCTTAACCTTCATTCATAAAATCGTCCACGCCCATGGTCATAATGCCTGCACAAAACCTGGAGTCAGCCTATTCTTTATCTCCCGACATTTATTTTCTCGGCAAATAATTTCTCGGGAAAAAATCAATGGAGAAACCTTGATTACCATTGAGAACATTTCTTCGGAGATTCATTTCCTCTGAGGTCATTTCCTCAATAGTGAGTTTCTTCCAGTATGAGATTCCCATGAGGATCACCTGCTTGACTTGTAGACCAATCAAATTTTAGCCAAGATTACCTGTCTATCACATCATCTCATAATTTATTCCTCATGCTTTACTTTTGGGGGCTCTTAGAATAAATTCCAAGATTTATTTCTTCCAGGGAAGTTTCTTCCATGATTGGTTCCATTTAGTATGATGTTTCCTCATGGACTAATTACAAAATTACCAAGATGCCACCTCAACGCCACCATGTCCCGGAGCTTATTTCTTGAAACTTTCTGCTTATGTATTATGAAAAAAAATTCTAAGGACTATCTTCTGAGAACTTCTTCTTCGAGGGTGATGTGCCCTTGCCATGACGATGCCACTTGTATCTGCCACCTCTACAATGATCCCATGCCTCCCTTACTGAGTGGTTCCACATGTCACCCATTTTTGGCCCACTTAACCACCCAAGAATGTTGAATATATATGCCACATGTCGCACTCTGGTTAGGCAACATCATGCTAATGTTACAGTCACATTGCCACCATGTATCCTTCGGCCAATCAAATTGTGCCATGTGTCTCGTCTAAATAGTTCAATGTTTTCAAATCTCCAAGTCACCGTTATGGCAGAAGAGGGTCCCAGGCCTTGTGTTTTCTTCGAATTTATTCATTAAATTTAATTTAAAACCCACTAGATTCAATCCTTTTGTGTTGAATTGCTACAAATATCAACAATTTCTCAAGGTGTCTCTTAGAGAAATCCTCGACGATTTTTTTCTGAGATCACCCTTCTGAGGTATGTGCTTGGAGAAAAATAACATGTGCATTCACCATTTCTTCCGAGGTCTGGGGTTGTGCCTTCACATTATTGTTGAGAAGCTTATGAGAAGAGTTTCTTTCAAGGAACCGTTTCTCGCCGAGAACCATTCTCGGTAAAAAATCAGTGGAGTGTCCTGGATTATCACTGAGAATGTTTCTTCTGAGAGCATGTGTACCCGTGGGACTACACCACTGACACATGGACTAATTTAATAACCACTAGGGTGATTTGTCTCTGCATGCTGATCCCATCCTACCAGTTCTACGCCCACATGGCTTTCCTTGCTAAGGGACCTTGAAATTTAACTTTTGATGGACTAACTTTGACTACCAATAAATTTCAATCCATGAGGTGTTTTTCAGACTTTAATATACCATTTGAAATATATTTTTGAAATATAACCATATGAATGGTTTCTAAAAACACTTGAGATGATAGTTTGTATTAGAAATGGCTCCAAAGTCTCCATTCCTTGACCATTCTTCTTGCATCTAATTATTCCTTTTCCACCATATTATTCACCTTTTCCATTAATGAAAACATATTTCTAACATTCTCCCCCTTTGGAATTGATGGAAACGACATAAACTAATAAGCATATGTAGCACTACAAACAAAACATGAGAATAAAGAAAAAGCAAAGTGTAATTCTTACTTCTCCTTCTTCGTATTTTATTTCTTCTCGTCATGGGAATGTTGATCCCCCTATGATGCACTTATCCTTTTGTGTACTTATCCTCTTCCTTTTTTTTGTTTGAGCTGCTTCTCCCATTTTTTTTTTTTTTGAGGTCCTTCTCCCCCTTTGATATCAATGACAGAAACTAATGTCTTCCCCATGTCAACAATCTCTCCATGTCTTCTTGATCCTGTGGACCTAGTAGCCTTCATCTGATATGCTAATTGATCCAGGTGGATATTGATGGCCACCCGCCTATTCCACTTGGGGCCCCATCATTGTTTCTTTTATTTTTTCAATTTCCTTAATTATAGCACAATTTACTATTTTTAGCAGTTTTTCGGGTCCTGAACTTTCGGAGCCGTTTTGAGGCCCTAAATGACGTTTTTTGGGCATCAAACCTTGATGAAGATGAGTCTGCATTAGACTTGATATTCATATTCAGTAGTTCTAGTCCTCGGATAGATATTTCTAACGATGTATCATGTGCGTCAAATGGAGATAGTATGCCAAAGTTTTGACCCCGGGAATTGATGTACCAATTTACCCCGAGAGGGCCCATATTCTGGTGTTTCATCTCATAGGGTTAGGTTTTTGGATGTTTAGGGTTTCCATTGTTTCTCAATAATATATAGGCCTTCGAGCCTCATTGGAACACAGAGTTCAGAGGCCTGTAGCCACCACATATCTTCTCAAAGATAAGCTACCAACGCCCTAGCTAGTTTATTTCCATTTTGTCTGTAAATAAATTTCAGTTATTTGATATTAATGAAATGAAGTTTTATTTCCATTGCATTATTATATTTATGGTTATATGTGTATTCTGTTGCGTTCCTTCATAAATACAGATCAGTGGTATCAGATCGACCTGATCTTTCTCGATCCTTCTTTGCATGTCCCCAACGAGGTCGGCGTATAAGGAGTTAGGGCTCAATTTGGTTGAACCTTTGCAAGATTATCCTCGTAAACCTCGACAGCCACCCATGGGGGACGAAAAGAAATATGAGGGAGCAAGAAATCCTATCAAAATATTTCTCTAGGAGGCCCTCAAAAAACAAAGTAACACAATGATGGATAACTTTTCCCAGATCCTTCAACGACTACCCACTGGCGGCAGATCTGCATCCAACAGCCATTCTAGAGGTGCAACTCCTTTTAAGGTACAAGTAAACATTGACATTCCCATATTTGAGGGCCAAATAGACGTAGATGCCATAGATAGATGGTTGAATCTATTAGAAGGATATTTCTCATTTCATGACTTTTTCGACTGGGAGAATATTATTTTTGCACTCCTCAAAGCTCCCCCCCATGTCAAGGACTCGTGGGAAACCTAATGTGAGAAAAAGGACGAGGGGGAACCCTCTCTGTTCTCGGCTGTACCCACTTGCAATTATTTCTGAGACGCCATCAAGGAACAATATTATCCCATGGGGAGCTATGAGGACAAGTACATACAATGGACTACACTACAACAACAAAGGGATTAAGATGTGCATGAGCTGACGAATTTGTTCCATACCCTACGCACAAAGTTGGGTATCAAATATTAGGAGAAATTTTTGGTGTTGAAGTACCGCAGTTGTCTACACAAATAAATTCAAGAGGAAATGGAGTTCCTCGACATCTCCTCACTTGGTACGTCATACTGGTATGCTACCAAGTTTGAGCAGATTCTAACAGAAGAAGCGAGACTTTGGATCTTCGAATCAAAAGTAAGGGAAAGGTGCCCCCAAACCACAAAACAAAGGAAAAAACCAAGGCATGGTGGCCCAAGATAACCTACTGAAGCTGCAAGCAAAGAACAACTCCACGAAGCTGAAGAAGGACACGAGAAAGTGGTGTGAGTTCCATAAGAGCTCCACTCACAACACAAGTGAGTGTCAGGCCAAGCAGTCATTAGTGGCTGAGATGAGGGCTTCTGAATTAGATGCATGCTCTAACTCTGAATATGAACCCAATAAGGGGAATGATAAAGGGAATCATATTATTGATGCAGATCCAAACGCTATCGTTTCCACTGTAAAGATCCAGAAGGAGGAACCGAGAGATACAGAGGAGGAGGAGCGTCTCTTCCACTCTCAGATGTGGGTAAAGGGTTCCCCTCTATAGTTCGTTGTTGACATTGGGAGCCAAAAGAACCTTATTTCAGCAAAGGTCTTGAAGTGTTTGGGCTTGCTGACCATAGCACACCCATAGTCGTACACCATCAGGTGGCTTCACCAAGGACGGGATCTCTGTGTCAGATAGCAGTTCCACCTTCCCTACAACATCAATCCCTTCACAGATGAGGTATTATGTGCCATTTATCCTCTTGATGTTTGTAATGTATTATTAGGCCAACCATACTTGTGGAAGTGACATTCTGTGTATGAGTCCCGACCTCGCGCTGTTATTGCTAATTTGGGAAATAATTTGTACAGGATACCAGAGGTACCACTACCTGCAACTATATCTTTGGTTACTGCAAAATAATTCAGTAAGCTCATTTCCAAAACCGAGAAATTTGTTTTCCTGATGATCTTCCACGAGGGGAAGAAGAAGACTGTGGCCATGACCTCCGAATAGGGCTCCTCCACATGAAAAAACAAATGGAAAAGGTCGTGGAGGAGTATGGGGACATCTTCACCTCACCCATAGGGGTGCCTCTGCACTTTCAGGTCAACCACCCCATCGATCTGACCCCAAGTGTGCCGCTTCCAAAAGGACCAATCTATCGATGCTTTTTTCTAAAGAACAATGAAACCAAGAGGCAGATTCAAGAGTTGTTGCAGAAATTTCACATCCGGCTAAGTTCATCACCTTGTGGGAGCCCGATTGTGTTGGTGCAGAAAAGGATGGGAATCAGAGACTCCGTATTGACCATCGGACACTGAACAAGATCACTATCCAGAATAGGTACCCGATCCCCTAGATTGATGACCTTTTGGATCAACTCAAAGGGGTAAAATATTTTAGCAAGATCTACTTGAAGTCTGGGTATCACCAGGTACCAATCGAACCCTCCGATGTGTGGAAGACTGCCTTCAAAGCCAAGGAGGGCATTTTTGAATGGCTGGTCATGCCTTTTGGGTTGACGAATGCTCCCAAAACCTTGATAAGGTTGATGGACGAAATCTTGTGGCCATTCACCAACTCATTTATAGTAGTGTACTTGGATGACATCCTGATCTTCAGCTAGACTTGGGAAGATCACCTCCACCACATTCGACAGGTCCTCCAAACACTACGGTAACACAAGTTGTGTGCCAATTTGGAGAAGTTCACTTTTGGCATGACCCAGGGTCAGTATCTAGGATACATTATTGATGAACGGGGGGTGCATGTGGATCTAACCAAGATCCAAGTAATTCAGGATTGGTCGGCCCCAACCACTCTAACAGAGCTTCACAGCTTTTTGAGTCTTGCTAATTTCCTCACAGGTTTGTATTGGGATTCTCGCATATCACTTGGCCCTTGAGTCAAGTCACCAAGGGAGGAGCGAAAGAAAATTTATTTTGGTCGGAATATCAACAGAATGTGTTCTTAGAATTGAAACATCACCTATGATCTGCCACAATCCTCACATTACCAGACTTGCAACAACCATTTGATATTGAGACAGATGCCTCTAACTATGTTATTGGGGAAGTTCTTACTAAACATGGCATCTAGTGGCATATCATAGTGATACACTATCCAACACAGTCTACAAGTATCCCACTTATGACAAAGAAATGTATTCCATTGTGCAGGCCTACCACCAATGGAAAAATTACATTTTGGGTAAGGAAACGGTCATCCACACAGACCATCAACCCCTACAGTTCATACAGACACAAGGGAAGTTGTAGAAAGATCGCCATCAGAAGTGGTCCACATATCTGCAACAATTTCATTTGAACATCAAGTATAAGAAGGGAAACACCAATAATGTTGAATATTGCCTCAGCCAACCATCGATCGTGGTGCTAACCAACATTCTCAACTCTTATGGGCACGAGACTTCTGATTGGCCACTTCTCTACAAGAGTGATCCGAAATTCGGCCACACATACAATACACTCTTGGAGGGTACACAAGTTCCAAATTTTCACCTCCAAGATGCACTGTTATGTCACTTGGGACACCTTTGTGTTCATTCAAGCGAGCGTGCCAATATGATTTGGGAAGCACACTATATTCAAGTCGTTGGGCATTTCGGGGTCGAGAAAACATTTCCAGTAGTGCAAAAGTATTTCTATTGGTTGAACCTTTGACAGGATGTTGGGGAGTATATCATATCTTGCACTTATTGATCCATTGCCAAACCAACCATAAAGAAGCAAGGCCTCTATACTACGCTACCTACCCTTATTCGACCTTGGGAATCCATCTGCATGGATTACATGTCGAGCCTTCCTTCTACTAAGCATGGAAATGACTGTGTTTTCATGGTCGTCGACAGATTCTTGAAGATGGCCATTATGTCAACCCGCAAGAAGAATACGACAACAAAAGCCACTGCTAAAGTCTTCTTTGAACGTGTGTAGGTGCACTTTGGGATCCCACAGTATATCATCTCAAATCAGGGCAGCGGGTTCTCAGCATATTTTGGTCCAGCCTATTGTCAATGTTGGAAAATAAGCTCACCAAGTCCACAACTTTCCATCCCCAAACTGATGGCCAAACATAGGTCGTCAATAGGATGATTTTACACATTTTTCACATGTACAATTCAAAGCATCCATGAACATGGAATGAGAGCCTTCCCTATGTACAACACAGTTATAACTGGGCTCTCCACAGCTCAACCGACCACAACCCATTTCAGCTGGGCCTGGGGTTCCAACCACTATGTCCCATTGATGTAGCCATGTCATTTGTGGCTACACATGTCGATTTGGCTCATGCCCAGTTTGAAGTTGACAAAGCGAACAAATTCATTAAGCACATTCAGTACATATTTCAACAGGTTCATGACATATTGGACAGAGCCAATGCTAATTACAACTGACTTGATCAACATCGGGTGCCACACCACTTCCAGGTGGGTGACAAAGTGTGGCTAAATTTGCATAAGGAGTGCTTCACTGGACCCCACTGCAAGCTTCTCCTGCTTCGAAATGGGATGTACACCATCACCAAGGCTATAGAGAACAATGCCTTTGAGCTCAGTATTCCACCATTCCTTTTTCTGCACCCAGTATTCCATGTGGATCGCCTTCGGTCCTATTTCCCACCTCTACTGGACACCTCTAACATTGCAAAAAACCTCACACCAACATATTTAAACCTAGACTACATGGGACAGGCCACCAGAGATTGTATCATGGACATGAAAATCAAGAATACTCACCAACATAAGATCCAACTGTATCGGGTTGTCAAATTTGGCCAACTCTTGCACCAAGGTAAGTGGTTCACCAGGGACCAAGTTCAGTAGAAGTTTCCTCATCTCATGGAGGAACTCAACGCAATGTGAACATTGCTTCCTAAGGGGGGAGGAATGATCCAAGTGGATATTGGTGGCCACCCGCCTATTCCACTTGGGACCCCACCATTGTTTCTTTCAGTTTTTTAGTTTCCTTAATTATAGCACAGTTTACTATTTTTAGCATATTTTTGGATCCTAAACATCCAGAGTAGTTTTGAGGCCCTACACGATGGTTTTTGGGCATCAAACCTCGGCTAATATGAGTCCATTATAGACTTGATATTCACAATCAGTAGTTGTAGTCCTTAGATAGATCTTTCTAATGATGTATCATGTGCGTCAAACAAAGATAATATGCCTAAGTTATGACCCTGGGAAATTGATGTACCAATTTACCCCGACGGGGCCCATATTCAGGTGTTTCATCTCCTAGGGTTAGGTTTTTGGATGTTTACAATTTTCTATTGTTTTTCAATAATAGATAGGCCTTCGAGCCTCATTGGAACACATATTTTAGAGGCCTGTAGCCACCACATCTTCTCAAAGATAAGCTACCAATGCCCTAGCTATTTTATTTCCATTTTGTTTGTAAACAAATTTTAGTTCTTTGATATTAATGAAATGAAGTGTTATTTCCACTACATTCTTATATTTATGGTTATATGTGTATTCTGTTGCATTACTGCATAAATCCATATCAGTGGTATCACAGTAGTTTTCTCTTTCTCAATCCTTCTTTGCATGTCTCCAACGAGGTTGGGGTATAAGGAGTTAGGGCTCGATCTGGTTGAACCTTTGCAAGATCAGCCTCGCAAACCCCGACGACTGCCCATGGGGGATAAAAATAAAGATGAGAGAGTAGGATATTCTATCAAAATATTTCTTGAGGAGTTCCTCGAAAAACAAAGGAACGTGATGATGGATAACTTTGTTGAGATCCTTCAATGACTACCCATTGGCGGCGCATCTGCATCCAACAACCACTCTGGAGGCACAACTCCTTTTAAGGTACAAGAAAACTTTTACATTCCCATATTTAAGGTCCAAATAGATGTAGACGTTGTAGATAGATGGTGAATCTATTAGAAGGATATTTCTCAGTTCATGACTTTTCCGAGCGGGAGAAGATTATTTTTGCACTCCTCAAAGCTAACCCCCATGTCAAGGACTAGTGGGGAACCTACTGTGATAAAAAGGGAGAGGGGGAACCCTCTCTGTTCTTGGTCATACCCACTTGGAATTATTTCTGAGATGCCATCAAAGAACAATATTATCCCATGGGGAGCTATGAGGACAAGTACATACAATGGACTACACTCTGGCAACAAAGGGAACAAGATGTGCATGAGCTGACGAATCTATTCCATACCCTGGGAACAAAGTTGGGTATCAAATATTTGGAGAAAAATTTGTTGTTGAAGTACTACATTTTTCTGCACAGATACATTTAGGAGGAAATGGGGTTCCTCGACATCTCCTTGCTTGGTACGACATACTAGTATGCTACCAAGATTGAGCAGAAATTAAAACAGAAGAAGCGGGACTTTGGATCTACGAATCAAAAGAAAGGGAAAGGTGCCCCCAAAATGTAGAAAAAATGAAAAATCCAAGGAATGACAGCCTAAGATAACCTACTGAATCCGTAAGAAAAGAAAAACCCCACGAAGCCGAAGAAGGACACGGGAAAGTGGTGTGAGTTCCATAAGAGCTCCACTCACAACACAAGTGAGTGTCGGGCCAAGAAATCATTGGTGGATGAGATGAGGACTTCTAAATTGGATGCAGGCTCCAACTCTGAATATGAACCCAATAAGGAGAATGAAAAATGGAAGTAGATTATTGATGTGGATCCCAATGCTACTGTTGCCACTGCAAATATCTAGAAGGGGGAACCGGAAGATCCAGAGTAGGAGGAGCGTCTCTTCCACTCTCAGATGTGGGTAAAGGGTTCCACGCTATAGTTCATTGTCAACAATAGGAGCCAAAATATCCTCATTTCAGCAGAGTTCGTGAAGAGTTTAGGCTTGCCGGCCACAACACAGCCACAGCTATACACCATCGGGTGGCTTCACCAAGGATGGGATCTTTGCGTTAGCCAACAGTGTCGCCTTCCCTACAACATCAAGCCCTTTACAAATGAGGTATTATGTGAAATTTATACTCTTGATGTTTGTGTTATATTATTAGGCCAACCATACTTGTGGAAGTGACATGTTGTGCATGAGTCTTGGCCTCGCATTGTTATTGTTACTTTGGGAAATAAGTTGTACAGGATAGTAGAGGTACCACCGCCTGCAGCTATCTCTTTAGTTACTTTAAAACAATGTATTAAGCTCATTTCCAAAACCAAGAATACTTTTCCTAGTTTTCCACCCGCAGGGCAAGAAGAAAACTGTGGCCACGACATAGAGACAAGGCTCCTCCACACGACAACAACAAATGGACACTGTCGTGGAGGAGTACGGGGAAATATTCACCTCACCCATAGGGGTGCCTCTGCAATGTTAGATCAACCACCCCATCGATCTGATCCCAGATGCGTTGCTGCCTAATGGACCGATCTATTAGCGCTCTGTTCTATAGAATGATGAAATCAAGAGGCAGATTCAAGAGCTGCTGCAAAAAGGTCACATCTGGCCGATTTCATCGCCCTGTGGGAGCCCGATCATGTTGGTGCAGAAGAAGGATGGGACTTGGAGACTCTGTATTGACTATCGAGTGTTGAACAAGATCACTGTCCAGAATAGGTACCCGATCCCACGGATTAATGACCTTCTGGATCAAATCAAAGGGGAAAAATATTTCAACAAGATCGACTTGAAGTCTAGGTATCACCAGGTACCAATTAAATCCTCCGATGTGTGGAAGAATGCCTTCAAATCCAAGGAGGGCCTTTTCGAATGGCTAGTCATGCCTTTCGGGTTGATGAATGCTCCCGCAACCTTCATGAGGCTGATGGACGACATCTTGTGGCCATTCACCAACTCATTTGTAGTAGTGTACTTAGATGACATCCTGATATTCAGCCAAACTTTGGAAAAGCACCTCCACCACATCTGACAGGTCCTCCAAACACTATGGCAACAAAATTTGTGTGCCAATTTGGAGAAGTGTACTTTTGGCGTGACCCAGGTTCGGTATATGGGATAAATTATTGATGAACGGGGGGCGCATGTGGATCCAACCAAGATCCAAGTAATTTGGGATTGGTTGGCCCCAACCACTCTAACAGAGCTTTAAAGATTTTTGGGTCTTGCTAATTTCTACCGCAGGTTCATATTTGGATTCTCACATATCACTTGGCCCTTGAATCAGGTCACCAACGGAGGAGTGAAAGAAAAATTATTTTTGTCAGAATCTCAACAGAAGGCATTTTTAGAATTGAAACATCACCTCTACTCTACCCTAGTGCTCACATTACCAGACTTGCAACAACTATTTGAGATTGAGACAGATGCCTCTGACTCTGATATTACGGCAGTTCTTACTCAACAGGGGCATCCAGTGGCATATCATAGTGAGACATTGTCCGACAGAGTCCGCAAGTATCCCACTTATGACAAAGAAATGTATTCCATTGTGCAAGCGTGTCGCCAATGGAAGAATTACATTTTTTGTTAGGAAACGGTCATCCACACAAACCACCGACCCCTGCAGTTCATACAGACACAAGAGAAGTTGCAGAACGATCGCCATAAGAAGTGGTCCACATATCTGCAACAACTTCATTTGAACATCAAGTATAAAAAGGGCAGCACCAATAATGCTGCAAACTGCCTCAGGCGGCCACCGATCATGGTGCTAACCACCATTCTCAACTCTTGTGGGAACGAGACTTCCGATTGGCTGCTTCTCTACAAGAGCGATCCATAATTCATCCACACATACAAGACACTCTTAGAGGGTACGCAAGTTTCAAATTTTCACCTCCATGATGCACTGCTATGTCACCTGGGACACCTTTATATTCCTTCAAACGAGCGTGACAAGATGATTTTAGAAGCACACTATAGTCAATTTGCTGGGAATTTCAGGGTCAAGAAAACAGTGGCAGTATTGCAGAAGTATTTCTATTGGTCAAACCTTCGATAGTATGTTGGGAAGTACTTTAGATCCTGAAATGCTTGCTCTATTGCCAAACCTAGCATCAAGAAGCAAGGCCTCTATACTCCGCCAACTACCCCTAATCAGCCTTGAGAATCCATCTCCATGGATTACATGTCGGGCCTTCCTTATACTAAGCATGGAAACGACTGTGTTTTCATGGTCGTCGACAGATTCTCGAAGATGGCCATTACGTCGACCTGCAAGAAGAATATCACAGCAAAAGCTGCTACTAAAATATTATTTGAACAAGTGTGGGTGCACTTTGGGATCCCATAGTTTATCATCTTAGATTGGTACATCTGGTTCCTTAGCAAATTTTGGTCCAGCCTCTGGTCAAAGCTGGACACCAAGCTCACAAATTCCACAGCTTTCCATCCCCAAATTGATGGCTAGATAGAGGTTGTCAATAGGATGATTGTACACATTCTTCTCATGTACAATTAAAAGAATCCATACACATGGGATGAGAGCCTTCCCTATGTACAACACAGTTACAACTGGGCTCTCCATAGCTCAACCGGCCACAACCCCTTTCTTGTGGGCCTGGGGTTCCAGCCACTATGTCCCATTGACGTAGCCATGCCATTTGTGGCTACTCAGGCTGATTCAGCTCATGTCCAGTCTAAAGCTGAGAAAGTGAATAACATCATTGGAAACATTTAGCACATCCACCAGCAGGTTCATGACATATTGGATAGAGCCAATGTTAAGTACAAGCAATGACATGATCAACATCAGGTGCCACACCACTTCCAAGTGGGTGAAAAACTATGGCTACATTTGAAGAATGAGTGTCTCACTGGACCCCACCACAAGCTTCACCTGCTCTGATATTGGCCGTACAACATCACCAAGGTTGTAGGGAACAATGCCTTTGATCTCATTATTCCACCATTCCTTGGTTTTCACCCAGTATTCAATGTGGACCACCTTCGGCCCTATTTTCCACCTCTACTGGAAAACTATGACATTGCAAAAGAACTCACACCAACAGAGTTAAACCCAGACTGCATGGAACAGGCCACCATAGATTGTATCATGTACATGCAAATGTAATATTCAAAAATTTGCAAGCAACAAATTAGAATATTAATTTTTGCTTATATCATCTAGGAGATGAATAAAATGGGTAAAAGGTCCATGAGTAGGAATAAAATCCCTCATAATGTGAAAGGGATCCATGGAGTAGCTTAATTTTTCACCTTCTAGTGTGAAAAGGGGAAAATTCATAAGGACAAGGTCAAGTTTGACCAAGTCAACAACGCTGCCTAAGAGGGCGTGACTTGCTTGGGAAGATAGTGCAGTTTGAGAGGGAGAAAGATTCTTTGTGGAAGAAACCCTAATGTGTGGGGTCCAAGGAAAAGATACATTCACTTGCATAAAATGAGGAAGAAGCAGCCATAGTGAGACATGTTATTTATTATTGATTATTGGTTTGATAGACTATTTGCAGTCTCCGGTTGTTCAGCTGAGTTGTATTGTTGTTTAGCACGAGGGATTCCTGTTTAGGATTTCCTCTCCTTCTTTAGATGCCTCTTGAAGGATTTCACTTCATTTCTCCACATCTTGGCTCAAGGCCAAAGCCACTTCTTCAGTCACTGCGTTATTTCTGCTGAAGTATAACGTAGTGTTGCTGGGTGTTGCAATGGAGGGTTTCCACAACACCATTCCTTGTCTCATATTTTAGAGGAGGGAGCTTCTATTCCACGGTAAGATTAGTAAGGAAGGTTTTTGAGCTGAATTTCATATCTTAGCATTAGGCCAATTATCTCCCATATTCAACAGTGCATTCCCTTCTCCAAACTACATTATTTTAGTGTGTATCTGTAGTGGGGGTTTGCACCACTACTTTGGAGGGTGAGATCTTCAGGGATTGGATCGGCCTTTCACCTGGGATATCCATTGGATGAGATCCATGCATCATATACAACATCATCAGCTATCTTCATCAATTTCTATTTTCTGAGTTGCAGCTGCTGCCCAGCAACTTCGGCATTTCTACAGATTTTCCATTTGTATCTATATTGTAGCCAATCCTCTTAAGAATTTTTGTATTTCTATTTTCAGGGGTTGAGAGCTTGCTCCCCCACCTTTCTTGAGCTGATATTGCTATATCATTTTATTTTTATTTTATATGTTGCAGTGTCTCCTATAGACTGTGCTATTATAGCCATGGCTTCCTTCATGTAGCACTATTTTCCATTTGTCATGTATATGTTCTATTGAGAGAGGCATTTCCCTACTTGAGCGATTGTTTACTCAAGAATTTATATAAATTGTTGATACTATGATCTAATATGATGGATATTGGGATCTTCTGACTATTTCTACATTCATATAATGTTGTTATTCCATTGCATGTGCATACATTGTTGCAGTCCCTTCATCGGGCATTTTCTGAACACAACTAGGTGCGGGAGATCTATTTAACCCACCTAGAAGGATTTCTTTGGAGCCTCCTCTTGGATTTAGGACTTAGACAAATTGATCTAAGGGATCCAGGTCCTGGTTTCAATTACTGTAGCATCCATTCCTAGAAAATTCGTTTTCCAGTCATGCCTTACTAGTTGTTCCAGATTTGGAATATTACAGTGGTATCAGAGAAAATTTCTTGGCTCAGCCTATGAGTCTTTGCCAAAAAGATCAAAATATTGAAAAGGATGGGTTTTATCTCATCATATTTCATATCCATGAAGAACCTCCCCAAGGAGGATAAGCAGAAAGAAGAGGAAGGACCCTGAACTTCCTATTCTCATCGAGAATGAGACAGAGAGATGAGCAGGAAAAAGACTCCATCTTTTGGAGGAGAAAAAGGGGATAAGATTACAAAGCTTATTCCTAAATCTGTACATAATATTCATGGAGATTTCAAGAAGATCAGGAGGGATATGTATGAAGAATCTCCAAGAGGGTTTGAATCTAAAGAAAACTCTAGATTGTTACATGAGGAGTGTGAGCTAGTAGTCACACACTCTACTACACAGCACAGTCACATGTCCCGGATTGCCAGAAGAGAGTTGGAAAGAGGAGGAGAAGTTGCTAGGAGGGAAAATCTTAGTGATTTCCTAAAAGAGTATGAGTCTCAAACTCAGAAATTCCGAGATCATCTCAGTTTTTTAGAGTTTTGCAAGATGAAGGTGAAGGAAAGAGAGCAGCAAGAAATATTTCTTCTATCTACCTTTAAGGGTTCACCTACATGTTCATCCAAATCTTGGGTGGAGGATTTAGAGACCTTATTGTAGCAGCACCACATTATTGAAGATGAAGCCATCAAATTTACAGTGCTGCATTTGAGAGGTAAGGCTTATGCCTGGTGGATCTTTGAATCCTTTTCTTTGAAAAATGTAAAAATTGCATCTTATTCAAGTTTCACTAAGGAATTAGTGAAAATATTTGGTAGAAGGATTCATGAGACAAACATGGTGGATCTAAACGAGGGAACTCAAACAAAACCCTTACATAAAAACATAATTTCACTTCAAAAAACCATGGGGAAGGCTAAAAACTTGCACCATACTTTACCGGAAGAAAGACTTTCGTCTCACGCTGTTGAGCAAGGAAACATGGAGGTATCTTTTTCAAAGAGGGATCCAATCATTGGGAGGTTTCCCATTCATTTTGCAGAGATTGAGGGCAAAAACGTTGTTTCATCTAGAGATTATCTAGTGCCTCATGTGGAGGAAGGAGGAGCTCTTGATCCAAGGAGTGGGATTCTTGCAACTTTTCAAGGGAGTCCCCAGGATCTCCTATGTGGAGATCAAGGCACAACTCATGTTCTACATGTGCCATTATTGAGGAGGTGTGGAACCATGGAGACACGAGGAGAAGGTAGGGAGAAGAACCAGTATAATGAGATGAGATGTACACATCCCTATCCACTTCAGGAGGTTGATGCACCTGAGGAGAAGACTGGATTGCACATTAAGGGCATGGATATATTTTTTCATCCATGTATGTAGTCTTCTCTTGATGATGATGTATCATTGCATGGAGAAATTTTTCCGGGGAGACCACTGGATCAACAGATAAGGATGAATGCTTCACCAGTTGAGGCACCACTCAGTGATTTCAGAGGAGTGGGAACCTTGGGAGAGCTTGATATAGCGTTGGGAGCCTTGTGTAGACTCAAGGAGAGAGGGAGCATTCCCTCAACATCATCATTACCCACTTCCATTTCAAATTCTGTGTTGTGGTAGAAGCATCAGGGAAGGGATAGTAGCCTTCCAACTTGCATCTTTGACATGGGAGATGTCAAATAAGAGGGTAGCCATATGAAAAATGTGCTTCATGAGAGATCATCAACGCTGTCACTATGGAGGATAGATCCATATTGGAACTCCCAGCTATTGGTGGAGTATTCCAAGGATCTTCATGCTTGTAGGATATTGGATGGCCAGTTGCATTTGGAGGAGTATTCAATCAGAGACGGGGTCATCTTCTATCATGGTAGGATCTTATTTCCTAGAGCCTCCAAGCTCAAGGAGAAGTTGCTACAAGAAGCTCGGGAGGATTTCCTTTTCAGTCCCACTTGTTCTATGAGAGCATACCACACAATCATGGAGGGGTATTTTTGGAAGAGTTTTGAGGAGGATATATATCGACATATGAGGATATGCATGGATCAGATGGAGATGGAGGAGAGACATAACTCTTTGGGAGAGTTAGCACAACCACCTCTTTTCTCTTTTAGGATGAGGGGAGACTCATCTATGAGCCACTCCATTTGCATGAGCAAGACATATGGTAAGGGTGTCGATTGTTCACATGATGATTTCTCTAATGTATCTATGTATCCCTTGACCATACATGTGCAGGTTGATGCTCCAAGAAGGAGCATTCTTTTTTCTAGACCTCATGGTTTAGTTGAGGCCATAAGCATTATTGATGGCCATTCCCTAGGAGGACTTGGGGAAGAGAGATATTATGGAGGACAAGCTCATTGTACACCTTGCATTATCCACTTCCTCCATACTTATGAGGAGATTGGAGCAGCAGGCAAGTGGTTGAGGAACCACATATTTTATCAGTCTCTATTGCAATTGAGGGTCAAGCTGCGTTGGTTGCAATTGAGGGACCATTGTCCTTCTCATTTGTTACATATGGCAGCAAGCATGATTCTCATCTTTGCTCCCTATGGTTTTGTCTTTATGAGGAACATGTTTGGGAGAAAGACACATTGGGTGAATGTGTCCCTTGAGGGAGAATCCTCCCACAATTTTTGCACTACATGTTCTAAGGGGAGCATGGGAGATGGTATGGCCACTAGAGAAACACATTTGTTTCCTTATGAGGTGAGCCATATGATGGATATGATGCCATATGATGATTACTTCCAACTCATCATATATGGGGATTTTTTGGCCAGCATGATTTGTAGCGTTGGAGGAGAGGTCTTTGGAGATATAGCCCTCATCTTGCCACTTTAGGGAAACCTTATTGCAGCCCAGGATCAACAGAAACTCTACACTTATATTAAGTGGAGAGGAGGAAATCGTGGGGTAGACTATTTTGTCTACCATGTGCAGATTTTCATCCCACCTACTTTGCCAAAGCCAAAGGTGGATGACAGTTTTCAGGAGTTTCCTAGTTGGGAGGTGAATCATTTTTCATGGCTAATAGCTTGGGGATGGATGATCCATATGGGAGAGATAATTCCCATTAGATTTCAGATCCCATTCCTCAAAGGGATCTCTAGACATCACTTTGTTATCCTCTTGAATATTTCACCTTTACATGATGATGGCTTGATAGCTGACTTGCATGCTGAGGAGGAGCAATGTGGAGGCTTGATTGATGAGATAACATCACTTCACTTGGAGGATATAATCATACATGGATGCTACAAGGAGAGGAGGAGAAAACAATTTAGTCTATCCTTGCACTTTCTTGAGGACAAGAAATCTTTGAGAGGGGAAGACTGTAATATTCCAAAATTTGCAAGCAGTAAATTGGAATATTAATTTTTGCTTATATCATCTAGGATGTGAATAAAATGGGTAAAAGGCCCATGAGTAGGAATAAAATCCCTCATAGTGTGAAAGGGATCCATGGAGTAGCTTAATTTTTCACCTTCCAGTGTGAAAAGGGGCAAATGCATGAGGACAAGGTCAATTTTGACCAAGTTAACAGCGTTGCCTGAGAGGGTGTGGCTTGCTTGGGAAGACAACGCAGTTTGAGAGGAAGAAAGATTCTTTGTGGGAGAAACCCTAATGTGTGGGTCCAAGGCAAAGAGACATTCACTTGCATAAAAGGAGGAAGAGGCAGCCATAGTGAGACATGTTATGCATTATTGATTATTGGTCTGATAGACTATTTGAAGTCTCCAGCTGTTCAGGTGAGTTGCAATGCTGTTTAGCACGAGGGATTCCTGTTTAGGATTTCCTCTCCTTCTTGAGAGGCCTCTTGAAGGATTTCACTTCATTTCTCCACATCTTGGCTCAAGGCCAAAGCCACTTCTTCAGTCACTACGTTATTTCTGCTGAATTATAGCGTAGTGTTGTTGGGTGTTGCAGTGGAGGGTTTCCACAACACCATTCCTTGTCTCATCTTTTAGAGGAGGGAGCTTCTATTCCTCAAAAAGATTAGTAAGGAAGGTTTCTGAGCTGAATTGCATATCTTGGCATTAGGCCAAGTATCTCCCATCTTCAACAGCGTAGTCCCTTCTCTAGATTGTGTTATTTCAGTGTGTATCTGTAGTGGGGGTTTGCACGACTACTTTGGAGGGTGAGATCTTCAGGGATTGGATCAACCATTCACCTGGGAGATGCATTGGATGATATATATGCATCATATATATAATCATTAGCTATCTTCATCCATTTCTATTTTCTGAGTTGCAGTTATTGCCCAGCAACTCCGTCATTTCTGCAGATTTGCCATTTGTATCTATATTGTAGCCAATCCTCTTAAGGATTGTTGTATTGCTATTTTCAAGGGTTGAGAGCTTGCTCCCCCACCTTTCTTGAGTTGATAATGCTATATCATTGTATTTTCATTTTATATGTTGCAATTTCTCCTATATATTGCACTGTTATAGCCATGGCTTCCTCCATGTAGCAGTATTTTCCATTTATCATGCATATGTTCTATTGAGAGAGGCATTTCCCTACTTGAGTGATTGTTTCCTCAAGAATTTATATACATTGTTGCTGCTATGATCTAATATGATGGCTATTGGGATCTTCTGACTATTTATACATTCATATAAAGTTGTTATTCCATTGCATGTGCATACATTGTTGCAGTCCCTTCAGCGGGCATTTTCTGAACACAATTAAGTGTGGGAGACCTGTTTAACCCACCTAGAAGGATTTCTTCAAAGCCTCCTCTTGGATTTAGGACTTAGAAACATTGATCATCCAGGTCCTAGTTTCAATTCCTGTAGCAGCCATTCCTGGAAAATGCATTTTCCAGTCATGCCTTGCTAGCTGTTCCAGATTTTGAATATTACATCAAATCAAGAACACTCGCTGGCAGAAGATCCAACTATATCTGGTTGTCAAATCTAGCCAACTCTTGCACCAAGGAAAGTGGTTCACGAGGGACCAAGTTAAACAGAAGTTTCCTCATGTCATGGAGGAACTCAATGCAATGGGGACCATTGCATCACAAGGGGGGAGGAATGATCTAGTTGGATATTGGTGGTCACCCACCTATTCCACTTGGGGCCCCACCATTTTTTCTTTCATTTTTTCAGTTTCCTTAATTATAGCACAGTTTACTATTTTTAGCATTTTTTTGGGTCCTGAACTTCCACAACTCTTTTGAGGCCCTAAACAATGTTTTTTGGGCATCAAACCTCGGCGAATACAAATATGTTCCAGACTCAAATTTCACGGTTAACAGTTGTGGTTCTTGGATAGATATTTCTATCGATGTATCATGTGCGTCAAACGGAGATAATATGCCAAAGTTACGATCCCGAGAAATTGATGTACCAATTTACCCCGACGAGGCCGATATTTTGGAGTTCCATCTCCTAGGGTTAGGTTTTTGGATGTTTAGGGTTTTCCATTATTTCTCAATAATATATAAGCCTTCGAGCCTCAGTGGAACACAGAGTTTAGAGGCATGTAGCCACCACATATCCTCTCAGAGATAAGCTACCAGTGCCCTAGCTAATTTATTTCCATTCTGTCTATAAACAAATTTCAGTTCTTTGATATTAATTAAATGAAGCATTATTTCCACTACATTCTTATATTATTGGTTATATGTTTATTCTATTGCATTCCTGCATAAATCTGAATCAGTGGTATCAGAGCGATTTTCTCTTTCTCAATCCTTCTTTGCATGTCCCCAATGAGGTCGGGGTATAAGGAGTTAGGGCTTGATCTGGTTTAACCTTTGCAAGATCGGCCTCGCAAACCTTGACGGCCACCCATAGGGGACGAAAAGAAAGAGGAGGAAGCATGAGATCCTATCAAAATATTGCTCGAGGAGGCCCTTGAAAAGCAAAGGAACGCGATGATGGATAACTTTTCCCAGATCCTTCAACGACTGCCAACTGGCGGCACATCTACATCCAACAACCACTCTGGATGCACAACTCCTTTTAAGGTAAATGAAAACTTTGAAATTCCCATATTTATGGGCCAAATAAATGCAGACGTCGTAGATATATGGTTGAATATATTAGAAGGATATTTCTTTTAGACATGACTTTTCTGACCCGGAGAAGATTATTTTTGCACTCCTCAAAGCTACCCCCCATGTCAAGGGCTGGTGGGAAACCTACTGTGAGAAAAAGGACGAGGGGGAACCCTCTCTGTTCTCGGCCGTACCCACTTCGAATTCTTTCTAAGACACCATCAAGGAAAAATATTATCCCGTGGGGAGATATGACGACAATTACATACAATAGACTATGTTCCGGCAGTAAAGGGTTCAAGATGTGCATGAGCTGACGAATCTCTTCCATATCATGTGCAAAAAGTTGGGTATCAAATATTCATAGAAACATTTGGTGTTGAAGTATCGCATTTTTATGCACTGATACATTCAAGAGGGAATGGAGTTCCTCGACATCTCCTCACTTGATATGGCATATCGGTATGCTGCCAAGATTAAGGATAAATTCATACAGAATAAGACAGACTTTGGATATAGGAATCAAAAGCAAGGGAAAGGTGCCCCCAAACCATAGAACAAAGGAAAAAGCCAGGGCATGGTGGCCCAAGATAACCTACCAAATCCGCAAGTAAAGAACAACCCTGCGAAGCCGAAGAAGGACACGGGAAAGTGGTGTGAGTTCCATAAGAGCTCCACTCACAACACAAGTGAGTGTTGGGCCAAGCAATCATTGGTGGCTGAGATGAGGGCTTCTGAATTAGATGCATGCTCTGAATCTGAATCAAATATTGACAAAGGTGAATGACAAAGGGAAGCAGATTATTGATGCGGATCCCAACGCCACCGTTTCCACTACAAATATCTAGAAGGAGGAACCGAAAGATCCAAAGGAGGAGGAGCATCTCTTCCACTCTCAGATGTGGGTAAAGGGTTCCCTGCTACAGTTAATTATAGACAGTGGGAGCCAAAAGAACCTCATTTTAGTAGAGTTCGTAAAGCTTTTGGGATTGCCAACCACAACACACCCACAGTCGTTCACCATTGGGTGGCTTCACCAAGGACGGGATCTCCACGTCAGCCAACAAAGCTTCCTTCCTTACAACTACAAGCCCTTCACAGATGAGTTATTATGTGACATTCCTCCTCTTGATGTTTGTGATGTATTATTAAGCCAACTATACTTGTGGAAGCGACGTGTTGTGTATGATTCCCGGCCTCACGATTTTTTGTTACTTTGGGAAATATTTTTTATAGGATACTAGAGGTACAAATTCCTGCAGCTATTTCTTTGGTTACTACAAAGAAATGTAGTAAGATCATTTCCAAAACTGGGAATTTTTTTTTCCTGATGGTTCGCCCCTAGGGCAAGAAGAAGACTGTGGCCACAACCTCTAGACATGGCTCCTTCGCATGACAACAACAAATGGACAAGGTCGTGGAGGAGTACGGGGACATCTTCACCTCTACATTGTTAGGTCAATCACCCCATCGATCTAACCACAGGTGCACCGCTACCCAATGGACCAATCTATTGAAGTTCTATTCTAGAGAACGATGAAATCAAGAGGGATTCAGGAGCTGTAGTAGAAAGGTCACATCCGTTTGAGTTCATCACTCTGTGGGATCCCGATCGTGTTGATGTAGAATAAGAATTGGACTCGGAGAATCTATATTGACTATCAGGCACTGAACAAGATCACTTTCTGAAATAGGCACCCGATCCCACAGATTGATGACCTTCTGGATCGACTCAAAGGGGAGAATTTTTCAGCATGATCGACTTGAATTTTGGGTATCACCAAGTACCAATCGAACCCTTCAATGTGTGGAAGACTTCCTTCAAAGCCAAGGAAGGCCTTTTCGAATGACTGATCATGCCTTTCAGGTTGAAAAATTCTGCCGAAACCTTCATGAGGCTGATGGACGACATCTTGTAGCCATTCACCAACTCATTTGTAGTATTGTACTTGGATGATATCCTGATCTTCAACTGGACTTGGGAAGAGCACCTCCACCACATCTGACATACCCTCCAAAAAATGCAACAACACAAGTTGTGTGCCAATTTGGAGAAGTGCAATTTTGGCATGACCCAGGTTCAGTATTTGGGATACATTATTGATGAACGAGGTCTTGTGGATCCAACCAAGATCCAAATAATTTGGGATTGGCCGACCCCAACCACTCTAACAGAGCTTCACAGCTTTCTAGGTCTTGCTAATTTATACCGTAGGTTCGTATTGGGATTCTCACATATCACTTGGCCGTTGAGTCAAGTCACCAAGGGAGGAGAGAAAGCTAAATTATTTTGTTTGGAATCTCAATAGAATGCGTTCATAGAATTGAAACATGGCCTCTGTCCTGCCCTAGTGCTCACACTACTAGACTAGCAACAACCATTTGAGATTGAGATAGATGCCTCTGACTATGCTATTTGGGCATTCTTACTCAATAGAGGCATCCAGTGGCATATCATAGTGAGACACTATCCGAAACAGTCCACAAGTATCCCACTTATCACAAAGAAATGTATTCCATTGTTTAGGTGTGCCACCAATGGAATCATTACATTTTAGGTAAGGAAACAATCATCCACATAGACACAAGGGAAGTTTCAGAACAATCTCTATCAGAAGTGGTCCACATATCTACAACAATTTCATTTGAACATCAAGTATAAGAAGGGACACTTCAATAATGTTGTAGACTGCCTCATCCAACCACCGATCATGACGCTAACCACCATTCTCAACTCATGTGGGCATGAGACTTTTGATTGGCCACTTCTCTACAAGAGCAATCCAGAATTCGGACACACATACAAGACACTCTTGGAGGGTATGCAAGTTACAAATTTTCACCTCCAGGATGAACTTCTATGTCACCTGGGACACCTTTCTATTCCTTCAAGCGAGCATGCCAAGATGATTTGGGAAGCACACTACAGTTGATTCGCTGGGAATTTTGAGGTTGAGAAAACAGTGGCAGTACTATAGAATTATTTCTATTGGCTGAAAATTCGATAGGATGTTGGGAAGTACATTAGATCCTGCACTGCTTTCTCCATTGCCAAATTGACCATCAAGAAGCAAGGCCTCTATACTCTGCCACCAACCCCAGTCGACCTTGGGAATCCATCTCCATGGATTACATGTCGAGCCTTCCTTCTACTAAGCATGGAAATGATTGTGTTTTCATGGTTGTTGACAGATTCTCGAAGATGGCCATTATGTTGGCTTGCAAGAAGAATATCATAGCAGAAGCCACTACTAAAATATTCTTTGAACAAGTGTGGATTTTGGGAAGTACATCAGATCCTGCACTGCTTGCTCCATTTCCAAACTGACCATCAAGAAGCAAGGCCTCTATACTCCGCCACTAACCCCAGTCGACCTTGGGAATCCATCTCCATGGATTACATGTCGAGCCTTCCTTCTACTAAGCATGGAAATTACTGTGTTTTCATGGTTTTTGACAGATTCTCGAAGATGGCCATTATGTCGACCTGCAAGAAGAATATCACAGCAAAAGCCACTACTAAAATCTTCTTTGAACGAGTGTGGGTGCACTTTGGGATACCAAAATCCATCATATCAGACCAGGACAGCAGGTTCCTCAACAGATTTTGGTCCATCCTCTGGTCAATGTTGGACACCAAGCTCACTAAGCCCACAAATTTCCATCCCCAAACTGATGGCCAAACAAAGGTCATCAACAGGATGATTGTACACATTATGCGCATGTAAATTTCAAAGCATCCATGAAAATAGGATGATATCCTTCCCTATGTGCAACATAGTTATAATCGGGCTCTCCACAGCTCAACCATCTACAACCCCTTTCAGGTGGGCCTCGGGTTCCAGCCACTATGTCCCATTGACGTAGCCATGCTATTTGTGGCCACTCAGGTCGATTCGTCTCATGTCTAGTCTGAAGCTGACAAAGCGAAAAACTTCATTGAACACATTTAGCCCATCTTCCACCAGGTCCATGACATATTGGACAGAGCCAATGCTAAATACAAACAATGACATGATCAACATCGGGTGCCACACCACTTCAAGGTGGGCGAAAAAGTGTGGCTAAATTTGCAGAAGGAGTGCCTATCTGGACCCCACCGCAAGCTTCGCCCGCTCTGATATGGGCCATACACCATCACCAAGGTTGTAGGGAACAATGCCTTCAAGCTAATTATTCCACCATTCCTTGGTCTACACCCATTATTCAATGTGGACCACCTTCGGCCCTATTTCCCGCCTCTACTAAACACCTCTAACATTGAAAAATAAATAACACCAACAAAGTTAAACCCAGACTACATGGAACAGGCCACCACACATTGTATCATGGAAATGCAAATCAAGAACACTCACCAGTAGAAGATCCAACTGCATCGAGTTGTCTAAGCTGGCCAAATCCTACACCAAGGCAAGTGGTTCACTAGGGACCAAGTTCAACAAAAGTTTCCTCATCTCATGGAGGAAATCAATGCAATGGGGACCATTTCTTCCTAAGGGGGGAGGAATGATCCAGGTGGATATTGGTGGCCACCCGCCTATTCCACTTGGGGCCCCACCATTATTTCTTTTATTTTTTTGGTTTCCTTAATTATATCACAATTTACTATTTTTAGTAGTTTTTCGGGTCCTGAATTTCTGGAGTCGTTTTGAGGCCCTAAACGACGTTTTGTGGGCATCAAACCTTGGAGAATATAAGTATGTTTCAGACTCAGTATTAACGGTCAATATTTGTAGTCCTCGGATAGATATTTCTAACGAAGGATCATGTGCATCAAATGGAGATGGTATTGCCAAAGTTACGACCCCAGGAAATTGATGTACCAATTTACCCCGACAGGGCCCATATTCTAGCGTTTCATCTCCTAGGGTTAGGTTTTTGGATGTTTAGGGTTTTCCATTATTTCCCAATAATTTATAGGCCTTCGAGTCTCATTGGAACACATATTTTAGAGGCCTGTAGTCACCATTTATTGTCTCACAGATAAGCTACCAGTGCCCTAGCTAGTTTATTTCCATTTTGTCTTTAAACAAATTTTAGTTCTTTGATATTAATGAAATGAAGTGTTATTTCTGCCGCATTCTTATATTTATGGTTATATGTGTATTATGTTGTGTTTTTGCATAAATCCAAATCAGTGGTATCAGATCGGTCTGCTCTTTCTTGATCCTTCTTTGCATGTCCCCAAGGAGGTCGGGGTATAAGGAGTTAGGGCTCGATCTAGTTGAACCTTAGTAAGATCAGCCTCACAAACTCTGACAACCACCCATGGGGGACGAAAATAAAGATGAGGGAGCAGGATATCCTATCAAAATATTGCTCGAGGATGCCCTCAAAAAACAAAGGAACGTGATGATGAGTAACTTTGCCCAGATCCTTCAATGACTGCCCATTGGCGACGCATCTGCATCCAGCAGCCACTATGGAGGCACAACCCCTTTTAAGGTACAAGTAAACTTTGACATTCCCATATTTGAGGGAAAAATAGATGTAGATTCCTTAGATAGATGGTTGAATCTATAGAAGGATATTTCTTAGTTCATGACTTTTCCGACCGGGAGAAGATTATTTTTTCACTCCTCAAAGCCACCCCCATGTCAAGGACTGGTGGGAAACCTACTATGAGAAAAAGGATGAGGGGGAACCCTCTCTATTATTGACTGTACCCACATAGAATTATTTCTGAGATGCCATCAAGGAACAATATTATACCATGGGGAACTATGACGAAAAGTACATACAATGGACTATGTTGCGGCAACAAAGGGATCAAGATGTGCACGAGCTGACGAATCTGTTCCATACCCTGGGCAAAAATTTGGGTTCAAATATTTGGAGAAACATTTGGTGTTGAATTACTATAGTTGTCTGCATAGATACATTTCAGAGGAAATGTAGTTCCTTGAAATATCCTCGCTTGGTACGACATACTGGTATGCTACCAAGAATGAGCAAAAATTCAAAAAGAAGAAGTGAGACTTTGGATCTGCGAATCAAAAGAAAGGGAAAGCTGTCCCAAAACTGCAGAAAAAAGGACAAAGCCAAGGCATAGCAGCCCAAGATAGCCTACCAAAGTTGCAAGAAAATAACAACCCCACGAAGCCGAAGATGGACATGGGAATGTGGTGTGATTTCCATAAGAGATCCACTCACAACACAAGTGAGTGTCGGGCCAAGCAGTCATTGGTGGCCAAGATTAGGGCTTCTGAATAGAATGCATGGTCCGACTCTGAATCAGAACTTGACAATGGGAATGAAAAAGGGAAGAAGATTATTGATTCAGAGCTCAATGCCACCATTGCCACTGCAAAGATCCAGAAGGAGGAGCTAGAAGATCTATAGGAGGTGGAGCGTCTCTTCCACTCTCAGATGCGAGTAAAGGGTTCCCCACTATAGTTCATTTTCGACAGTGGGAGACAAAAGAAAATCATTTCAACAGATGTCATGAAGCGTTTGAGCTTTCTGACCACAACACACCTACAACCGTACACCATTGGGTGGCTTCACCTAGGATGGGATCTCTGCATCAACTAGGAGTGCCGCCTTCCCTACAACATCAAGCCATTCACAAATGAGGTATTATGTGACATTTCTCATATTGATGTTTGTGATGTATTATTAGGCCAACCATACTTGTGGAAGCGACATGTTGTTTATGAGTCCTGGCCTCGTGCTGTTATTTTTACTTTGGGCAATAAGTTGTACAGGATACCAAAGGTACCACTGCCTGCAACTATCTCTTTGGCTAATGCTAAAAAATGCAGTAAGATCATTTCCAAAACCAGGAAATTTGTTATCCTAATGATCTATCCCCAGGCCAAGAAGAAGACTATGGCCACGACCTCCACATAGGGCTCCTCCACATGACAACAAAAAATGGACAAGGTCATGGAGGAGTACAGGGACATCTTTACCTCACCCACAGGGGTGCCTCTGCACTTTCAATTCAACCACTGCATCGATCTGACCCTAGGTGCACCACTACCCGATGGACTGACCTATCGGGGCTCTGTTTTGGAGATCGATGAAATCAAGAGGTAGATTTAGGAGCTTCTTCATAAAGGTCACATTCGGCCGAATTCATCGCCCAGTGGGATCCCGATTGTGTTGGTGCAGAAGAAGGATGGGACTTGGAGACTTTGTATTGACTATCAGGTGTTGAACAAGATCACTGTCCAAAATAGGTGCTCGATCCCACAGATTGATGACCTTCTGGATCAACTCAAAGGGGTGAAATATTTCAGCAAGATCGACTTGAGGTCTTGGTATCTCCAGGTACCAATCGAACCCTCCGATGTGTGGAAGACTTCCTTCAAAGCCAAGGAGGGCCTTTTCGAATGGCTAGTCATGCTTTTGGGTTTGACGAATGCTCCCGCAACCTTTATGAGGTTGATGGATGACATCTTGTGGCCAATAACCATCTAATTTGTAGTAGTGTAATTGGATGACATCCTGATCTTCAGCCAGACTTCGGAAGAGAACCTCCACCACATCTAAAAGGTCCTCCAAACATTGCAACAACACAAGTTGTGTGCCAATGTGGAGAAGTGCACTTTTTGCATGACCCAAGTTTAGTATCTGGGATTCATTATTGATGAATTGGGGGTGCATGTGGATGCAAACAAGATCCAAGTAATTTGGGATGGGCTGGCCCCAACCACTTTAACATAGCTTCGTAGCTTTCTGGGTCTTGCTAGTTTCTACCATAGGTTCATATTGGGATTCTTGCATATCAATTGGCCCTTGAGTCAAGTCACCAAGGAAGGAGCGAAAGAAAAATTCTTTTGGTCTAAATCTCAAGCGAAGGCATTCATAGAATTGAAACATAGCCTCTGCTCTGCCCTAGAGCTCACATTAAAAAACTTGAAACAACCATTTGAGATTAAGACAAATGCCTCTGACTATGCTATTCGGGAAGTTCTTACTCAACAGGGGCATCCAGTGGCATATCATGGTGAGACACTGTCCAACAAAGTTTGCAAGTATCCCACTTATGACAAAGAAATGTATTCCATTGTGTAGGCATGCCACCAATGGAAGCATTAGATTTTGGGTAAGGAAACAGTCATCCACACAGACCACCAACCCATACAGTTCATACAGACACAAGGTAAGTTGCAGAATGATCACCATCAGAAGTGGTCCACATATCTGCAACAATTTCATTTAAACATCAAGTATAAGAAGGGTAGCACCAATAATGTTGCAGACTGTGTCACCCAACCACCGATCATCGCACTAACCACCATTCTCAACTCTTGTGGACACAGGACTTCCGATTGGCCACTTCTCTATAAGAGCGTTTCGAAATTTGGCCACACATACAAGACACTATTGGAGGGTACGCAAGTTCCAAATTTTCACCTCCAGGATGCACTACTATGTCACCTGGGACACCTTTGTGTTCCTTCAAGCGAGTGTGCCAATATTATTTGTGAAGCACACTACATTCAAGTCTCTAGGAATTTCAGGGTCGAGAAAATAGTGGCAGTACTACAGAATTATGTCTATTGGCCGAACATTCGACAGGATGTTGGGAAGTACATCAGATCCTACACTGCTTGCTCCATTTCCAAACCGACCATCAAGAAGAAAGGCCTATATACTCCGCTACCTACCCCTAGTCGACCTTGGGAATACATCTCCATGTATTACATGTCGGGTCTTCCTTCTACTAAGCATGGAAACGACTATGTTTTCGTGGTCGTCGACAGATTCTCGAAGATGGCCATTATGTCGGCCTGCAAGAAGAATATCATAGCAGAAGCCACTAGTAAAATATTCTTTGAATGAGTGTGGGTACACTTTGGGATACCACAGTTTATCATCTCAGATAGGGATAGTAGGTTCCTCAAGACATTTTGTCCAGCCTCTGGTGAATGCTGGACACCAAGCTCACCAAGTCCACAACTTTCCATCGCCAAACTAATGGACAGACAAAGGTTGTCAACATGATGATTGTACACATTATGCGCATGTACAATTCAAAGAATCCATGCACATGGGATGAGATCCTTCGCTATGTACAACATATTTATAATCAGACTCTCCATAGCTCAGCCAACCATAACATCTTTCAGGTGAGCCTAGGGTTTGAGCCACTATGTCCCATTGACGTAGCCATGCCATTTTTGGCTACTTGGGCCGATTCGGCTCATGTACAGTCTAAAGATGACAAAGAGAACAAATTCATTGAGAACATTCATCACATCCACTAGGAGGTTCATGAAATATTGGATAAATCCAATGCTAAGTACAAACAATGACATGATCAACATGAGGTTCCACACCACTTCCAGGTGGGTGACAAAGTGTGGCTACACTTGCAGAAGAAGCGCCTTGTTGGACCCCACCGCAAGATTTTCCCACTCTGATAGGGGTCATACATTATCACCAAGGCTGTAGGGAACAATTCCTTTGAGCTCAACTTCCACCATTCCTTTTTCTGCACCAAATATTCAATGTGGACTGCCTTCAGCCATATTTCCCACCTCTGCTGGACACCTCCGACGTTGCAAAACAACTCACACCAACAGAGTTAAACCCATACTGCATTGAACTGGCCACCATAGATTGTATCATGGACATGAAAAAAAATAACACTCACCAGCAGAAGATCCAACTATATCAGGTTGTTAAAGCTGGCCAACTCCTGCACCAAGGCAAGTGGTTCACCAGGGACTAAGTTCAGCAGAAGTTTCCTCATCTCATGGAGGAACTCAACGCAATGTGTACCATTTCTTCCTAAGGGGGGAGGAATGATCCAGGTGGATATTGGTGGCCACGTACCTATTCCACTTGGGGCTCCACCATTGTTTCTTTCAGTTTTTCATTTTCCTTAATTATAGCACAGTTTACTATTTTTAGCATTTTTTCGGGTCCTCAACTTCCAGAGCCGTTTTGAGGCCCTAAACGACATTTTTTTGGCATCAAACCTTGACCAAAATGAGTCTACACCATACTTTATATTTGTAATCAAAAAATTTAAGTCTCATCTTTCTAACAATGTATCATGTGCATCAAAAGGAGATAGTATGCCAAAGTTACGAACACGGGAAATTGATGTACCAATTTACCCCGACAGGGCCCATATTCTGGTGTTTCATCTCCTGGGGTTAGGTTTTTGGATGTTTATGGTTTTCCATTGTTTATAAATACTATATAGGCCTTCGAGCCTCATTGGAACACAGAGTTAAGAGGCCTGTAGCCACCATATCTCTTCTCATAGATAAGTTACCAGCACCCTAGCTAGTTTATTTCCATTATGTTTGTAAATTTTTTTTAGTTCTTTGACATTAATGAAATGTAGTTTTATTTATGCTACATTCTTATATTTATCGTTATATGTGTATTATGTTGCATTCCTACATAAATCAAGATCAGTGGTATCAGAGCGGTCTGCTCTTTCTCAATCCTTCTTTGCATGTCCCCAACGTGATCAGGGTATTAGGAGTTAGGGCTCGACCTTGTTGAACCTTTGGGAGATAAGGCTCAAAAACCCCGATGACCTCCCATGGGGGATGAAAATAAAGATGAGGGAGCAGGAGATCCTATCAAAATATTTCTTGAGGAGGCCCTTGAAAAACAAAGGAACGCGATGATGGATAACTTTTCCCAGATCTTTCAACGACTGCCCATTGGCGGTGCATGTGCATCCAACAGCCACTCTGGAGGCACAACTCCTTTTAAGGTACAAGTAAAATTTGACATTCCCATATTTGAGGGCAAAATATATGCAGACACCATAGATGGATGGTTGAATCTATTAGAATGATATTTCTCAGTTCATTACTTTTCTGACCTGGAGAAGATTATTTTTGCACTCCTCAAAGCTACCCCCCATGTCAAGGACTCGTGGGAAACCTAATGTGATAAAAAGTATGAGGGGGAACCCTCTCTGTTATTGGTTTTACCTACTTCGAATTATTTATGAGACACCATCAAGGAACAATATTATCTCGTGGGGAGCTATGAGGACAATTACATACAATGGAGTACGATGTAGCAGCAAAGGGATCACGGTGTGCATGAGTTGATGAATATGTTCCATACTGTGCGCCAAAATTTTTGTTTCTAATATTCGAAGAAACATTTGGTGCTGAAGTACCACAGTTGTATACACAGATACATTTAGGAGGAAATGGAGTTCCTCGACATCTCCTCGCTTGGTTCGGCATACTGGTATGTTTCCAAGATTGAGAAAAAATTCAAACAAAAGAAGTGAGACTTTGGATCTGTGAATCAAAATCAAGGGAAAGGTGCCCACAAACCACATAACAAAGGACAAAGCCAAGGCATGGCAGCCCATGATAACCTACCGAAGCTGCAAGTAAAGAACAACCCCACGAAGTTGAAGAAGGACATGGGAAAGTGGTGTGAGTTCCATAAGAGCTCCACTCACAACACAAGTGAGTGTCGGGCCAAGCAGTCATTGGTGGCCAAGATGAGGGCTTCTAAATTGGATACATGCTCCAACTCTGAATCAAAAACCGACAAGGGGAATGACAAAGGGAATCATATTATTGATGCAGAGTCCAATGCCACCATTTCCACTACAAATATCAGAAGGAGGAACCAGAAGATGCATAGGAGGAGGAGCGTCTCTTCCACTCTCAAATGTGATTAAAGGGTTCCCCACTATACTTTATTGTTGATAGTGGGAGCCAAAAGAACCTAATTTCAATAGAGGTCATGAAGCATTTGGGATTTTTGACCACAACACACCCACAACCGTACACCATCGGGTGGGTTCACCAAGGACGGGATCTCCGTGTCAGCGAGAAGTGTTGCCTTCCCTACAACATCAATCCCTTTAGAGATGAGGTATTATGTGACATTTCTCCTCTTGATGTTTGTGATGTATTATTAGGCCAACCAAACTTGTGGAAGTGACATGTTGTGTATGAGTCCTGTCCTCGCACTGTTATTGTTACTTTGGGAAATAAGTTGTATAGGATACCAAAGGTACCACCACCTGCAACTATATCTTTGGTTACTGCAAAAAAAATGCAGTCAGCTCATTTCCAAAACAGGGAAATTTGTTTTCTTGATGATCCACCCCCAGGGCAAGAAGAATATTGTGGCCATGACCTCTAGATAGGGCTCCTACGCACGATAACAACAAATGGACAAGGTCAAGGAGGAGTATGGGGACATATTCACCTCACCCACAGGGGTGCCTCTGCACTTTCAGGTCAACCACCCCATTGATCTGACCCAAGGTGCGCGACTGGCCAATGGACTGGTCTATTGGCACTCTGTTCTGGAGAACGATGAAATCAAGAGGCAGATTCAATAGCTACTACAGATAGGTAACATTCAGCCGAGTTCATCACCCTGTGGGAGCCCAATCGTGGGTGAAGAAGAAGGATGGGACTTGGAGACTCTGTATTGACTATCGGGCTCTGAACAATATCAATTTCTAAAATAGGTACCCGATCCCACTAATTGATGACCTTCTGGATCAACTCAAAGGGGAAAAATATTTCAGCAAGATTTACTTGAAGTCTTGGTATCACCAAGTACCAAACGGACCCTCTGATGTGTGGAAGACTTCCTTAAAAGCCAAAAAGGGCCTTTTCGAATGGTTGGTCATGCCTTTCGGGTTGACGAATGCTCTGGAAACCTTCATGAGGCTGATGGATGAAATATTGCGGCCATTCACCAACTCATTTATAGTAGTGTACTTGGATGACATCCTGATCTTCAGCCAGACTTGGGAATAACACCTCCACCACATTCGATAGGTCCTCCAAACACTGCGACAACATAAGTTGTGTGCCAATTTAGAGAAGTGCACTTTTGGTATGACCCAGGTTTAGCATCTCAGATACATTATTGATGAATGGGGGGTGCATGTGGATCCAAACAAGATCCAAGTAATTTGGGATTGGCTGGCCCCAACCACTCTAACAGATCTTCGTAGCTTTCTGAGTCTTGCTAATTTTTATAGCAGGTTCACATTGGGATTCACACATATCACTTGGCCCTTTAGTCAAGTCACCAAGGGAGGAGCGAAAGAAAAATTATTTTGGCCCAAATCTCAACAGAAGGCGTTCGTAGAATTGAATCATCGCCTCTACTTTGCCCCAGTGCTCACATTACCATACTTGCAACAACCATTTGAGATTGAGACAGATGACTCTAACTATGCTATTGGGGTAGTTCTTACTCAACAAGGGCATCCAGTGGCATATCACAACGAGGCACTGTCTGACACAGTCCGCAAGTATCCCACTTATGACAAAGAAATGTATTCCGTCGTTCAGGCATGCTGCCAATGGAAGCATTACATTTTGGGTAAGGAAACGGTCATCCACACATACCACCGACCCCTACAGTTAATACAGACACAAGGGGAGTTGCAGAATGATCGCCATCAGAAGTGGTCCACATATCTGTAAAAATTTCATTTGAACATCAAGTATAAGAAGTGCAGCAACAATAATTTTGCAGAATACCTCAGCCGACCACCGATCGTGGCACTAACCACCGTTCTCAACTCTTGTGGGCATGAGACTTCCAATTGGCTACTTCTCTACAAGAGCGATCTGGAATTTAGCCACACATACAAGACACTCTTGGAGGGTACACAAGTTCCAAATTTTCACCTCTAGGATGCACTGCTATTTCACCTGGGACACCTTTGTGTTCCTTCAAGCGAGCATGCCAATATTATTTGGGAAGCGCACTACAGTCGATTCGTTGGGCATTTAAGGGTCGAGAAAATAGTGGTAGTACTCTAGAAGTATTTCTATTGATTGTACCTTCGACATGATGTTGGGAAGTACATCAGATCCTGCACTGCTTGCTCCATTGCCAAACCGACCATCAAGAAGCAAGGCCTCTATACTCCGCTACCTACCCCTAGTCGACCTTGGGAATCCATCTCCATGGATTACATGTCGGGCCTTCCTTCTACTAAGCATGGAAATGAATGTGTTTGCATGGTCTTCGATAGATTCTCGAAGATGGCCATTATGTCGGCCTGCAAGAAGAATATCACAGCAGAAGCCACTACTAAACTCTTCTTTGAACGAGTGTGGGTGCACTTTGGGATCCCACAGTCTATCATCTCAGATTGGGACAATAGGTTCCTCAGCGCATTTTGGTCCATCCTGTGGTCAATACTGGACACCAAGCTCACCAATTCCACAGATTTCCATCCCCAAACTGATGGCCAGACAAAGGTCATCAACAGGATGATTATACACATTCTACGCATGTACAATTAAAAGAATCCATGCACATGGGATGAGAGCCTTCATTATGTACAACACAGTTATAACTGGGCTCTCCACAGCTCAACCGACCATAACCCTTGCAGGTGGGCCTGGGGTTCCAACCACTATGTCGCATTGACATAGCCATGCCATTTGTGGCTACTCGGCCAATCTGGCTCATGTCCAGTCTGAAGCTAACAAAGAAAACAAATTCATTGAGCACATTTAGCACATCCGCCAGCAGTTTCATGACATATTGAATAGATCCAATGCTAAGTACAAGAAACAACATGATAAAAAACGGGTGCCACACCACTTCCAAGTGAGTGACAAAGTGTGGATACATTTTCATAAGGAGTGCCTCACTGCACCCCACCACAAGCTTTTCCTACTCTGATATGGGTTGTACACCATCACCAAGGTTGTAGGGAAAAATTCCTTTGAGCTCAGTATTCCACCATTCCTTGGTCTTTAACCAGTATTCAATGTGGACCGCCTTCGGCCCTATTTCCCACCTCTATTGGAGACCTCTGACATTGCAAAAAAACTCACACCGACATAGTAAAACCTAGACTGAATTGAAAAATCCACCACATATTGTATCCTAGACATGCAAATCAAGGACACTCGCTAGCAAAAGATCCATCTACATCGGGTTGTCAAAGCTGGCCAACTCCTGCACCAAGGCAAGTGGTTCACTAGGGACCAATTTTAGTAGAAGTTTCCTCATCTCATGGAGGAACTCAATGCAATGGGGAGGAATGATCCAGGTGGATATTTGTGGCCACCTACCTATTCCACTTGGGGCCCCACCATTGTTTCTTTTAGTTTTTCAGCTTCCTTAATTATATCACAGTTTACTATTTTTAGAAGTTTGTCGACCATGAACTTCCGGAGCTATTTTGAGGCCCTAAATGACATTTTTTGGGCATCAAACCTCGGCGTATATGAGTTTGTTTTGGACTAGATATTCACCATTAGAAATTTTATTCCTCAGATAGATCTTTCTAATGATGTATCATGTGCGTCAAACGAAGATATTATGCCAAAGTTACGACCCCGGGAAATTGATGTACCGATTTACCCCAACGGGGCCCATATTATGGCATTTCATCTCCTAGGTTTAGGTTTTTAGATTTTTAGGGTTTTCCATTGTTTCTCAATAATATATAGGCCTTCGAGCCTCATTGGAGCATAAAGTTCAGAGGCCTGTAGCCACCACATCTCTTCTCAGAGATAAGCTACCAGCGCCCTAGCTAGTTTATTTCCATTTTGTCTGTAAACAAATTTGAGTTCTTTGATATTAATGAAATGAAGTTTTATTTCCACTGCATTCTTATATTTATGGTTATATGTGTATTCTGTTGCATTCCTGCATAAATCCGGATCACTAATTGGTTGTTGGCTTATGTTCTTCCTCTTAAGGAAGATCTAGTGAAGGGAGTCAAGAGGAACTACTGCCAATCTTTGTTTCAAATAATCAAATTTATCTCTTGGGAGAGGTTTGGTTAATATATCAACTACCTTATCTTTTGTTGGTACAAACTCTAACTTGAAAATCTGATTTGCAATGCGCTCTCTTAAGAAATGGTACTTGACTGGAATATGCTTTGTCTTTGAATAAAAAAAATATTCTTGGACATGATGTTGGCACTTGTATTATCACAAATAATAAGATTTGGTTGATCATATAATACTTGTACATCTTGTAAATTCTACTTCATCCATAAGATTTGAGTGAAATAAGAAGCTACTGTTATGTATTTTTCTTCAATGGTAGAGAGAGAAATTTAAGTTTGATTCTTTATCAACCATGAAACAAGAAATTTGCCAAGAAATAAAGCACTACCACTAGTGATCTTTCGATAATTTACATCGCTTTCCCATTCAACATTAGTAAAAACAGTTAGTGAAAATTATTTACCTCTAGGGTACCAAAATCCATAGTCCATTATGGCTCTTAAATAACTGAGAATCCTCTTTTCTACTAGAAGATGGCTCTGTATGGGAGCTTCTTGAAATATTCAAACAATACAAAATTCATTCTTGATGCTTCATCTTCAAGATATTAAATATAGAAGGCTTCCAATAATAGATATGTATAAATTCTGATCCACCTCTAGTGATTCATCAATCTTGTCGAGCTTGCAAATTGTAACTATTGGAGTGCTTACAAGAGAAAATTCCTCCATGCCAAATGTCTTCAAAAATTCCTTGATATACTTTCTTTGTGAGATAAAAATTCCTTTAGAAGGTTGTGTAATCTACAAACAAAGGAATTTTAAGAAAGTTCTCTAAGCATATACATCTCAAATTTGAACTTCATATCAATTTCAAATTGGCAGGTCATTTTATCTGGATCACTTGAAAAAATAATATCATCAACATAAACAACCACCACTAGTAATTTTCCATCATTATATTTCACATATAAATTAATATCAATTGTGCCTCTTTTAAAACCACACTTGAGAAAATAACTGTCCAACTTGGATTACCAAGCCAATGGGTCTTGCTTCATATTATACAAGGATTTTCATCTTGAAAACATAATTGAGTTGATTGACAATATAAAACCATCTAGATAATCAATGTAGACTTCTTCCTGTAATTTTCCATTTAGAAAGGCATATTTAACATCCATTTGATATATCTTTAATTTCTTGAAATAAGAAAATTCCAAAAACATTCTAATCACCTCTAATCAAGCATGATGAGAAAATGTTTCATCAATGTCTAAACCTTGAATTTTTGCATAGCCTTCGCAAAATAATATTGCCTTGTTTCTTACAACTTCACCACACTCGTTCAAGTTTTCTTGAAAACCCACTTCGTTCCAATAACATTCTTGTTTGTTGGTCTAGGAACAAGCTCCCAAGTCTAATTTTTATTAATCTGATCAAGCTCTTCATGCATGGATTTAAAATAATTGTCATCTTGGCTAGCTTGAGAAAAATCCATGGGTTCCATCATGTATAACATGACTACATGTGCTTGAGTAGGGATATTTAATAATATTCTTCTTATCTACACACTTGAATTTAAGTCACATTTTTTTTTTAGCTAGGTGATGTTTTTGTGCATTCCTTGCAGGATCCTTGGAATGAGGACTGAGAGGTTCTTCATTGTATTCATATGAAAATGGCTCAAAAATATTCTCATCATTTTTTACTAGATCATTGGAGCTATTATTTACTGGTTTATAGACTTCTAATTCAATTTTCTCATCAAACTTGACATTAATGCATTCACCCATCCTCTTTGTATTCTTGTCGTAGCATATATATCCTTGTTGTTATGAGTATCCAAGAAAAATACCTCCATTAGTCGTTGCATCAAACTTACCAATATTTTCATCATCTGTTATGATGTAGCACTTACTTCTAAACACTCTAAAATGCTTGACTATCATAGGTATACCATTCCAAAACTCATTTGAAGCCTTATCATTTTTTGGCCTAAAGTGTGTTTTGTTTATAATTACCATTGATGTGCAAATTTCTTCAGCCTAAAATCTTTGATGAATATTTATTTCTTCCATCATGTCTTTGGCTAATTGTTTGAACTGATCTATTTCCTCTCTCTACTACATCATTCTATTATGGAGTTTTTTCTATGATAAACTTCCATTTGATGGTATGTTGTTTGCAAAAGACATCAAAGTATTTTGATGTAAATGCACCTCCATTGTTAGACCTTATGCTCTTGATTTTACAATCAGTCTCATTTTCAGCCATGGATTTGAAGTCTTTAAACTTCTAAAATGCCTTTGATTTTTCCTTAAGGAATATAATCCACATAATTCTGTTGAAATCATGAATAATAAACATGAAATTCAATTTACTTGAAGGTGTTAGAGTTCTTTAAGGGCCACATAATTTCTGGAAGGGATATAAGTTCTTCTTGTCCAACTTGACAATATGATCAAAATTCATATTTCCAAGTCTTATATGCCACAAAAACTCTCATAAATATTGGACAAACAACACCTCTTTGTATTCTCTTTTATGCCATATACATTATTGTCTATTCGTACATCTCCAACTACTATTTCTCTAGTGTTTGTAGAATTGATTTGGAAATTTTTAGCTTTAAACAATGCATCATAGCCTTGGTCATGCATTTGAGACACATTGAGTAAATTATGCTTCAACCCATAAACATACTACACATTCTTGAATTTACCTTTATTATTTGATAGACTAAAAACTCCTTTACCAACAACCTTACAAGGTGCATCACATTAATTTTCTTAACTAGTTTCCATGATAAGAACTTACCGTTTTCTCCTGAAATGTTCCTGGAACAACCACTATCAACATACCAAGTACTTTATTCATTCTGAGCATTTAGGGAAATATTACATTGCTCTAAATTTTCCTTTTCCTTCCAGATTGTGGGTTCCTAAATTTTTTTCTTATTAAGTGGATTAATATTTTTATTTCTCAATCATCAATCAATCGCTCTATGGCCAAAATCTTCACAGTTATAACATTGAATCAAATTATTCAAAGGATTAAATGGATTTTTGTACCTAGGTCTCCTCATATTTTGCCTGACAGATTGTTTAATTAGCTGAAAATTTATTCTTCATGGAATGATATATCTAAATGATATATTCACCTTGCAATTTGCAACCTTGTGCCCATAATTATTTCATGTAAAAAATTATCTTGGAAAAATTCCTTCATACCTGGGAGAAAATCAAAATTTTAAATCCTGTTGGGATACCCTATATGCATTTATTTTTACCTCTATAGATTTGTTTTACTTTTGATGATTCGAATTCCTCATTTTTATTTGTTTTCTATTATTAATATTTGATTGCATCTTGGAATGTGTACTTCCTTTTTCTCTTAGTTGTTGCATTAGATCTCAATTTTTTGCTGTGTTTGTTATCATTGGAAAATCAGACAAGAAAATATGACATTATTTAATGTCATGAAGAAGGATTTACAGGGCTGAGAGACATTAGAGAATCTAAAATATTTAAAAATATCTAAGTTATGAAAGGAAAAATCAAATTGCGCATAGAAAGATCCAGTCAAATGCGCCTTTGTGCGCAAAATTCTTTGATAAGCGTGACTTTTCGTGGATTTTCCTCAAAAAGCCTCGTGGTCTTGAGAGTGGTGGGAGTCACTTTCTGGGACCACAAGGCACACTCCAAGACATTGATCCCACACTTGAGGCTGCCTAAGGAAAACCACCCAAGCCTCATTAGGACCTCAAAGGAGCACACAATGGAATAAATGTGGCACAAATTGGAATCGCCCTCCTCTCTTGGGTCACCATCCAAAATGTACCAAGAGAGGGAAGGAGGACTTGAATTGCCCTATAAAAGGCCACCAAGAGATGAACAATATGAAAGTACATTGTTATGCTGGCTAGAATTTCCCCAAGCAATACCAGTAGTGTGTGATCTGGAGTAGAGATAGAGGGGACTCAGTTGTTGGCCATCCAACAACTCCAGTCCACCATAGTAGAGAGAGGGATACTTTGCACCAAGGCAGCTCAGAAGTAAAGACATCCTTGCATCAGGACTTGGAGCTCCATAGTTCCAAGGGCCCCTTGGAAAGTGGGTTAAAGTTTCATCCTCATTTCCTACCAACACTCAATAAGAGGGGACGTAAGCGTCGTCGTTTGGATTATTGAAGTTTTTTGACTCTATTTAGAGATTTTGTTTTATTTTTTTCTAATTTTAGTTTAGTTTTTTTGTTTGAATATGCATGCTATTTCTCTATCTAGTATGTTTACGTTTTAGCATGTTCCACTAACTTGCTTGACTCCATCTATTTTCTGCTTGTGACCAATAACTTAAGAGGGAAAAACCAACCTATTAAGCAAGTATGATTTGGTACATTCGTATGCCAAATACACCAACACAGGATTGGCAACTCCACTAACTTTTATTTCCATGTTTATGTGGTTGCGCCTTTTTGCAAAGACCTTCGTCTTTTTTGTGAAGTTGGGATGGAATTTCCCCCTTTCTCTCCTTCACTGCTTGGTTCATCCCAAGTGACAAGTTGAAGCTGAAGAGCTCCCAAAAATTTACATTGCAGGAATTTGCACGGCTTTCTTCCAGATAGGCATGCCCCAGTGCACGCATTCATAGGTGACTTGTGCGTAGAAACCACGCCTGTTTCATCCTTTTGCACGTGGAAACCAGAAGTGGGATTTTTCCTACTATTTCCATCTTTTTCTTGCTTTTAAAGGTGACCAGCAACCCATAATACATATGCCATCACTGGTTGAGGTGCCCCACAACCTGCTAAAGCTCACTCTTAGCTGCTTTTAGTAGTTTAGGTGTTGGTTTTATTTCAAATTGATTTTTGAAAAATTAACACATAGTTTAAGTAGGAGGAAAAGTAGCTTTCATTCCGAAATAATTTATGTTTTGTAAATTTAGGTACCAAAACACCTAGATAATTAGACAATTAAGTGGCCCAATTCCACACATGCTTAGCTATTTTTTTTCTAGTGTAAAATTCATTAGTTTAATTCAATTTTTTCACTAGGATTTCGAGACCAAGATCGAATTGTCGATAGAAGAGAAAGTAATCTCTGTTGCCTTTGCACCCTATGGTGATCCTAGGCAAGAATATGAAAACTCTCTATTCACAACTCAACATCTCCCTATAGTTGATCATTTATATTAATTAGGAAAATTTGAAAGAGATCCATATTCGCACATGTTTTTCTTCTAAGCAAGGAACAATAGAACATAGTTTAAATAGGGGATTTTGAAAAGGATCATCGCATATCCATATGTTCGAACTATGTGATTTTTCACCTTCTTCTCACACACATCCACACCCTAAGTGAAGTAAAGACACCTAAAACTAACTTAACAAAACTCACTAAATTCTCCCCACAGGGGCCACAAAAGAATTTATATTCTAAGTTAGGACCACGGGGGTAGGCATCCAATAAGCTTCCTTGGCCATTATTCATCTTGAAACATAGAATTTGAATGTTTAGGGAACTTTCAAATCCACCTATCATCCCATGAAAAAGAAAACTCGAGCGCGGAAGAGACATGATTCATAGGGGGTTAGGATTAGGCCCAATGCATGCGGTATCAGTTGGGGCTACCTGACTCGACTGATACTCAGTACTGTCAGTTGAACTACCAAGAAGCCCAAGACTCGAACGCTCATGTGGGACGGCAGTGCTTAGTGGCCAAAATTAGGGCATTCTTTCCCTATAGGTGACGATGCAGGCAGCACTAGATCCTCTACCCTTACCTTGGTGTATTTTCTTCGGTTGACTAGGGGCATCGCCAGCTTCTTCGGGATGTTGTGACAACATTAACAAGATATCTTCTCAAGGCCCAATCACATTTGAGCATGTGAGGACGATTAGGTATTCTAGGATTCGAGTATCATACACAAACAACAAAAAACCATATTTTTTGATTGACTGATCACATAGGATTAATCTAAAGGGAAAATTTATTTTATTTTCGCTTTGTTTTATGTATGTGATCATATTTTTTCTTTTATTATAGTCTCTATCCTCTAAAATATTTCCAAAACCATACCTAGTCGATGCCATAACAGACCCAATGGGACCTTGTCGATGTGGACATCTTTTGGACCTCCCCCCATTACCGAGAGGGGTTCCGGGTCTTTTTCCATTTAGGCATCAAAGATGGAACACTGCCACCCTTATTGGTTCATCCTTTATTGGGGCATATTTAGTTGGGAACCCTAGTCGGTCACCCAATGCTACACCGGTGAACACCCCTATAGGGTCACCACACACCACTCCTCCCATAACCCCTAGAGGGAAGAGGAGTGCTACCCATTCGGGATGCCAGGTGAATGCAAAGTAAGGTACGTCACAGAAAAAACCTATTCCTAACCAGAACATAGTGTTTACATAGGTTTCATGGCTACAACCTCACAGTCACATTTTCTAGCTCCATTAAATCTACCAGATTTAACCAAGTTGACAAACGACCCCATTTCACACAACCCCATATGGTCTCCCATGCCCACGAAGCTCCCTTCGGACATTCCAAAATTTGAAGGGAAGTAAGCGGAAGACCCCAGAAATCATGTTATGACTTTCCACCTATGGTGTTTATCGAACAACATAGTTGATGATAGTATTCGACAAAGACTATTTCAACGCACTCTAAATGGAGTAGCAGTGAAATGGTATGTGGAGCAACCCTTTGCTACACATGGAACCTTTAGCACCTTCATTATTGCATTCCTAACCTATTTTCAGCTACCCATCCACCACAATTCCATAATGGAGTTACTAACCGAATTTAGGCAAACCCCCGCTGTCCATATCTCAGACCATCTCCACGAATGGAGGCGACATCGTAGTTTGTTCAAAGCCAAACTCGACGATCAAGTTCTGTTAGAATTTTTCCTGAAAACTCTCACCACAGATATTTCGAAATATGTGTCACAACAAAAGCCCATATCTGAAGAGGATGTCATTAGTAAGGCCCAATAGCTCGAGCTGATCTATACGCAGTCAGTATATTAACAATATCCTGCCGAATGCCCTATGCCTGCAAACTTACAAAGAATTTCTAGGCACGTCAAACTCTGCAGATGGTTTAATTGGGTCATTGACCCAAAATCACCTAAGAAGCAGTGTTCAATGCCACGGTTACACGTTTGATTTTACCCAGAACATACCACAACCTAACTACCAAAGTCATCACTTTCCTCCGCAAAATTTGATTACTAGGGCATCATCGTATCATCATCAGCATGGAGAACCCTATCCTCCGACTTAGGGGACCCAGTATGCAGATAGGCATGCTGACGAAAGAGCTCCCCCTAATAGCCATTTACAAACCAGGGACCGCATTATGCTCAGTCCCCAACATAAGACCCACCCATGTAGAATAATGCACAAGTGAACTTCGTGCAACTCTCCCAAAACCAACCGCACCAACCATATAACTAGGAGAACCAAAATTATCCTCCTAATGTGGTTAATAAAAAAGGTAAAAACAAGCCCAAAGGAAATCTTGGACAGGGGGGCAACAATCAACAACACCCTCCATGATCTCAGGCTGGACGAAACTCCAACCAAAATCAAAACCAGGAGCCAAGCAACTCCTAGAGGCAAAACAAAAGGCCAACTCTTCGGACAAGCCACTCTTGTTATATCTGTGGTGTGTACGACCATTACACTCACCACTGTCCTGACCTCCCTGAGATGAAGAAGCTACAGAGTAACCATGGATAGCGGGGATAATCCCAGTAGACAACAATCATGTAGGAGCCTTTCCCCCATCAAGGGACAGTTATCACACAACAACAAACTCTTGACGATTCCAAAAAAAACAGCCATGAAATATACATGACTGGAAAATAAATGTTTTCAGACACAGAATCGAAATTAAGACACCCCACCAGACACCAACACATCAGGGGCTAGTACCAGTGCACCAAAAACACCTTTGAACATATCAAATATGCCTATTGAACCTTTTCCAAAGATGGCTAAAGGACCAACTAGGGGGGCAAGAAAATATTCCAAAGCAGTCCATAACTATAGCATTATGGATGATCTAGCCCAATCTCCTGCTACTATGCCAGCATTGGAGGTATTAAAATCATGCAAAAAGTAGCAGAAAGCATTACTTTCCACATTAGGTGCAATCTACCCTGCCGATTTGCACCTAATGGCTTTTGATTTAGACAAATCCACCCGTATGCTTCCTTCAATGGTCGCCTTTTAGATACCAGTGTCAATCGAAAAAATTACCATTCGTCGATGTATCATTGACAAGGGTGCATCCACATGCATCATGTCAAATAATTTTTGGTAGAAGTTAGGGTCTCCCAAACTAAAGCCATCAAAAATCACGCTTAGAGCATACGATGGTCGCCCTTCATCCCCCATCGGTCTCTACCAAAATGTCCCAATCTGCTTAGCTGGAAAGACGGTCCTTATAGACATTGAAGTCTTGGATGCCCAATTGGACTACAATATACTCCTTGGCTAGAGTTATATGTACGCCATGTCAGCCATCGCCTCCTCCATCATCCGAACTATGATGTTCCCCCATGAAGACCGCATTGTTACTATCGACCAATTTACGCAGAGAAAAAAGCGGCCCCTAACAAGTACTGATGTCATTTTACCCTATGTAGACACATCTGTGGACGTGCTTACACGGTACCTAGAATATGTCCCTAGCCATTTCAAACCACCGTCCATCCTAGGGTCATTCCTAGGAGATCCCCATGTTATACCTGAGTCATCGCCTAATTTCATAGGGGCTCTGGTGTGCGTGATGTCCACATCAAGCACTGAAGCTAGTAAGGACACAGACACGAGTACTAATGACACTGAATCTTTGGCCACGACAGCCTCTCTAGCCTATGCCACCTCCCAAACACCTTTCCTCTTTACCCCATCTGGTTTTTATTTGTAATACTAGTTTGGTACCTAGTCCCACCCACTCCAATTGGAGTCACACACATCACCTCTATATTTTTAATCCCCATCAATCCTAAACTAGCTCCAGTCGTTCAGGAGATGGTCGCAAACATCCTTGCGAAGGAAATTTTCATTTCAGAACCCATAATTTCGACTAAGAAAACCGAGAGAAGAAGAAAGAAGGTGGAGACACCCACCAAACAATGTGAATCACCATTTTGCGCCATATGCGACGTAGTAGGACACCCTACCCACATATTCCCATAGCTAGATGAATTAAAGCCACTCCTTAGCTCTAAGGTAGACATCGCAACACCGCGTTCTCGTAAAAAGGAACCAGCCACCAAAATTCAAGGCAAAGCATTGTGTACCAATCACGCATGCACTATCTGTAGCAATTACAGACACTATACCCATAATTTCCCAGAGATCCCATGATATAGGGATGCCTTACATGCCATCAAATGATCCTAACAAGAGGATCCCTCCACCTAGTCATCTGGAGATTAGCCTCACACCATCCTTTACTTACAAGAGGAACAACAGTTGCCTAAAAGACTCCCAGCCATGCCCCCTCCTACCATCGAGCATGTTATCACTCTGAAATTTCAAAAGGTTATTCTAAGCGTTAAAAATAAATATCAGAGGTAACTACAAACCACTTTTGGAGCTTAGGATCTAGTCTTCCTAAAATCGGAGAGGGCTCTCTCTATATGATTTAACTTTGTTTGTTTAATAGATTTAGGATAGTTATGTATGCTTAATTTGGATTGGTTTTGATTGGTTGTTGGAATTAATTATTTATATGAATATGTGCTTTTCCATTTTCCATTGGGCTTATGGAGTCGATATGCTTTGCAAACAGAACAAAATAAAATTATAAAGAAAGTTTTACAAGGCAAGATAGGTGAGAAATATAAGATCTCAAGGCTGAATGGTGAAGTGATTTTTGAATTGGGATCAAGGAGAAATTAAGAATTCCTTAAACCAGACAATGAATAAGGGTGAAGAAATTCAATTGGGATCATAGGGAAATTAAGAGTTATCTAAATCGGATATTAGAAGAAAACATAGAAATTTATAACAGTTAAAAGCAGAGTGTAATATTTATGAACATTCTGTAGTAAAACTCCTGTTATAACATTCAAATTTAGAACACATATAAGTTTATGGAATACTTAGAAAGAGAACATGAACAATTGAAGTTTATACTTCACTGAGATAGCTGAACACATGAATCCTGTAAAGAATTTTATTTATAACTTCTTCTATCTGTCAACTAGAAGTTGGTATAATAACCCTCAGGAAATAGATCAGTGAACTACAGAAATATTCAGAAATCCACACTTTTATACTTCGAATGATGACATTTATACAAAACATTACAAAAAATATCCTGTCAACTGACTAGGATTTATTTTAGGAAAATAAGATATCTTTATGCAAAAAGATAGTGACACCTTTCAACTAGTGGATATCTGGCCCTGATTCTTTGCTTGATGTTTGTTCTTTCATATGTTTGTTTCTTTCATATGATTTGTTATTTCACCATTTATAGTAAATCACATCACTTCTCCCATGTTTCTTCATTTGAAATTTAGATTTTCATCATCCTGTGGTAAATCTCATCCTTTTGATTATTTGTCTCCAAACCTCCTTGGTTTTTGGATGCTCAGTAGCTGGTAGTTTTAACTATTTCTTCAATTTGACGCATTACTTCTGTCAATTTTTTTTCATCTTCTAATCTCTTTACTTGTTCCTTGAGCTTACTAATCTTTGTAGTCTGAATGGACATATTTTCCATTGTTTTGGTTAATCTGCTAGCCTCATCAATGATATGGGTTGTTGGTATTGCTGATGCTGGAGTAGATATTGGTGCTTCTGGTTCTTTTAATCACCTGCATAATAAAAAAACATGTTAATTTAGAAAAATAGTTTGCAGGGAGGTAAACGGGCTTTAATCTGGTTGGCAATGGTGATTTCAGTGTTTTCAGCAAGTTCGCAAAATAGGGAAATGAATAAGACCGTAGGGTTTTATAATTTTGAAACTTGGGGGTTTATCGCATGGCATGAGGTGGTTTGGTGGTTTGGGTAGGAGGGGGTGCGATAAAAGCAGGAGGTGTTGCATGGCAGGGGATCGGGTGGATAAAACCACCCATTTCGCACCCCTCCCATCGACATTAAACATATAACGTTGGGGGATACGAAAGTTGTTTGTGAGGCATTCGATCTTATCTGGTGATGATCGACTGGTAGGAGGAGTTGGGAGTTTTCAAAGGAGGTGGGGTCAGGAAAATAGATATGCAGAGGGTTAAATTAAAGTGGGTTGGGAAATATATTAAGTGGGGGGGTTTAAATTAAAATGGGACCATTTAATCTTTTTTCACTTTAAACTATTGAAAAGTGGGTTTTTTGTGTTTTTTTGAAAACATAAAGTTTTATTTAAGGGGAAGGGGTTTTTTTAAAGGGAAAAAGGGATTTAGCAAGGGAAAAGGATTAGAAAAAAAAATTTTGAAAGGGGAAAGGGATTCTAGTAAGGGAAAAAGGGTTTTCAAAGGGGAAAGGGATTTTAGTAAGGGGAAGAGGGTTAGAATAAGGGGAAATTGGTTTCCAGAGGGGAAAAGGGTTAGGATAAGGGGGAAATGAAGAGGGAAAGGGATTTTAGCAAGGGGAAGGGATTTAGGATATTTTTGATAAGGGATAAGAATAATGATGCTTTATATAACTTTTGAAAAGTATTCTACCTACCCTTTTATTCATCCTAACATTTTTTGTAATATCCCAAAATGGGTTTGCTAGCAAGGCATGACTAGAAAATGCATTTTCCATGAATGGATGCTACAAAATTTGAAACCAAGACTTGGATCCCTTAGATCAATGTATCTAAGACCGAAATCCAAGAGGAGGCTCAAAATAAATCCTCTAGGTGGGTTAAACAGGTCTCCCACACCTAGTTGTCTTGAAAAAGTGCCAGATGGAGGGACTGCAACAATTCTTGAACAAGAGATGCAATAACAATGTTATTTTTATTAGCTGTGAGACAAGAATATGTAAGTATCCTTCCCTTTGATATTACAGCAGAAAATTTATACAATGCTTTGAGGAATCAATCACTCAAGCTAGGCAATGAGAGTCTCAACAGAACATGTATAAGAAATTAGAGAGCACTACTACACAGAATTTACACAAGGCTATATCAGCGCAGTTTATTGGAGGCACTACAACATACTAAATGATAATATAAGGATATGACAATATGTGGCTCAATAAATGAGGGGGAGCAAGCTCTCAACCCCTGGAAACAATAATACAACAATCCTTAGAAGGATTGGCTGAAATAGACACAAAATGGAAATTCTACAGAAATGCTGGAGTTATAGGGTAGCAGCTGCAACTCAAGAGATGGAAATAACTATAGAGGGTTGAAGATGCTACATATAATGAAAATACCTCCTCCAATGGATCTTCCAAGTGAAAGGCTAATCCTATCACTGAAGACCTCACCCTCCAATCAACACTGCAAACCCTCACTACAAGTGTACTCTAAAAATAACACAGTCACTGAGGGAAACTGCACTGTAGGTGGAATAGAAAGTGTTGGCCAAGTGCCAAGATCTTAAATGAGCTACGAATCCTTCCTTACTAATCTCCCAAAGGAAAGAAGGCTCCCTCCTATAAAAAACAAGCCAAGGAATGGTGTTGTGGAACCTCCACTACAACACCCTGCAACACAACATTATACTTGAGTAGAAATAACGTTGTAGATGAAGGAGGTGGCTTGGACTTGAGCCTGAATGTGGAGAGATGAAGTGAAATACCTCAAGAGGCCTCGCAAGAAGGATAAGGAATCCTAAACAGGAATTCCTTGTGCTAAACAACACTGCAACTCTGCTAAACAACAGGAGACTACAAATAGTCTAAGCAGACAAGAAATCAATAATCATAAGCATGAGTAACAATGGCTGCCTTGCCCTCCTTTTAAACAAATTCAAGCTCCCTCTCGGGTCCCACTCATTAGGGTTTCCTCCATCAAGTAAACTTCCCTCCTCTTTCACTTCACTGTCCCACAAGATGATCTCCACCTCCTACCTCTGCGATGTTTGACTTGGTCAAACTTGACCTTGTCTTCTTGCAATTGTCCTCTTTCACACATGAGGGTGTGAAATCCAACTCCCCTGATGATCCCCTTTCATACTAAGAGGGATTTTATCCATTTTTTTATTATGTATGGGCCTCCCCACCCAATTATTCAAATCCTAAGTGAAATTAGAAAATTTTAATATTCGAATTTGCTGTAGGAAATTTTTTGAATATTACAGCCCCCCCCCCCTTCCCAAATGTTTCTTGTCCTCAAGAAATTGCAAGGATAGAACTAAGGAGTTGCCTCCAAGGAATGTAGACTGAAATTTTTTGGGAAAACATCTTCCCCAAGTGGATCCTCCATCCCCAAGCAATCATCCATACAAAATGAGTCACCTCCCAACATGGCAACTCCTGAAAACCTCCTTCCACCTTGAGCTCCGGAAATGAAGGTGGGCTGAAAATATGAACATGGTAGACATAGAAGCCTACCCCACACTGTCCTCATCTCCACATATGATAAGTGTAGAGAAAATTTTGATCCTAGGCTGCAAAATAATTTCCCTCAAGTGGCAGAATGAAGACTAGATATCCAAAGATCTCTCCTCCAACGCTGTGAATCAAGCTGGCCCAAATAAACCCATATGTGATGGATAGGAAAACATCACCATATGGAATCCCAACAATCATATGGTCCATATCAACAAAAAGAAACAAGTGTTTGGTAGTGATGGCCATATCTCCTCTCATGCTCCCATCAAAACATGCAATGCAAAAAGTGTGGGAATTCTCTCCCCTCAAGGACACATCCAACTCATGTGTCAATTTCTCAATAATTCTCTCAACAAGAATAGAAACAATATCAGAAAATGAATGCATGATCAGTACAATAATATAGGAGACATTGATGGCTTCATGTGGTGCTTGAAGATACCAACAGTATCCTAAGTATGTACAGTGTAGTTTTACAAACTATTGCTTCAGGAAATTACAAGGAAAAATGTTTCTTGATACATAGTTAATAATGTATGTCATCATATGGAAAATAGTTGGATATAACAACTGAACATACATGTAATGAGAAAATATTTTCCCAAGGCCACATAAAATATGGCTGCCTCCATCATATAGTTTGGCCCAACTTTGATCATGGAGCAATGTGAAAAGCTTTCCCTTTTGTGGAGAAATGAACTGCATAGTAATGGTAAGAGTATGCAAATCAATAAATATAAAAATAGATTTCTTACCATATGCCGAAAGTAAGATGATACATGGATCCATGTGTTATAAATTTACTGGAGAAATAAAAAATTTACTGAGAGGAACAAAAAACCATAAATAGCTAGCAACAAATCATAAACATAAACAAAGATGTTTATCTAGGAAAACCCCCAAGTCTGGGGCAAAACCCAACCAATGAAATTTCATTAAGCATTGGCCAAAACCCTGGCCAATCCGGCCAAGTGAGCCTTCACCACTCACCTCCAGGCCTACATTACAATGAAGTATTCTCAGCCTTTTATAGGCTCCATTACATGCAATACCATGCACTGAAAACCATGGGTTCACAATACCATGTGCCCCAAAACCATTAATATTTACCCTAGTCAACATTGACTCTATCCCGAGTCAAGTTTACCTAACAATTCCCCCCTTAAACTTGACTTGGGGTTTCTTGACTAAATCCAGCCAAAATTGCTAAGTGAGACAACCCTGCTCACTATAGCTCTCCCCCCCTCAATTTTTTTATTTTTTATTTTACCCAAGTAATCGTTAATTTGACATCCCCCTATCACCTTGATCTAACCCAGAATTTACTAGTGATTACCCAAGGGTACGCATGCCATACCAGGTCTTACAGCAGTATGCCCATTTACATGTAATAAATTAACTCCATTATAATACTAATATTTTTTTTTTTTCATTGTTATTATCTTTGTACATATGAAATCAATGTCCATATAAAAAGAAACCATCTACCGTATTACATGGGTAACTGGCCTCTGTAACCCCAGTCCTCTAGGATTTCTCTTCAGATACATGGTTCATCAATTAATTAATCCACGTGCACATATCCTCTCTCATTTTGATAGACTTTGCTCTCCTAGCACAGCGAAATTCAATGGCTCTGATACCATTTGTTAGAAATTTACTAGAGAAATAATAAATTTACCGAGAGGAACAAAAAACCATAAAATAGCTAGAAAAAAATCATAAACATAAACAAATATGTTTATCCGGGAAAACCACCAAATCTGGGGCAAAACCCAACCAATGAAATTTCATTAACCATTGGCCAAAACCCTGGCCAATCCAGCCAAGTGAGCCTTCACCTCTCACCTCCAGGCCTACATTACAATGAAGTATTCTCATCCTTTTATAGGCTCCATTACATGCAATACCATGGGCTGAAAATCATTGGTTCACAATACCATGTGCCCCAAAACCACTACTATTTACCCTAGTCAACATTGACTCTATCCCGAGTCAAGTTTACCTAATAATTCCCCCCTTAAACTTGACTTGGGGTTTCTTGACTAAATCTAGCCAAAATTGCTAAGTGAGACAACCCTGCTCACTCTAGCTCTAAAAACATAAAATATGCAGACAATACAAGCACACAAAACACATAAAACCAGAGAGACATAGATATACGTGGTTCACCCAGTTTGGGCTATGTCCACCTCGAACAGCCAGTCCTTCCTTTCTATTATCCAACAAAAATGAAGAGACACAACCTATAGAAAATCCCCTATAATATCCTCTGTTCTCTCTCACAGTATCCCTATCTGTTTCTCGCTCTCAAAATACACACACAATACATAGCCGCAATACAATACCTTCATAAAAGTGAGGGGTTTCCTTCTAGGGCAAAAAACCCTAAACTAAACATAACTTCTACCGTCAGATCATCTGCCTAATGAACAGCCCAGATTGACTAGAAATTACTATACTTTTACAAGGCAATTTTACATATGTTTTTAGCTTTTGGGGTGCTGCCCTCGAAACCCCCCACTAGGGGGGGGGGCTCCATAAAGTTGCAGCCGCCTCCCCTGGACCCCCCAGGCAACGTTTAATTACAAGCGGCGTTGTCGCCCCCATTAAGGTACAAGGGGTCCAACGCTGTGATACAAAATAAAAAGGATAATCAAGCTCCACACCCAACACCACGAGTGAGTCCTCCATAGTGTTTTGGCATGGAATGAAGAGGAATGAACCATGTGCTACAAGAAGATCCTCCTTCTCATGCTTGGAGACCCAAGTCAAGAATAATATGTCATAGTAATAGATGTCTACATCCACTACTCCATCATTTTCACCTTTTCCTTGTTCACCAAGTGTATCCAATGTGAAGTGATCCTGGGGAAACTCCATCCATAATTCCCTGCTCCAAAGTGACAGCGTTGTGAGCTCATGCAAATAGGCTCCTATCAATACAAATCTATGTTGTTTGACATGCTCCTTGTCAAAGACTCCTCTAGTAATGCTGCTGCAAATATGGAATACCTTCCAAGATGGAAGTGCTTCCTGATCATCCAAGGCCAAGGAGTAGCCCCTTTACACCATGAGAGTGCCCTCTTATACTCTTGCAACATCACACAACATGTGAGAGAAAATTTGTCCTTGCTCTCTCAAGTACAACTCAAGCAACCAAAGTGCTTGCTGCCTCGTTATGCTCCTGTCATACAACTCATGTGGTGAAGACACAATGAATGATATGAATGTCATATCAACACCATACATCCATACTCTGTGCTGCCCAATGATGCAAGCGTCCCACCACCTCTTCTCCATTCCCATCCCCTCAAGAAAAGGATATGTCAATTGGTGGCCAAACTCCTTCAAGAGGAGCCAGCGCAGCCAAGCCTCTTGCTGCCTAGTGTCATATAATTGCAAGTAGCTTTCCAGCTTCTTTCTCATCAACCAAATCCACTCAATCACTTATGGATGTCTCCTCCTTTCCTTTCCCTTGGTACTCCTCTCATGAGGGCTACCCTTTTCCCAAACCAAATCTCTCCCTTTGCATTTCATGAAAGTTTGAAATGCAGCTCTTTAGGGACCTCCTAGAGAATATCTCTCACCCATGACTATGTTGAATCCACAAGAATCCAAATATGATGAAGGTAACATCTCCTCTCCACCATTTTTTGACAGTGCTATTAATCTCTCTAATGATGCAGTGGTTATCTCATACTCCAACTCAAGGATGGTTTCATATTTTTTCTTAGGAGTGTCATGGTTTGTTTCATCCTCCAAAAGTTCACCCCCCAACCTCAAGGGCTATGTGCAACTCATCAGAGATGTATGAGGATGATGGTTCATCTCCTTATTGAACCATTCAAGTTTTCACAGCGCAGTGCAATCCTGCTGCTCTAGATTAGCAGTGTGATTTGACCCTTGGTCATGCAAAAACAAATTACCACAACTTTCAAAAGGTTTTGCAGCAATAATAGTTAGTGGAAATGTTTTCATACCTTGATGAGATGTGGGAATCTCTTGTAGGGCTGCAAGATTTCCTTCCTCCAATGTGTTGGTTGTCCCAACTACTGATGTATGTGGCTACTCCTCCATGAGTGTGACAGTGTTAGTACAAGACTCCTCAAGTGGTGGTGAGGGCTCCTCTTTTTCTGTCCTTCTATTGTCAAACTTCTTGATCAGCTTTTGAGAAAACATAGCAAGAGTAGACACTCTTGCATGGCTCAAATGGCTGAACCACCAAATTTGGGCTTCAACTTCTAGGTGCAATGCTGAGATCTCAACAACCTCTTTCTCCACTATAGGATGTAGCAGGAAAAATGCTTCCAGCTTCCTCACTCAAGCTCTTGCTGCAGATGACCCATCAAATGTAGACAACAAAAATCTATTGCCTTTGATTCCTCTTTTGTTGCATGGTATCTTCTCTTCCTTCAACTGGATGAATGGTGGAAAAGCTAGAGTATCCTTGAAGGCTCTAGGTTGAGATTTGAACTCAACAAGGTAATCACTTAGAATCCGATGATCCAAGTATCCTTCATGCTTGTCTTCTTCTTCTTCATGAGAATAGGAAGTGCATGGTCCTTCCTCTTCTTTTTGATCCTCCTCTTTGGAGAGGCTCTTCTTAGTTCTGAACAGTGATGAGAGTAATCTCATCTTCTTCATCATTTTGATCTACCAAGAAAGAGGCTTTGATACCACTGTAATATCCCAAAATGGGATTTGCTAGCAAGGCATGATTGGAAAATGCATTTTCCAGGAATGGATACTACAGGATTTGAAACCAAGACATGGATCCCTTAGATAAATGTATCTAATACCGAAATCCAAGAGGAGGCTCAAAATAAATCCCTCTAGGTGGTTTAAACAGGTCTCCCACACCTAACTGTCTTGAAAAAGTGCCCGATGGAGGGACTGCAACAATTCTTGAACAAGAGATGGAATAAAAATGTTAGTTTTATTAGCTGTGAGATAAGAAGATATAAATACCATTAGCTTTGATATTATATCAGTGAATGTATACAATTCTTTGAAGAATCAGTCACTCAAGCTAGGCAATGAGAGTCTCAACAAAACATGTATAAGAAATTGGAGAGCACTGCTATACAAAATTTACACAAGGCTATATCATTGCAGTTTATTAGAGACACTACAACATACTAAATGATAATAGAAGGATATGACAATATGTGGCTCAATAAATGAGGGGGGGAAATCTCTCAACCCCTGGAAACAATAATACAACAATGCTTAGAAGGATTGGCTGAAATATACACAAAATGGAAAATCTGCAGAAATGTCGAAGTTGCAGGGTAGCAGCTGCAACTCAAGAGCTAGAAATAACTGGAGAAGGCTGAAGATGCTGCATCTGATGAGAATACCTCCTCCAATGGATCTTCCAAGTGAAAATCTGATCCTATCACTGAAGACCTCACCCTCCAATCAACACTGCAAACCCTCACTACAAGTGTACTCTAAAAATAACGCAGTCACTGAGGGAAATTGCATTGAAGGTGGAATATAAAGTGTTGGCCAAGTGCCAAGATCTGAAATGAGCTCTGAATCCTTCCTTACTGATCTCCCAAAGGAAAGAAGGCTCCCTCCTCTGAAAAAAAAGCCAAGGAATGGTGTTGTGGAACCTCCACTGCAACACCCTGCAACACAATGTTATACTTGAGCATAAATAACGTTGTAACTGAAGGAGGTGGCTTGGCCTTGAGCCTGCATGTGGAGAGATGAAGTGAAATCCTTCAAGAGGCCTCTCAAGAAGGAGAAGGAATCCTAAACAATAATTCCTTGTGCTAAACAACATTGAAACTATGCTAAATAGCAGGAGACTGCAAATAGTCTAAGCAAACAAGAAATCAATAATCATAAGCATGAGTAACAATGGCTGCCTTCCCCTCCTTTAAAAAAAATTCAAGTTCCCTCTCCATGGGTCCCACTCATTAGGGTTTAATCCATCAAGGAAACTTAGCTCCTCTTTCACTGCGCTGTCCCACAAGATGATCTCCACCTCCTACCTTTGCGCTGTTTGACTTGGTCAAACTTGACCTTGTCTTCTTGCAAATGTCCTCTTTCACACATGAGGGTGTGAAATCCTACTCCCTTGATGATCCCCTTTCATACTAAGAGGGATTTTATCCATGTTTTTATTATGTATGGGCCTTCTCACCCAATTATTCAACTCCTAAGTGAAATTATCAAAATTTAATATTCCAATTTGTTGTAGGAAAATTTTGGAATATTACAATTTTTCTTTCCTTTATTGGGTGCATTTGAGCTTGCTAACCCTTTTATTTTCTTTTGATAAGAAAACTAACTTATTTCTAACCTTATATCTTCCAATGGCTTAGATTAAACTTATGAGCTCGTTTTTATTCTCTACCTAACTACTGATCTGCCAAGATTAAATGGTTTGGTCAAATCTTTATTCACTAACTATCATAACATAAATTTAAAGTCATGAATGATCAAGATTAGATTTCATGATCATCATGAATTGTGGCATTTTTAACAAGCTGCACAAAATTTATTTGCAAAGATAAAGTAAACTAACAGTAGTGGCATTTGAATGTGAAACACTTTCGGAATTTATTTTTGCTTCTTTTTATGGGGTTCAGATTTAATATCTTTTTTATCTTTCTTTCTTTTGGTCCTTTGATTATTCTTTTAGGTCATAACCTCTTTTCATTTTTTAATATGGAAAACATTTGCAGAAATGCAAAGGTATGTACCTTGACATTATAGGGCCCTAACAGCGGCTCCACTTGGGGATGGAATCTCCTTGTGAGATGTCAATAACTTTCTGATCAGTGGCCTTGGAACTTTGGCTTTGCTTTGCTTGGAACTGCTTTCTATGATATCCTTTATTCAAACATATGATGTTATATCTTTTAAAGCTTAAAATTTCATTTTCAGGCTTAAACTTTACAATATAATCATCCACTCCTATCTAAAATTTTCTATGGTATTTACAATGAGTAAAATAAAACAAATGAACTACTGATTATTCTAGTGAAAAATAGTGTTTCAACAGTCGACCATTGACTGTTCCACCTGGTAGGTCTATTCCATCTAATTCTTTCAAGAAAAAGGCATTGTTTCCTCTGTAACCATAGATAATGTATGGGCCTTTCCAGAGAAAGTCAAATTTCCCATGTTTTCCTTTGTATTATCTTTTGGAATACCATTTTAGTACCTTATCACCTATGAAGAAATCATTTGCTTTAGTTTTCCTATCAAATATCTTCTTGATTTTGTCTTGAATTACTTGGGATTTGATATAAACTTCTTCCCTGGTTTTCTGTAAATGAATTGTTTGGTTTATCCTCCTTTTTATGTCATTTGGTTATACTTGCAACTCTTGAATCATTTTCATTCCTGGAACTCCTATTGAATATTGAAAAACAACATCCATCCCATATACTAATTGATAGGGAGATGTACCAATAGATTTCTTTGTAGTTATTCTGTCTGCCCATAGGGCATTCACCAACCTTTTATTCCAGTTTTTCTAGTTATCTTCTAATAACTTCTTGATGATGTTGACTAGGCTTTTGTTTGAATATTCTTCTATTCCATTACCTTGAGGGTAATAGGCAATGGAATGGCCTAGGGTGATGTGGTATTGGTTACAAAAATATATCATTTTCTTGGATTTGAAGGCAACAACATTATCAATAATGAGATTTTGTGGGCATCCAAATCTAGAATGGTTGTTGTTCTCAATAAATGAAATAATGACAGAGTCTATGGCTTGTGTGGAAGGGATGGATTTTATCCACTTGGTAAAGTAATCAGTGGTTGTCAAAATCCATTTATGTTGGGTAGAGGAAGGTGGGTGAATTTCACCAATGAAGTCTAAACCCCATTGTTGAAATGGAATTTTTACTGAGATAGGTTTGAGGGGTAATGGTAAGAGTTTCTTCTTCCCTTCAAAGATTCGACATTTGTGAAAGGATGTCACATACTTTCGGACATCTGCAAAAATGGCGGGCCAGTAAAAACCTACCCTCAAAATTTTGTTAGCAGTTGTTTTCCAGTACAAGTGTCCTCCACAATCTCCTGCATGAAATTCCTGGATGACTTTGTCAGCTTCATCTTTTAATAAACAATTTAGCAGGATGCCACCATGGTCTTTACAGAATAAAACATTATCTAAGATACAATCTCTCATTTCTTTCATTTTTAAGAGTCTACTTTTGGTTCTAGATAAACCAGGAGGAGCTTGTAAGTTTAGTAGAACAAATGTAAGGTCTGCATACCAGGGTGAATCTATGAAAGTTTCACTGATTTGTGGAGTCGCCATATCTTCCTGATCATCTATGGCAGCGATGAAATTTATGTCTAAGGCTCGACAATTTGATTAAGCCATGAGTTTGGTCAAACCTTCACCTTTAATTAATTTTGTAGGCTTGATCTAAATGTCATATTCCAGTATTATGGCAATCAATTTGGCTCTTTTTCCATCAGGCTCATTCTGAGTTATAATGTCCTTTACAAGTGATTTTGGAACATATGCTATTATGTGAGAGTATAGAATGTATAATCTGAAATATGTTATGGCTTTCACTAAAGCAAGAGCTTGTTTTTCCATGATTATATTCTTTAGTGTTGCATCTCTCAAAATTTTACTGAAGAAAGCAATGGGTTGTTCAAGGCCCTCATCGTTCTTTTGCAACAATACTGCTACAATGGTGTGCTTTGAAGCAAATGAAAAAATTATGAAATCTCTGTTAAAATTATGACTTATGAGAACATGTGTTTCAGTAAGGGATTCTTTAACTACTTCAAAAGAATGTTTAGCCTCTACTTTCCACTTAAGTATTAAATCCTTTTTTAACATGTTGTTTAAATTTATAATTATTTCTGCTAAGTTAGGGATGAATCTTCTAAGAAAAATTATTTTTCCTAAAAATGCTTGTAATTCTCTGATGTTTATAGGATGGTTGATATTTAGGATTTCTTCTATTCTATCTGGATCAATTCTAATGCCCTCTTTTGAAATGATGTGTCCCAGGATTTTTCCTTCTTCTAATCCAAAAAGTGACTTTTTAGGATTTAAGGATATGCCAAAATTTTTGCATTTTATGAATACTTTTCTTAGATGATCTAGATGTTCATTATCTAACTTGGAAAACACTGTGACATAATCTAGGTAAATGGCTAAAAATTCATGGATTTCCTTTGCAAAGGCTATGTCCCTGGCTCTTTGGAACGTTGCTCCAACATTCATCATTCCAAAGGGAAATTTCAAATACATGAAAGTTCCCCAGGGAGTGGTGAATGCAGTCTTAGCTTGATCTTCAGGTTGGACTAGGATTTGGATATATCTAGAAAATCCATCTAGTAATGAAATTATGGATGAACCTACTACCCTTTGGAGAATGTGGTCCATTTTAGGGAGAGGATAGTTATCCTTCAATCATACTTTGTTCAAGTTTCTGAAATCAACACAGAGTCTGATTTCTCCTGTTTTCTTTCCAGTGGGGACTAAATTAGAGACCCAATCATAATATATGATGGGTGCTATGATTTGATCATTGTACATCCTTTTAAATTCTTTCTTTATTAATGGCTGAAGAACAGGGTTAATTCTCCTTAGCTTTTGTTTAAAGGGCTTCTGATTTTATTTAATTGGCATCTTATGTTGGATAATGCTGGTATCATAAGACTTAAGGTCTACATAATTCCAGGCAAAGATGTCTTGGAACTCTTTAAACAAGCTAATGTACTTCATCTTTTCAGCTAGAGGTAATGTCTTATATATCTTGATAAGCTTGGGATTTTCCTTTGTTCCTATGTTACATTCCTCTATATCTAACCTTAGAGGCTCCATTTTAGGTTTTATAGCTACATCATTGGAGTCATAGAGGTCTTATAGTGGGGCTAATCCCTTAGGAAAACTATTGTCTTTGAGGTTTAAAACTTCTGATTCATCATTGATTAATTCCTCAATTTCTACTTCTTCTAATTGTTCTATTTCTGGTTTATTGAATCTAGTTGGTTCTATCTTATTTACATCATTTACATCTATTTCATTATTTATGGTATAATCTAATGTACAGTTAGTGTCTATATTACCATTTTGAAATTCTCCTTTAGAAATCATAAAATCACGAATTTGGTTGTCTTGTGAAAATATTTTCCAATACTTTAAATTATCAGGTATGGTTGGTCTATGTCTTACCTCAGCCATGTACTGATGATTTGGTTGAAAGGGTAACCTGCATGTGCTGGAAAAAGTGGCTAAGCTATGTGCTTGCATATTATGCTTTCTTGGAATGATAGCAAAGTCAGTCTCAAGGAAGCATCTTATCAAATCTAGGATGGTTTCTCTATAACACCTAAGTCTAGGGTTATTAGTAATGTACTCTCCCTTAACTTGTTTCATAATGAGTTCTGAGTCTCCCATGATGGAAAATATTTTAGCCGCAAGTTTTCTTATGAACTAATGCCTCATATTCTGCCATGTTGTTAGTGCATTTGAAATTTAATCTGTAAGCATGTCCTTCTTAATGATCATTTTATAAATTGTAGATCCATACTCCATCTCCTGCTCCTAATCTATTTACAGAGCCATAAAAATATAAATGCCACATAGATCCATGTGTTATGTTTTCACTATTGACTTCTTTGTGTTTCTCTTCTACAACTATGATTTTATCTTTGTCATTGTCTGAATTACATAAGATAAATGAGTCCAGATCAGAATGCATGGAATAGATGGGATAATTATGTGGTATTTCTGAACTAATTACCATGAATTTCATCAAGGTTTATCTATATATTTTCCTTTGCTGACCAAACACATAAATGGTAGCATACGACATGTCTAACTACAATGATCCTTGTAATTTTTATCCCCATGAGCGAGATAATAGCATACCATATTTGGGAGGGATATCAACAACTACTATGTCCATAACAATACTCTTTGCTGGGCACTAGACTAGAGTTACGCACATATGTTTTACTAGGCCAAGGCATTTGACTTGACTAGGATCAAAGGAGAACATGTCCTTGTAGGGTCTGGTGATGTCTAAGTTTAATTTTTCCATGATTGCTTTAGGCATTAAGTTATGAGATGTTCATGAATCCAACATAGCATTATGTAATATTTTTGTTGGGTATGTGTTATATTCTTTCCACGACTAATCACGCGTGAGGGGGTAAGAGGGGGGGCGATAGCCCCCCCTATCAGGGTCCAGGGTAGCGCCCCGGCGAAAATTTTTTGGTCCTTAATTTCCAGTGGACGGTTTGTGCCCATGGTTTTGTGCATGGTTTTGCACATGGTTTTGGGGTACGATGGTTTTCGGCCCCTGGTATTTTTGTAGATCTGGTCAAGGGAACTACAGTTATGTTCTAATCCAGGGTTAATGGATTAGGGTTTATGTATGCTTCGGCATGTATATATATGTGTTGTAACACTAAAAGGAATATAATGAAATATCAAGTTGGTCGTCCCGATTTGGGATCCAGGGGAAAATCTCTATGTTTATATGTTTTATATTTTATGCTCTCGCTATTGTTTATTTTCTATTATAAGATTCGTGTGTAGATAATTTTTATTCAAGGTTAAAACCTACAATTTTATCATGAATGTTTAATCTAATGTAGAATGGAGGGACACCCCCTTGTTGATGTTTTCCATTCACTTCAGGACCAAAAAATAATGCAGGTTGATCATCATTAAGGTTGACAACATCTTCACCTTCACCTATGTTTGATGTTTCAGTAATATGTGCTTTGTATGAGTCATTTTTCACTAGCTTTGTTAAAGGAACTTGTATTCTTAATTTGGCTATCTCAATTTTGATATTGAATGGAATTTAAGTTTTGACTAATTTAATTATTTCATCTTTACCAATTATGGTTTGTGTGTTTTTGTCTTCTTTATCGGCACTTGGTAATTCAATTTGTGTGTCAACTATTTTGTTTTCAACTTCCTTGGCTGGAACGGTTTGAGTAGTAGTTGATGTGATTTCTACAATCTTTGGGATGGAAGCATTTTGAGTTTCTCTAGGGAGAATTTGTAGAAATTTGGTCACAAGAGCTTTTACTTTTTTCTTAGTTTGGGTGTGCACTGATTTATTAATAGGAACCTCTGTGTTCTTTTTTCTTCTAAGGCTATACTATTTATGAACTTTGTAGATAGCAGATTCATAGCCTTGTTTGTAGTCAACAAATTCTCCAGATTCTAATTGTAATTATTGTAACATGTACAATTATTGTTCTTCCTGTTTGGTCAATTTAGTGTGTCCTAAATTGCTGCATTTAATTGTCAATCCGGGAATCGTAAGCTGATGAAGTGCGGCGCACTATATGTGCAAGATAACCTCTTTCTTATCTTTTTGTCGTTTATGGTCTTTCTAAGGTGAAATGGAAATTCTAAAGTGAGAAACAAGCTTGGTTATAATTGTTCAAGGAAACGATATTCCCCTATAATGATTTACCAATCTCGAAACTTCAAAAGCAAATTGAAATTACAATGACAAAAGAAAGTAAACTGCTGAAATGGAAAGTGCTGTTAATCTAATGAATCAAAACAAGAAACTAGTGAATATGAAAACTAAACTCTTCTTGCTGCCAACTGAACACAAAAGAAACTACGCTTACGGAAATTCAAAGTTGCAATGAAAGAAATCTAAACCAGATTACATCAATTCATTTTCTCACCCTTCATCATTAGACCAGCTATGACTTGTGGAAGTAATCATAAACAACTTGTGTAACTGATATTTAATTTGCAGAAAGTAAACTAATACTAAACCATACACACATGATTCAATCCCTCGCCATCAGTCCAGCTGTGGCTTTCGGAGGCAATTGAAGATGTCATACATGATTCAATATATTTAAGTTTGCGAAAAAGAAACTAATACTAAACTACACACTTCATCATGCAGCCCCTCACCATCAGTCCAGCTGTGGCTTTCGGAGGAAACTGAAGACGCTATGAGCAGCTTAATATATCTAATTTTGCATAAAGGAAACTAATACTAAACTACACATCTCATCATGCAGCCCCTCACCATCAGTCCAGCTGTGGCTTTCGGAGGTAGCTGAAGACACTATGAGTAGATTAATATGTCTAATTTTAACTATTGAATCAGATAAACAAAACTGAAATGCACAAAACAAAACTGAAGTTAAACAAAGACTGTGAAAGAAAACTAGCAGCAGAATAATATCAGTTTCATATCATTAGCGAAAATACTATGAAAATGCCCTGGGGTGTCTACCTAAAACCTGCACAAGAAAACTGATCAGTATTTTAACAATCATAAAAACATAAAAGACAGGAATGCAATGGAAATTACAGAAATGTATGAACAGAAATAAAACAACTATGAAATATGAACATGTAATGGGTTATGATACAATGATTACTTAAATAAATGAAATGAAAAATATATACATTAATACACAGAACCTCGGCTGAGCAGGGGCCCTCTACGCAGCTCTGGTATGATCTTCAAACACGAATTAAGTTATGAAACAGAGTTTTTCACATTAAAAAGAAAGTCATTACAGGCTGGTGGTATTACGGCTCAAGGCAGCGTAATCACCACATAACAGAGTACGCACATCAACTTAATAACTAACAACTATCAACTCACATTCACTAACTCTACGTGCGTATGCAAACGCTCTTTATAAAGCAATAAAATGTAACTGTTTCCTGAAGTTTATGATAGCAGCCAACACGTAGACCACGAAGGCCACGGATTTAGGAGTATGGACATGTTTGGGAAACGGATCTATGGAAGGTGGGCGCTTAAATTCAACTCCAGAACTTTGCACAGATGTCAATTAACTTCCACAAGCTTGGGAAACGGCCGCATGGATGTTTCTATGCCACGAAACAGAGTCCAGCCGACATAGAACTCCACAGTTGACTTCCACGTGGATGGCTTTGACCGCGGCTTCCCTTGACGAATTTCATTGAACCAATAGGACACGAACCATGTCCTTGTCATTCCTAGCCTGCCCATGTGGCTTGTTTCCTTCGTTGACACCTGTAACATTGATTTCCACAAAATAGCTGCGGAAAGTTGCAGCGGCTGCGGAAAGTGACAAGTTTCCGCAGCTGTATGAACAAAATCTAAACCAAATAGAAAACACACAAACATAATTAAAAACCATGTTAGATACCCTTTTGCACATGATATTGACAATTTTGGAGGTTTAGGTGAGTGAAAGAGATATGGAAAAGTGTATGGAAAAGAGACAAATTCGGGACTCAACATACCCCCACTGCGAAGGTGTTGCATGTCCTCATGCAACCAAAATTTTGACACTCTCTGTTCAATTCATGTGCCTTGATACTTCAGCCAACACATCTAACCCCCTTCTCTTCTTCTTTGGTACTGCCATCATTCTGGGTTTCTTCATGAGGCACCTGAATTTGATATTCACAAGTGCTCCGCTCAATTTTTGGCATTTCCTTTTTAGCTTCTTATTTTTCTTTTGCCAAATACCCAAATGTAACATAGTATTGTCATGGATAATCTTGTCCAGTTTTCCTTGCTCTTTAAGTGTTTCATTTTCATTTTTGATATGCCGATTCAAAAGCTCAAGCTCAAAAATCTCTTGTTTTAATGACTGAACCAAGTCATCCTGCAATGTATGAGGCTGAGTAGAAGAGGTGCTTGGACCTGTGGCTGCCTTCTCCAAGGATTCTATATAATCATAGACCTCCTGTTGTTTGGGGTCTACTTCCGGTGTCTTCTTCATTGGACTGTCCTCAAAATGCTGCAAGGGAGAATTATGTTAAAAATTTGGCTGAGGAGAACTTTCATCAATATTTTGCTGAGAATAAGATGGAGTACACTCATTGTCTGATTGGGAGTGAAAGGAGTCAGGTTCACTAACTGACTGAAATGGACTATGGTCGGTTGGAGACTGTTCAGATGTCTCTTCACCCAAATCAATGAAATGAGGACCTTTAATTTGTGTTTTTCTCAGTTTTCCCTTAAGCCTGCTACTTCTCCTCACATGCTGTGGTACACTACCCTTTTGTTCTTGTTTTCCCGTTTTTGCCTTCTTAGATAGAGATGACTGTTTTTGAAGAAAAATTAATCTCTCAGACAGAATTTGGTGATCTTCTTTTTCAGAAGAAGAGGTTTTATGGACAGCCTCAACAATTTCTTTCCCTTTTGATATTTTTGGCTTCTTAATTTTGATTTCCTTCTTCTTCATTTTTATCAATCTCTCTTCCTTATCATTTTTCTTCATAGTAATAGTAGAAGTATCTTGGATTTCATCTATTGTTCTTTTCCTTCTACTTCTTTTTGCTGTGCTAGCTGCGGGAACTTCCTGTGTAGGAGCAACTTGGGTTTCAACATCCATTTTATTTCTTCTACTCCTTCTAATTGATTTACCTTCAGGAATTTCCCGAGGTTCTTCAAAGAAGTTTCTAACTAAGAATTGTTCCCAAGTATCTTCTCTTTCTTTCAGTTCCTTTTCAATCAAAATTTTTATAAGCCCATGATGATATAAATGAGGCTCTACATCTCCTAGGTGTTTTTGCACAGTCACAACCATTTTCTTCAAGCTATTGAATAGGAAATAAGGAAGATTGAGAGTTTGGTTTTCAAGGAAATTCATCAATATCCTAGTATGATACATGTACATAGAGCCAAAGCGGCCTTCACATGTGATAAATTTCCGAACAATGAGTAATAAAGTGGCCCATTCATCTTTTATTGCATGCACTGGAATTCCTCTTTTGAAAACAGTGATATCCATACCTTGATTTCGGAGGATTGTTCTCCATGCCTCATCACTGATAGTTTTGTTTTTGAACCACCGTTCTCCTTCCTGAAGAAGCTCTGTTGCTGCTGCTATTGATGCTTCATTAACCAAAAATTTGAGGTCTCCCACTTCTGCTTCCGAGCCATCAAATGATCTTGCAAACGCTTTGGTAATTTCTCTGTGGTAACCCCGGAATTTCCGAATAAAACGTAGCCATTTAGCTTTTCTCAACATCTCTTTTGCTTGTGGAAATCCCTCTATGAACTTCGGTCCTTCTGGCTCTGCCCTTAATAATTTTCCCATTTTACTTCTCTGTGCTTCACAGCTTGCCTCTGTGAGGGTTTTAAGCGGAAGTGGAACGATGGAATACACGGAGCCGAGCACAATGCTGTGGGGATGTTATCACAAAACGGAAATGAGCACCATACACAAAATGGAATAAGACTGTGGGTGAATATACGGGAATGAGAGTGAGTAAAAGGAACGGAATGGAGTGAAACAGGGAATGAGAATGAGTAGAGTGAGGTTTTGTAAACACGACAGAGAAACGACAAAGAAGTTAACAAAGTGTAATGCATTCGGCCGCATTTTGAATTTTTGGTGGCTGTGTCGTAAATATGAACACGTTTCAATCAATGATTATGGAGTTATGCGGCTTGTAAGAGTCCTTTGTCAACTCAAATACGTATCATTATCTTCGGTGGGCTATTTGAACATGAGTAAGAGTCGGAATTTCAATAATGAAGCCGTTTGTGAATAAATGCAAGAGGATAATATAGAGATCGTGGAGGGTTACGGACTGTCAATATAATCATTGCGCGTTATGGGTAGAGCTCATAGTTTAAAATTACATAAAAATGTGTCTTTTATACTATTTGAAATAAACTTTATTCATACCTTTGGAATCCTTGCTCTTGCCCTTGGTCTTCAACTGATTGATCTTCATTAGTGTCTTGAATGTCCCATTGATCCTCTCCTGCATTTTATTTCATGATTTTATGAAAAAAACAACTAACTGTACATTCTTTTTGAAAACAGAGTAGTAGCAGCTGCGGAATCTGCTTCTGGCTGCGGAAACTGGAGTCAGCTGCGGAAACAGATGTCAGCTGCTGAAACTGACACAGCTATTACTTGGCTGAAATAGAAATGAACAAATGACAAATGACCAGATGGAAATGGTCATAAAAATATTTTTATTGATGGAATGGATGAGATGAAGTGGAATGAAGTGAAATGAAATGAAATGAAATGAAGTGAAGTGAAGTGAAGTGAAATGGAGTGGGTGGTGAGATAAAATAAAAGACAGAATTTTTTTTGGAAAATATAGAGTGTCAGGTGTCCCTGATTTTCACCCCATATTTTCTGTATAAGACTGCCAATCAATGATTGGTTTTCAGGCTTATACCATTTTTTTTTCTTCTCTTTTTTTTTTTTTCTTTTTTTTTTTTTCTCTTTTTTTTATTTATTTATTTATTTATTTTTTTAACTTGAAAAACAAAAACTAGCTTGGTAGAGAAGAAGGATTCTTCTGTACCAGCCTGATTGCAGAAATTTCTTGAAACAACTTGACAAAATCCTCTTTAGAGAGTGGCTTATGATAAACTTTCAATCTATGGCCATTCACTAAAAGAGGAGTTTGAAACTCATCAATGGTCTTGATTCTTACAGCTCCATTGTTAAAGACCTTGTCAATCTCATATGGCCCAAGCCAATGAGTCTGGAATTTCCCTTGAAAGTCTTTAAACTTGGAGTCAAACAACAATGCCCAATCTCCTTCTTGAAACTTCTTCTCTCTGATATATTTGTCATGCCACTTAGTTCTTTGATATTGAACTAGATCAGTTTTTAGAATTGCTTCTTGTCTGATCTCATCTAGCTCATTCAATTGCTCCATTCTATGCTTTTGAGCTTCTGATAAGTCCATTCCCAACTGAACTGCTATCTTGAAGGTCTTGACTTGGAACTCAATGGGGAACAAGACTTCTTTCCCACAAACAAGTTCATAGGGAGAATGTCCTGTTGTATTCCTCCATGTAGTTCTGTAGGCCCACAAGGCTTCTGGAAGCCTATCTGCCCAATCTCTTCTATGTAGATGAAAAGTTTTGGTGATGATACTTTCAAGAACTTTGTTTGTGGACTCCACTTGACCATTTGCTTGTGGATGGTAAGGAGTAGATCTTCTGTGCTTGATTTTGTATTCTTCCATCAACTTCTCCACCAAATTTGATGTGAATTGGCTCCCCCGATCTGTTACAATTTCTCTTGGAACACCAAAGCGAGTAAAAATATCCTCATAAAGAAAATGAACAACTGAATTTTCAGTAGCAGATACTAATGCTTTAGCTTCTACCCATTTAGTAACATAATCAGTGCAAACCAATATATACTTCTTTTGATTCGATGGTGGATTAATCGGTCCAATGAAATCTAAAGCCCATTTTTCAAAGGGTTCAATGAGTACCTGTGCTTGCAATGGCATTTCATTTGAGAGGGTAGGTTTCCCTACTCTTTGGCAGCTATCACACCTTTGACATATTGTTTTGCATCTTTGAAGAGAGAAGGCCAATAATATCCCAAGGAAAGGATTTTATAGGCCGTCCTTTTGTCCGCAAAGTGTCCGCCGCATGGTTCATCATGACATGCCTTAAGAATATCAGGCATTTCATCTTCCCCGACACATCTTCTGATCACAAGATCTGGCCCTGTTTTAAACAATTCGTTAGAAATCCATGAATATTTTGAACTCTCCTGAATAATTTTTCGTTTTTCTCTTGGAAATAAATGTGAAGGTAGTTTCCCTGTAACCAAATAGTTCGCAATATCCGCATACCAAGGGGTCTTAATAGTTACTGCAAACAAGTATTCATCAGGAAATTTATCTTCTACAGGAGAATCTTCTTTAGTATTTTGAATCCTAGACAAGAAATCAGCTACTGTATTCTATTTTCCCGGTCTATCCAACACAGTAATATTGAATTCTTGCAAAAGTAAAAGCCATCTTGTCACTCTGCCATTAGTAACAGGTTTGTTCATTAAATATCTAATTGCAGAATGGTCAGTATGAATAAAAGTTTCATAGCCTGCTATGTAATGTCTAAACTTATTAATTGCATGAACAACAGCTAAAAACTCTTTTTCAGTCACAGTATAGTTCAACTCTGTGGGAGTCAAATTTTTACTGGTATAATAAATGGCATAAGGAACTAAATCTTTTTGACCCAACACAGCTCCTAGAGCTGTATCTCAAGCATCCGTAGAAATATGGAAAGGGAGTTTCCAATTTGGTCCTCTCAAGATAGGTGCTTCAGATATTCTTGTTTTCAAAGTTTCAAAAGCTGATTGACAATCAAGATCCCATTTAAATTCACAGTCTTTTGTAAGCAACTTGAAGAGTGGAGATGCTATTTTAGTGAAGTTTTCTATAAATCTTCTATAGTAACCAGTAAATCCTAGAAAACTTCTAACATCTCTTTGACAATTTGGAATAGGCACCTTGGAGATGACTTCAACTTTTGATCTATCAACTTTAATTCCATCTCCTGAAATATGATGTCCTAAAACAATCCCTTCAGTAAACATCATAAAGCATTTTTCATGGCTTAATGAAAGGTTTGTTTCTTTACATCTTATGAGAACTTTTTCCAAATTTTCTAATGCCTCTTCAAATGTATTACCATAAACTGTGAAATCATCCATATAAACCTCTACACAATCATGGATTAGATCAGAAAAAATTCCTAGTACTGCTCTTTGGAATGTCGCTGGTGCATTACATAACCCAAAAGGAAGCACTCGGTAGGCAAAAGTTCCCCAAGGACAAGTAAATGTGGTCTTATCTTGATCTTCAGGAGCTACCTGAATTTGATTATAGCCACTAAAACCATCCAAGAATGAAAAGTACTTTTTACCTGCTAATGTATCTAATACTTGATCAATAAAAGGCAAAGGAAAGTGATCCTTCAAAGTTGCTTTGTTCAACTCCCTGTAATCAATGCATACTCTCCATTTACCATTCTTTTTAGGTACTATAACCAAAGGAGAAACCCATCGGCTATCTTAAATTGGATAAATGAAGTTTACATTGAGAAGTTTTTGGAGCTCTTCTTTCACTATCTCCCTAAGATTTGGATTCATCCTTCTTTGAGGTTGTCCGATTGGTCTACTGTTTTCCTCAATATAGATATGATGGATGCAAGTCTTAGGATCAATACCCTTCATGTCAGTATACTCCCATGCAAATGCAGTAGAATGTTTTTGCAAGATTCTGGTTAGTTCTTCTTGTTGTGACTTCTCCAGATGTTTATTGATATTCAATGTTTTTTCTGGAAAAATCTCAAAAACAGAATTACCAAATTCTTCCATAGAGTAAAGAGACATTTGTCTTGATGATAAATATTCTATGTCAAATTCCAACTGAAATTGTGTGGGGTCATATTCTGAAGTTACTTCAAAATTTTCTAATGTGTTCAGAATTTGACTATCCTCACTAATCTCAGAAATGGTAAAGACAGGTTGTATAGTGTTCTCATCATCAACCCATTCATTGTCTCCTATTTCTGTAATTGCTCTTGCGGGAGGATACAAATTGAATTTCTTTGTCGAATTACCATTAGAAATGTACATGTCTCCAGATCTACAACTAATAAAAGCATCAGCTGTGGCCAGCCAAGGTCTTCCTAAGATAATCGGATGTCCTCCTAGATTGCTTTTGGGAGTCAAAATCATAAAGTCTACTGGATATTCCCAAGAATCTAAGGAGACTGAAATATCTTCTAATACACCATCTGGTTTAATAACCGATCGATCTGCAAGTTGCAATAAAGTAGGTGTAAAAAGAAGGTTAGGAAGTTTTAACTGTTCCATAGTCTGTCTACTCATAATGCTGATAGCAGCCCCTAAGTCAATCAATGTGTTTGGAATTTCTATCCCATTTATATGTGTCTTGACAATTGGACTTCCTGGATCTACATACTTCTGCATGGTAATTTTTCCCATCATAATGTCTGCAATCTTTCCTACCAGGTGGATTCTTCTTGTGTCCTTTAGCTTCCTTCCTGGTCTTTTGAAACTCAACTCCTTTATGGTTTTTACTAGAATAGGAATTTCTCGAATGGCTTGTAGCAATGGAATCTTGATACAAACATTCTTCAATTCATCTAGAAAGTCATAGTTAGGCAACACAATTTGTTTTTCCACCCCCTTATCAATTTGTAGTCTTTCCGGAAAAGGAGGTGTAGATGAAGATACATGTTGCTCAACTATAGGAGTTGTGGATGCTAGCTTTTCTTTTTCTTTTTGAATTTTTGAATTTTGAAGAGATTCTTCCTCAGAACCCTTATCGACCTGAAGAGAGTCCTCCTCAGAGGTATCTTGCTCTTGAATGTCTATAGAAGGTTTTTCTAAAACTCTACCAGATCTGAGTTGTACATCGTTGAGAGGAACAATCACATAGGTAGGAAATTGTTGTCCTTCTACCATATAAGTAGTTTGAGGATTCTTATTGTTAGGATTTGGCAATGGCTGAGCTGGAAGTTGATTTGTCTTTTGTTGGTATGGGAGCATGAGTTGAGGATTTGTATTTTGTTGAGAAGGTTGATGTTGTGGAAATGGCAATGAAAGTTGTTGTGGATTTGGCTTGGAAATTGTGGAGCTTGTTGGTTTTGAAAAGATGGAGGATATTGATAAAATTGAGCAAATCTCCCATAAGGATTTTGCATTCCTTGTACCCATGGCTGATATGAGTTTTGATGTTGGGGCCAAGGTTGTTGCCATGGAGTCCAATTTGGTGGGGTTTGAAGATTCATAGGGTTATTAAACCCTTGAGATTGTTGTCCCTGCCAAGGTCTCCTTGCGACAAAACAGAGAGATTCTATTGAATTTGGATCTTCTTGAAAAACAACTTTAAGTCCAGGGATTGAAGGAAAATCCTTGATTTCATGATTTTCTGAGCAAATCATACATGTTTCTACAACTTTTGCATCCAAGGGACATTCCCTTAAAGCATGTTTCTTTCTACATTTCGGACAAAAGATGGCTAAAGCATATGTTTCTGCTTTCTGCTTGTTTTGGATTTTAAGGGTGTCTAGTTGTTCACTAAGACCCCCTAAGATATCAGTTTTAAACTCATCAAGAATATTACCAATCTCTGCCCTACTTACTGATCCAGTTGCAGATTTGTTAGCCCTAATAAGAGAATAATCCCTAGGCCATTTTCCAGTTTTAGATCTTCCCCTTGAGAATTGGATACATAGTTCTGTTATATCATGAAATGGGAGTTGAGAAATGTCTCCTTTACCCGTCATGTTTAAAATGTCTATCCATTCATCTCTAATGGCTTTTAATAGGAGGGCTTTCAAGGTTTCATTATCTAAGTTTCTCATCTTTGCTCTTTTCAAGTTGTATTGAAATCTTTCAATTAAGTCTTCCAAATTTTCATCTTCTTTTTGCATCATTTTGAATACTTCATCCTTGTGATTGGTGGGCATACAATAGTCCAAGTATCTATCCAAAAATGTTTGTTTCATTTCATTCCAAGTCCTGATAGATTGAGTGGCTAATCCCATGAACCATTTCAAAGCAGATCCCTTCAATGTTGAAGGAAACAGTTTGAGTTTTTGAGAATCTTCCATATAGTCATAAGTTCGGCACACTACTTCAAACTCAAATAGAAATGTTTCAGGATCTTCACTTCGTAATCCATAAAAGTTAGGGAGAACAGATGGTGAAATATTTTTCATTGTTGCATGAGTTTCCTCATCAACTATAGGGAATCCAAGAAAATCGCCCCTATTTCTACCATTATTTCCTTCACCATTGTTATCTTCATTATCTCCTCCTCCTCTATCTCCACCTCTATTTATTACTTCCTCTGCCATGATAGCTTCTTTAGAGTCCTTATAGTCCTCTAGTTCTTCTATCAAGGAAGGATGAGAGAAAGTTTCTTTGTTTTCAAAGTAGGCTTTAATAGGTGGTGTAGGAGAATCCTCTAATTCAGCTGTTCTTTGGCTTCAAAAAAATCTTAAGGCTAGGGGTAGATGATGGTGAATCTGGTCTATGCCTTGAAGAAGATGGGGTTGTAAAAATCGAACTCTTGGCTTTAGCTATAAACCTTCCCCTAGAATCTCTTGCTCTATGCATGTCATTTTTTAGTTTTTTAACAAAAGTTGGGCTAATAATTCTCTTTCTGATCTTCCAGATCACACTAGGTGCAAGAAGAGAGCATACTTAAGAAATTACTAAACCAATAACTCTCTTTTCTGATCCTCTAGATCACACTAGGTGCAAGAGGAGAGCATACTTCAAGAAGTTATCAAGTTTTCCCTTCTTTTATGATTTTATGTGTTTTTTTTTTTAAGAAATTGGCTACCTAGTTACACTTCCCCGGCAACGGCGCCAAATTGTTTGGTCAATTTAGTGTGTCCTAAATTGCTGCATTTAATTGTCAATCCGGGAATCGTAAGCTGATGAAGTGCGGCGCACTATATGTGCAAGATAACCTTTTTCTTATCTTTTTGTCGTTTATGGTCTTTCTAAGGTGAAATGGAAATTCTAAAGTGAGAAACAAGCTTGGTTATAATTGTTCAAGGAAATGATATTCCCCTATAATGATTTTCCAATCTCGAAACTTCAAAAGCAATTTGGAATTACAATGACAAAAGAAAGTAAACTGCTGAAATGGAAAGTGCTGTTAATCTAATGAATCAAAACAAGAAACTAGTGAATATGAAAACTAAACTATCCTTGCTGCCAACTGAACACAAAAGAAACTATGCTTATGGAAATTCAAAATTGCAATGAAAGAAATCTAAACCAGATTACATCAATTCATTTTCCGACCCTTCATCATTAGACCAGCTATGACTTGCGGAAGTAATCATAAACAACTTGTGTAACTGATATTTAATTTGCAGAAAGTAAACTAATACTAAACCATACACACATGATTCAATCCCTCGCCATCAGTCCAGCTGTGGCTTTCGGAGGCAATTGAAGATGTCACACATGATTCAATATATTTAAGTTTGCGGAAAAGAAACTAATACTAAACTACACACTTCATCATGCAGCCCCTCACCATCAGTCCAGCTGTGGCTTTCGGAGGAAACTGAAGACGCTATGAGCAGCTTAATATATCTAATTTTGCAGAAAGGAAACTAATACTAAACTACACATCTCATCATGCGGCCCCTCACCATCAGTCCAGCTGTGGCTTTCGGAGGTAGCTGAGGACACTATGAGTAGCTTAATATGTCTAATTTTAACTATTGAATCAGATAAACAAAACTGAAATGCACAAAACAAAACTGAAGTTAAACAAAGACTGTGAAAGAAAACTAGCAGCAGAATAATATCAGTTTCATATCATTAGCGAAAATACTATGAAAATGCCCTGGGGTGTCTACCTAAAACCTGCACAAGAAAACTGATCAGTATTTTAACAATCATAAAAACATAAAAGACAGGAATGCAATGGAAATTACAGAAATGTATGAACACAAATAAAACAACTATGAAATATGAACATGTAATGGGTTATGATACAATGATTACTTAAAGAAATGAAATGAAAAATATATACATTAATACACAGAACCTCGGCTGAGCAGGGGCCCTCTACGCAGCTCTGGTATGATCTTCAATCACGAATTAAGTTATGAAACAGAGTTTTTCACATTAAAAAGAAAGTCATTACAGGCTGGTGGTATTACGGCTCAAGGCAGCGTAATCACCACATAACAGAGTACGCACTTCAACTTAACAACTAACAACTATCAACTCACATCCACTAACTCTACGTGCGTATGCAAACGCTCTTTATAAAGCAATAAAATGTAACTGTTTCCTGAAGTTTATGATAGCAGCCAACACGTAGACCACGAAGGCCACGGATTTAGGAGTATGGCCATGTTCGGGAAACGGATCTATGGAAGGTGGGCGCTTAAATTCAACTCCAGAACTTTGCACAGATGTCAATTAACTTCCACAAGCTTGGGAAACGGCCGTATGGATGTTTCTATGCCACGAAACAGAGTCCAACCAACATAGAACTCCACAGTTGACTTCCACGTGGATGGCTTTGACCGCGGCTTTCCTTGACGAATTTCATTGAACCAATAGGACACGAACCATGTCCTTGTCATTCCTAGCCTGCCCATGTGGCTCGTTTCCTTCGTTGACACCTGTAACATTGATTTCCACAAAATAGTTGCGGAAAGTTGCAGCGGCTGCGGAAAGTGACAAGTTTCCGCAGCTGTATGAACAAAATCTAAATCAAATAGAAAACACACAAACATAATTAAAAACCATGTTAGATACCCTTTTGCACATGATATTGACAATTTTGGAGGTTTAGGTGAGTGAAAGAGATATGGAAAAGTGTATGGAAAAGAGACAAATTCGGGACTCAACACTTCCTGGGTAAGAAAAATAACATCTTCATTGTTTACTCCCATCAATTTTATCTGGGTGTCTTGGTCTTCTTCATGATGTTGTGTACTTTCAGCATAATTTTCCTGGAAAGGTGGTCTAATCTGTTGATCAAGTAGAACTTCTCTTGATTTACCAGTATTAGGATTTTTCCTAAAGTTGGTATTTCTAATTTGGGGACCTTGTTTATTTTCCCATTGAGGTTTTATTTCCATGTTCTCTGGTCTATCCGTTAGTATTTCTACATTTTTGGGTAAACTATCAATCTTAATATTTGAAGTGGAAGGTTCTTCCTTAATGGTCACTCTCCTCTCATTCCTCATCCTTTCTCTTTTAGCTAGTAAGTTAGATTCTAAACTAACTGCATCACTTTGCATCTGCTCTAAAGTTGCAAGGTTTCTTTCTCTTAACTGATAGGACATGTCAGCATCAAAAACATCTGGAAATTTAATCAGGGCCAAGTCTGGTGGAGGTTTGATATTTACTGGAATTGCATTATAAATTTTGTTAAACCTAATACAATAATCTTGAACATATTCATTAGGAAATCTCCTAATGTTCTCATATTCAGATAATATCTGGAGAGGTTTTTTCTTTCTTTTCCATCTATTTATAAACAATTGGTGGAAAGCAGCTAAATCAGCTATCTAGTTAGCAGGTAAATATTTAAACCATTTTTTAACATTTCCTACTAGTGTTTGTGCAAATAATCTCATTTGTACATTGGCCTCATCAACTTCATGTAACTCAAAATAATCTGTCATTTTATCTACATGTTGTTGAGAAGTATACTGACCAGTACCATCGAACTGAAATTTTTTACTACGGTAATCTTGTGGCATGGCATGTAAAGGGGCATGTAAGGCCAAAGGGGAAAATCTAGCTGCCATGGCTAAGATTTTAGCTTGACTGGAAGGTGAAGTAGTGGTGCCTGAAGATGAACTTGAAACGTTAGGTTGGAGAGGAAGTTTAGGTATGAATGGTTTTGTGGAATGAACTGTGGTGGATATTATAGGTGAGGTGGAATTGAATGAAGCTGTATTTACAGTTTTTGAAGATACTGTAGAGAGCTTAGGGGTAGCAGTAGCTAGGGAAACTATTTCAACTGACTGTTGAAAAGAGGCTTTGTCTATATATTTTATCAAATTTGAAGTTAAAACATCAAGTTTGTCAAAAGTATCTAGAACCTGTTGATATAAATCAAGTTGTATAGTATCCTTCTTTGATTCAATAAATTGAGTAAAATTGGGGTCTATTACAATATCATGGACTGAGTTTTCAGATTTGGTACGAAATAAAGAATGCTCAAATGATCAATCATATTTAATATCTTGTATGCTTGATAACTCCTTAGGAAGTGAATTTTCTTTGATTAACTCACTACTACTTCCTTGACTCTCTAATTTTTTATGTTTTCTTAAAATTCTGTCAGGATCATCGACAATTGTAGCAGGTTGTGGATCAAGATGAGCCCTTCTATAATATGTTCTTTTAGAAGCCAGAATTTTAACTTATAATGATAAATTCAAACAACCTTTTAAAACCTCAATGTGAAAAATGAGGAAATTGTTTCCTTTAAGATTTATTTTAACTAGGGACTGATTTTTCCTAGTATGGTCGCCAATATGTTATCACGCTAAAATTTCCAAAGGTTGTTCTAAACGTTAAAAAGAAATATCAGAGGTAACTACAAACAACTTTTGGATCTTAGGATCTAGCCTTCCTAAACTCAGAGAGGGCCCTCTCTATATGATTTAACTTTGTTTTTTTAATAGATTTTAGGCTAGTTACGTATGCTTAATTTGGATTGGTTTTGATTGGTTGGTGGAATTAATGATTTATATGAATAGGTGCTTTTCCATTTTCCATTGGGCTTATGGAGTCAATATTCTTTGAAACAAAAAAAATAAAATTATAAAAAAAGTTTTACAAGGCAATATAGGTGAGCAATATCAGATCTCAAGGTTGAATGGTGAAGTGATTTTTCAATTTGGATCAAGGAGAAATTAAGAATTCCTTAAACCAGATAATGAAGAAGGGTGAAGAAAGTAAATCGAGATCAGAGGGAAATTAAGAATTCTCTAAACCAGATATCAGAAGAAAACATAGAAATGTATAACAGTTAAAATCAGAGTGTAATGTTTAAGCACATTCTACAGTAAAACTCCTGTTATAACATTAAAATTTAGAACACATATAAGTTTATAGAATACGTAGAAAGAGAACATGAACAATTGAAATTTATACTTCACTGAGATAGCTCAACAGATGAATCATGTAAAGAAGTTTCTTTATAACTTGTTTTGTCTATCAAATGGAAGTTGGTACAATAACCCTCAGGCAATAGATCAGTCAGCTATGGAAATATTCAGAAAACCACACTTTGATACTTCGAATGATGAAGTATTTATATAAAACATTAGAAAAAATATCCTGTCAGCTAACTAGGATTTATTTTAGGAAAATAATATATCTTTATGCAAAAATATAGTGACACCTTTCAACTAGCTGATATCTGGCCCTGATTCTTTTCTTGTTGTTTGTTGTTTCATCTGTTTGTTTCTTTCATCTGTTTCGTTCTTTCACCCTTTATATTAAATCACACCACTTCTCCCACGTTTCTTCATATGTGATTTTGATTTTCACCATCCTGCGATAAATCTCATCCTTTTGATTATTTGTCTCCAAACCTCCTTGGTTTGTGGATGCTTAGTAGTTGGTAGTTTTAACTATTTCTTCAGTTTGACACATTACTTATGTCAATTTATTTTCATCTTCTAAGCTCTTTCTTGTTCCTTGAGCTTACTAATCTCTGTAGTCTTAATGGACATATTTTTCATTGTTTTGAATAATTTGTTGGCCTAATCAATGGGATCGGATTTTGGTATTACTGATGCTGGAGTAGATATTGGTGATTCTAGTTCTGTTAATCACCTGCAAAATAAAACAACCTGTGAATTTAGAAAAAGGGTTTGTAGGCAGGTGAGCCAACTTTAATCTGGTTGGCGATGGTGATTTCATTGTTTTCTGCAAGTTCACAAAATAGGGAAATGAATGAGACAACATGGTTTTATAATTTTGAAACTTGGTGGTTTATTGCATGGCATGGGGTGGTTTATCGCATGACATGAGATGGTTTTGTGGTTTGGGTAGGAGGGGGTGCGGTAATAGCAGGAGGCACCACATGGCAGGGGAGAAGGTGGATAAAACCACCCATTTCGCACCCCCCCCATCGGTATTAAACATATAACGTTGAGGGATGAAAAATTTGTTTGTGAGGTGTTTGATCTTATCTACCAATGATCGGACGGTAGGAGGAGTTAGGATTTTTCAAAGGAGGTGGGGTTGGGAAATAGATATTCGGAGGGTTAAATTAAAGTGGGCCAGGAAATATATTAAGAAGGGGGTTTAAATTAAAAGGGTACCATTTAATCTTTTGCGCTTTAAACTATTGAAAAGTGGGCTTTTGTGTTTTTATGATAACACAAAGTTTTATTTAAGGGGAAGGGGGTTTTTTAAAGGGAAAAGTATTAGAATTTTTTTTTTGAAAGGGGAAAGGGATTTTAGTAAGGGAAAAATGGTTTTCAAAGGGGAAAGGGATTTTAGTAAGGGGGAGAGGGTTAGAATAAGGGGAAATTGGTTTCCAAGAGGGGAAAAGGGTTAGGATAAGGGGGGAATGAAGAGGGAAAGGGATTTTAGCAAGGGGAAGGGAGTTAGGATATTTTTTATTAGGGATGAGCATAATGATGCTTTATATAACTTTCAAAAAGTATTCTACCTACCCTTTAATTCATCCTAACATTTTGTTCTTTCCTTTATTGGGTGCATTTGAGCTTGCTGACCCTTTTATTTTCTTTTGATAAGCAAACTAACTTATTTCTAACCTTATATCTTCCAATGGCTCAGATTAAACTTTTGAGCTCATTTTTATTCTCTACCTAACTACTAATTTTCCAAGATTAAATGGTTTGATCAGATCTTTATTCACTAACTATCATAACATAAAATTTACTATCATGAATGATCAAGATTATATTGAATGATCATCATGAATTGTGGCATTTTGAACAAGATGCACACAATTTATTTGCAAAGAGAAAGTAAACTAAGAGTAGTGGCATTTGAATGTGCAAAACTTTCAGAATTTATTTTTTATTCTTTTTATGGGGTTCATATTTTATATCTTTTTTATCTTTCTTTCTTTTGGTCCTGTGATTATTCTTTTAGGACATACCCTCTTTTCATTTTTTTTATATGGAAAACATTTGCAGAATTGCAAAGGTATGTACAATATTACAATACTTAACATAGCTAATTCAAAATTATGATCCCTATTATTATAGGACCCTAACACAGCGTTGTGTACTCTGTGATGAGCTCGATCATTCATCATTGATTGCCCAGCTTTGGAAATGTTCCAGCGATGGTATCCAGTTCATGTAGTATATCGCACTGACATGGACATCCAGTATTCATGTCAGATATGCGGTGGAAATCACCCAGTGCGCCGTTGTCACTACATACCTAGGTTCTGCGTAGCTCTAGCTTGTATGCGATCAACCATAGTCCACCTCTACCAAGAATATGGCACAGACTCAGAATCTATGAACAGCTCGAAAACCCAAGAAGATTTGATGAGTAGATCCATCCTCTTTTTGTCAGCTGAGAATCGACCAATTAGGGAACCCTTAGTTACCCCCAACCACTCTCTTTTGAGATGATCAACATGTGTGTTATGTAAAATTCCCAATCATGTGGTCGCCACCTGCCCTGAATTAGAAGCGCTACGCCGCTGGTACCCCATTTTTCCACCAACTAAGAACGATGGGCACCCCATATCTAGGATATTTTTCCCAGCATGTCAAGGAAATCACTGTGGATAGCGCTGTACCTATATCCCGTGAGTTTTTCCTCTAATTGATATGATACATACATTAGAGAAAAAAAAATATTGTATCCTCATGTGATATAGAAATTATATCACCCCTAGAGTAGCAGCCTCACATCCACATCGGCGTGATGGGTAAATTGGGACGACGCACCAACCAAGCATGACCTAGGTACAACCTAGGGTAACATGTGGACTATGTGACCTGATTGGCCATTAGGTAAATCAATGCAAAGAACTGAAGCACCTCACAAACGGTTTTCGCATAATCACTTCTCTCCCATAGAGACTCCTCTCTAACCAAGAGAAAATCACACATACTTATTGCCAGATTTTTTTTCACACTTCCATCATACAAGTAAATGTGAGCATATCCCCAAGCTAAGAGAGGCAAGAGCAACATTAAGTCTACACTCGCCAAAAGAGCTAGACACACCCAAGCCAAAAACACAGAAATGGAAGAAGAAAACCTCATCTTCTACAACAGATCCTTTCCAAGCATCCACATCTGAGATGAAGAGTAGTGTTGATTCCCACATAATCTACTCAATTGGAACAGTGGTACCATGCACCATCTACACTGGCCATAACCACGAACCAGAGGCATGCCCACTAATGGAATCATTTAGGCATCTTTGCACTCGGCACAATTTCCACTAGTAGGAAATTGACCATCCTAACGGGGGACCCAACTGTTGGAAATATGATCCAGGATGTTGTCCTTGATGGCAACCCACTGAATGAAGATAAAGACATGCGACTATTGACATGTGTTGTCCTTGATGGCAATCCACCTGATGAAGTTATGCTTGACTTGATGGACTTGGTAAATGATGTAAATCTGATGTGATATGATGTTTGTTGGCAATATGATGATGAGTGTTGTCCTTGAAAGGCAACCCACTTGATGAAGATGATGACAACTTACTTGATAAAGTTGTGCTTGAGAGAATTTGTTCCTGATGAAGAAAATATGATGTATCTACAGTGTGTACAAAAGGCAATAAAGAAAGGAATTCAGAATGTGCTCAAAATATGATGAAAAGAGTATGTCTCTTTGTATACGCGGATTTGCCTAGGGGAAGTCGTGTATGCACGCGGAAAGGAACGTTCCAAGTCGCGTATGGGCTAAAGCACTCAAAAAGTGCAAAACCAGGGGTAACCACCATGGTATTGACCCATTGTATTGGGTAATGATCCGCCTAATTGACCCCGTCCAGGTAGTTTTGGGCTCATGGTATTGTTTTGGCCCATGGTATTGAAAAAGGGGCTCATGGTATTGAAAAAAGGATAAACCTATATAAGGAGAAGAAATTCATTGTGCAAAACATGAGTGTGAGAGCAAGATGTCTGAGCTTGAATGAATACTTCTCTGTGAAGTATATCTGTATGGAAAGGGTAAAGTTTTGATGATAGATCTGAATCTATGATGCACCTATGAAGAAATGATGAAGCGGGATTTCTAGATCTGAAATGTATCTGTATTTGCTAGATCTATTTATGGAAGGCTTAGATCTGAAATGAGGCGAACATATGTCTGAAGTAAAAGGGTAAATCTGAACTGAATGTCTGATCTGAAGAAGTATGCTGCTCTATGATGGTTGAAGATCTATACGCTACTTCGCCGAAGAGGAAGCGCGTATATACGCGGCTTCGCTAAAGAAAAAGCGCGTATGCGCAATAAAATTAGCTTTGTAATTTGTACTGAAGTATACGCCGGTTTATATGGAAGGAAGCGCGTATATACGCGACATCAGAGAAAGGAAAGCGCATATGCAAACTAGGGTTTGCTGAAGCAAAGGGTATGAAATATCTGATCTGTTCTGCTGTGTTTCTGCTATCTGATCTGTGTTGATAAGTATCTGTTGGTGATGTATGTTTGTGCTTAAAAGTATGGAAAGGGTCCAGTCTGAAAATATGATGAAACGTGGCTTGCAAGTTGTGTTCTATTGAAGTTGTTGGATCCAGTGTGAAAATTGATGAAACGTGGTCCAAGGTGGTGCTGAAGGTTGTAGCCTTCAGTCAGGGGGTTGTAGCTCCCTTCCAGGTGAGGCTGGTAAACGAGATCGAGGGGTCGTAGCTCCCTTCCAGGTGAGGCTGGTAAACGAGATCGGGGGGTCGTAGCTCCCTTCCAGGAGAGGCTGGTAAACGAGTCAGGGGGTTGGAGCTCCCTTCCAGGAGAGGCTGGTAAACGAGCGCAGGTGGGTGCCTGCGTGCTGGTCAAGTCTGCGCCACCACATATGTTGTAAGATGTTTTCTCTATAATAAAATATTGAAGGCTGAGCAACTGCAGCGGTGGTTTTCTCCCGACTTGGGTTTCCACCTAAAAATCCTGGTGTTCATGTGTGATGCTTTGTGTGATGGTTTATTCTGTTCTTACTGCACATGTTTACTGTTTATAGAACATCAAATGAATGAATGATGGAATGATATAAGTGAAGAACTAATGGCATAATTAGATCTCTGTGTATACGCGAGTTTTATGAAGGATATCCGCGTGTATACGCTAGTTGGCTTCATCAAAGTAGCGTATGGGTTTTAAAGGAATGAAAAAGTAAAAAGTTTGAATATGCAGTAAATACTGATTCACCCCCCCCTCTCAGTATTTTTCCCAACAATTGGTATCAGAGCAGGTCCTTCTCCAGAAGCTTGATCGCTTGAAGGAGATCCGTCGCAATGGGAAGTCAAGAAGGAGTAATGTCTATAAAGCCACCTCTATTCAATGGAAGCAATCTGATATTCTGGAAGGTACGAACAAAAGCATATCTGCAAAGTCTTGGTGCAGATGTATGGGTAATCGTGGAAGAAGGTTATCAATACCCGGCAAGTATTCCTACTGATGCAGCTGAAAGAAAGAAGTATGAAATAAATGCAAAATCAGTGAATGTCTTATGGGAAGCATGTCTGAATCAGAATTTGCTAAAGTGATGCAGCTACATTCAGCAAAAGAAATATGGGACAAAATCATTCTAAGCTATGAAGGAGACACAAAGGTAAAAGTGCAAAACTCCAAACTCTTAGAATTGAATATGAAAATTTGAAGATGCATAGTGATGAGAGTGTTGCCAGTTTCTTTCTTCGTCTGGATGATATTGTAAATCGAATGAGAAATTTGGGTGAAACCATAACTGATACTACTCTGGTGGAAAAGGTCTTAAGATCATTGACTTCAAAATTTGACTCTAAAGTTTCAACTATTGAAGAAAGGCAAGATTTGCAAACTCTTACTATTGTTCAATTACATGGTACTCTGACTGCTTTTGAAATGAGACAAGGAGGCCCTTCTCAAGTAAGAGAAGCTGCTTTTAAGGCATCCACAAAAGGAAAGGAAAAGGAAGTTGTCAAAGAATCCAGCTATATATCCGATGAAGAAGAAGCGAATTTCGTGAGAAAGCTCCAACTAGGTACTGGAAGATTCAAAGGTAAGCTTCCCTTCAAATGTTTTGAGTGTGGAAAAGTTGGTCATTATGCTGCTAAATGTCCTTATAGATAAAAGCATGGTAAAGGGAAAAAATTTGAGAAGAGAAAGAGTTATTATGCAAAAGAAGATGATGATGAAGTGTCCAGTGAAGAGGAAGAAGATTCTGACCAAGATCTGAAAGTGCTCATGGCTAAGAAGCAAAAGAAGAAGGCTACTGAAAAAGAGATATCTCAGAAAACATGTGCAGCAGAAAATGAAGAAGATGAAACAAGTATTGATTGTTGTTCTTGTGATGCACTTTCCTGTGCATGAAATGGTGAAGATAGTAAAAGTAAAGTTTTGGATCTAAAGGAAGCTATCAAGAAAATTGAAGATCAACAAAGATCATTTAATAAAAGCGAAGCTATCTATAATGAGATGATCTCTCAAATGAAAGATCAAATAGAAATGCTAAATGGATAGGTGGAAAAGTATCAAAGGTTTCATACTTATGCATCCAATCGAATTAAAGAACTAGAAGCAGAAATCAACGATCTAAGTGCAGATCTCGAAAAATCAAACAAGAAGAATGAAGGACTTGAAGCTGCAGTCATCTCTCTACAAACAGATCTTGAAGCATCAAGTAAGAAGATTGAGGAACCTCTACAAACATTTGAAAAGGAAGGCCTTGAAGCAGAAATCATCTCTCTCAAAGAAGATCTGGAAAAATAAAATAAGAAGAATGAAGAGCTACAAAAAACATGTGAAGAAAACGAAAATTGGTTGAAAGAAGAGATTCTAAATCTGAAGGATCAAGTAGAAGATGGAAGAAGGAAAGAAGAAAGCATGACAAAGCAATGTCAAGCCTTGGAGGTTGAGGTAAACATTCTCAAAGGTAAATTAGAAGAAAAGGTTGAACTTTTGAGGTTTCAAGATAGTACTAACACTTTGGACAAAATTCTAAGTAATCAAAGGTCTCCTGCTATCAAACTTGGTCTTGGTTTCCATGAAACTGTTAAAGGTGAATCTAGCTCACAAGGAAGTGCTAAAAATTCAGAGGATGTCAATGTAAAACCTGAAGTGTTGAAAGAAATAAAAGATCGATCAACAATCATGAATTCTCAAAGAAATTCATTCAAGAACGTTGAATGTTTTAAATGTCATAATTATGGGCATGTTGCAGCAAATTGCAGGAGCAGATCATTTCAGCCACAAACAAACAGGTTCTACTCAAAAAGGTACTCTAGTTTCTTCAGGGGATATTGTTTCTCATGTAACATGTATGGACATAAAGCAGTTGATTGTAAAAGGAGGAAGAATAGAAATACTCATTATGATTCTTATGTTTATTTCTCTGGACACATGAGATGTTATTCTTGTAACAAGTATGGACATGTAGAAAAAGAATGCAGGATGAACAGATCTGGGAAAGTGGACAATTTTTAGCACACAGTTGGAAAGCTCAAGCAAATTTGGAAAAAGAAGGAGGACCGATCAGAAACGTAGGGAATTCTGACCCTACTGCAGTCATCCGCTTCTGAAGCTGACTTTTCTTATTGACTGCAGGAATGATGTGGGATACATTATGAGATTTAGTAATGTATCGTCACAGGGGGAGAAATGTATGATGTCTCTCATGTTTGATTTGATTATTCTGGTTATATGTATTTCTGACAGTGCATCTGGTGTGAAGAAAAGACAGGAACATAAGGTAAAATTGCAGAAGGAGATGAAGGTGTGAAATTTTATATATTTCACTTTCCATACGCGGGTTCTATGAAACAAAGTCGCGTATACACGCGAGTTACAGCAGACACAGCCGCGTATGCATTGATGATAAGAGAATTTATCTGATAGCTGAAGATCTGGAGCAGAGGTCCAGGGGGAGCATCAGTCTGACTGCTGATAATTGCACTATTAGCATCTTTCTGGTTATACTCATGATAATGAAATGATACATGGGTTCTTGTGTTGAATATTATGGATGAAGCCTGGTTGCTTTATGATGAAGAGCATTTATTGTTGAGATGAAAGTTCTATAATTCGGAGATAAGGGCAGCCCATGCAGAGATTGTTGCTGATGATGCTGATGAACGTTTTCAGGTTGCATAAGTTAAGAAGGAGCATTGGTTTAGGGGGAGCAGCAGGTTGCATACTTATGATTGCTTATTCTTTGGTTTTTGTGATACTCATGCTCAAATGATGATAACTTGGTACATGGTTTATTATGATGAGTTTTTGAGCCTTGGTTGCTGATAAGTATCTTTTGTACTCACACATGGATGAGTTGGATGTCATTTGATTCAGAAATAAATTATGCAGAGTGTGTTACTATGGTTGAGAGATATTTTGCCTACTTATGTTACTTCATGTTAAATCTTGAAGATCATGGTGATGTTGGACCACATAGATGATTGCTTGACACCTACGTGAAAATGTTGTTCTGATATGATAATCTCTCTTGGAAAGAGTGTATTGATGCTGCAAAGGATCTGAAGGCTTGGTTACTAATGTGCTTATGCTACAACCGTTGGATGACGCTTGAAGACACAAACTGCATTGTTCTAACTATCTGTAGTCCAAATGTCTCAGAAAGAAGCTGAACTCTGTCTTTGCCTCACAGAGAATCAGATCTGGTTGAAATTTAGAAGATGGCATTGGATACGCGGGTTTCATGAACCACAGTCGCGTATATATGCGAGTTCCTGCACAGAAAATCGCGTATGTTTGGTTGCTGGCAATTTTTGGTTGGTTCAGCTCTCTTCAGCACAGCTGCAGTGCTGTTTGGAATCTCTGATACTGTTTGGTATCTCTGGTAGTGTTCCAGTTCTCTTAATTTTGTTTCTAATGTTTTGATGAAGATGCCTCGATGATTTGTTGGTGGAAGTTTTCAGGATGCACAAACTAAGGGGGAGCCTTAGTCATTTGGAAAGATTGCTTGGTTGCACAGATTCAGGGGGAGCATTAGCTTTGCTGACTATAATGCAGTGTTGGCATTATGATGGTTCTAAAATATGTTCTCTTTCTTGAGGACTTTCTGGTGTTGGTCATAAATGGTCATATTTGTATTTTGATGAAAAGGTCTTGTTGAGACCCATGATGTAAAATTGTAATATTCAGTCATGTAAGGACTTGTCAAATTTTTGTAAACCCACGTGGTTGGGTAGCTTAGTCAAATTTTGTAAATCCACTTGGTTGGGTAGCTGAGTTGAAATGTGTAAACCCACTTGGTTGGGTACTTGAGTCTCATATGTAAATCCACTTGGTTGGATATTTGATGTAAGTATGAGTCTTTTGGTGATAGGAAGTTCATAAAGTCATGTACTTCATTGAAAAATATGTTTGAAGATTCAGCATGAAATCAGGGGGAGCTTGGTCACTTCAGTATACATCAGATCTGCAGAACGCTTCCTCTACATGAGGAGAAAAGGGGGTGAGTGTGTTGGTTTTGATCCGACCGTTGCCCTTGATGTCAAAGGGGGAGAGTGCGCTGGTTTTGATCCGCCCTTTCATTGGTTTGTGATCCGCCCTTTGCCCTTGATGTCAAAGAGGGAGAGTGACATGGTGTTTGAATGAAGAGAAGATAATGATGTCAAATATTTGGGAGAGTGACATGGTGTCTTAATGTATCTATCTGTTGTGGTAACCAAACACCATCGTGGTTGCCATCAAGTCCAAAGGGGGAGATTGTTGGAAATATGATGCAGGATGTTGTCCTTGATGGAAACCCACTGAATGAAGATAAAGACATGCGACTATTGACATGTGTTGTCCTTGATGGCAATCCACCTGATGAAGTTATGCTTGACTTGATGGACTTGGTAAATGATGTAAATCTGATGTGATATTATGTTTGTTGACAATATGATGATGAGTGTTGTCCTTGAAAGGCAACCCAATTGATGAAGATGATGACAACTTACTTGATGAAGTTGTGCTTGAGAGAATTTGTTCCTGATGAAGAAAATATGATGTATCTACAGTGTGTACAAAAGGCAATGAAGAAAGGAATTCAGAATGTGCTCAAAATATGATGAAAAGAGTATGTCTCTTTGTATACGCAGATTTGCCTAGGGGAAGTCGCGTATGCACGTGGAAAGGAACGTTCCAAGTCGCGTATGGGCAAAAGCGATAAAAAAGTGCAAAACCAGGGGTAACCACCATGGTATTGACCCATTGTATTGGGTAATGATCCGCCTAATTGACCCCGTCCAGGTATTTTTGGGCTCATGGTATTGCTTTGGCCCATGGTATTGAAAAAGGGGCTTAGGGTATTGTTGAGTCCCGAATTTGCCTCTTTTCCATACACTTTTCCATATCTTTTTCACTCACCTAAACCTCCAAAATTGTCAATATCATGTGCAAAAGGGTATCTAACATGGTTTTTAATTATGTTTTTGTGTTTTCTATTTGATTTGGATTTTGTTCATACAGCTGCGGAAACTTGCCACTTTCCGCAGCTGCTGCAACTTTCCGCAGCTATTTTGTGGATATCTATGCTACAGGTGTCTACAAAGGAAACGAGCCACATGGGCAGGCTAGGAATGACGAGGACATGGTTCGTGTCTTATTGGTTCAAGTAAATTCGTCAAAGAAAGCCGCGGTCAAAGCCATCCACGTGGAAGTCAACTATGGAGTTCTATGTCGGTTGGACTCTGTTTCGTGGCATTTAAACATCCATACGGCCGTTTCTAAGCTTGCGGAGGTTAATTGACATCTGTGCAAAGTTCTGGAGTTGAATTCAAGCACCCACCTTCCATAGATCCGTTTTCCAACATGGCCATACTCCTATATCCGTGGCCTTAGTGGTCTACGTGCTGGCTGCTATCATAAACTTCAGGAGACAGTTACAGTTTATTGCTTTATATAGAGTGTTTGCATACGCACGTAGAGTTAGTTGATAGTTGCTGAGTTGATAGCTGTTGAATTGTTAATTGATAGTTGATGTGTGTACTCTGTTATGTAGTGATTACGCTGCCTTGAGCCGTAATACTACCAGTCTGTAATGAACTGCCTTTTAATGTGAAAAACTCTGTTTTCAACTTAATTTGTGTTGAGGATCGTTACCAAAGCTGCGTAGAGGGCCCCTGCTTAGCCGAGGTTCTGTGTATTAATGTTTATATTTTTTTCATTTCATTTCTTTAAACAGTCATTGTATCATAACCCATTACATGTTCATATTTCATAGTTGCTTCATTTCTGTTCATTAATTTCCATTGCATTCTTGTCTTTCATGTTTTTATGATTGTTAAATCACTGATCAGTTTTCTTGTGCATGTTTTAGGTAGATAGCCCGGGGCATTTTCATAGTATTTTGGCTAATGATATGAAACTGACATTATTCTGCTGCTAGTTTTCTTTCCACAGCTTTTGTTTAACTTCAGTTTTGTTTTGTATATTTCAGTTTTGTTTATCTGATTCAGTAGTTAAATTTAAATATATTAAGCTACTCATAGTGTCTTCGGTTACCTCCGAAAGCCACAGCTGGACTGATGGTGAGGGGCTGCATGATGAAATGTGTAGTTTAGTATTAGTTTCCTTTATGCAAAATTAGATATATTAAGCTGCTCATAGCGTCTTCAGTTACCTCCGAAAGCCACAGCTGGACTGATGGTGAGGGGCTGCATGATGAAATGTGTAGTTTAGTATTAGTTCCTTTTCTGCAAATTTAGATATATTAAATCATGTATGACATCTTCAGTTGCCTCCGAAAGCCACAGCTGGACTGATGGCGAGGAATTGAATTATGTGTGTATGGTTTAGTATTAGTTTACTTTCTGCAAATTAAATAATCAGTTACACAAGTTGTTTATGATTACTTCCGCAAGTCATAGCTGGTCTAATGATGAAGGGTCGGAAAATGAATTGATGTAATCTGATTTAGATTTATTTCATTGCAATTTTGAATTTCCATAAGCATAGTTTCTTTTGTGTTCAGTTGGCAGCAAGAATAGTTTAGTTTTCATGTTCACTAGTTTCTTGTTTTGATTCATTAGGTTAGCAGCACTTTTCATTTCAGCAGTACACTTTTACTTTCTTTTTAAAGTTTTGTCATTGTAATTTCAATTTGCTTTTAAAGTTTCGAGATTGGTAAATCATTATAGGGGATATCACTTCCTTGAAAAATTATAACCAAGCTTGTTTTTCACTTTAGAATTTCCATTTCACCTTAGAAAGACCATAAACGACAAAAAGTTAAGAAAGAGGTTATCTTGCACATATAGTGCGCCGCACTTCATCAGCTTACGATTTCCGGATTGACAATTAAATGCAGCAATTTAGGACACACTAAATTGACCAAACATTTTGGCGCCGTTGCCGGGGAAGTGTAACTAGGTAGCCAATTTCTTAAAAAAAAAACACATAAAATCATAAAAGAAGGGAAAACTTGATAACTTCTTGAAGTATGCTTTCCTCTTGCACCTAGTGTGATCTGGAGGATCAGAAAAGAGAGTTATTGGTTTAGTAATTTCTTAAGTATGCTCTCTTCTTGCACCTAGTGTGATCTGGAAGATCAGAAAGAGAATTATTAGCCCAACTTTTTTTTAAAAAAAAAAAAACTAAAAAATGACATGCATAGAGCAAGAGATTCTAGGGGAAGGTTTATAGCTAAAGCCAAGAGTTCGATTTTCACAACTCCATCTTCTTTTTGGATTTCATAGACCAGATTCACCACCATCTACCCCTAGCCTGAAGATTTTTGGAAGTCAAAGAACAGTTGAATTAGAGGATTCTCCTATACCACCTACTAAAGCCTACTTAGAAAACAAAGAAACTTTCTCTCATCCTTCCTTGATAGAAGAACTAGAGGACTATAAGGACTCTAAAAGAGCTATCATGGCAGAGGAAGTAATAAATAGAGGTGGAGGTAGAGGAGGAGGAGATAATGAAGATAACAATGGTGAAGGAAATAACGGTAGAAATAGGGACGATTTTCTTGGATTCCCTATAGTTGATGAGGAAACTCATGCAACAATGAAAAATATTTCACCATCTGTTCTCCCTAAATTTTATGGATTACGAAGTGAGGATCCTGAAACATTTCTGTTTGAGTTTGAAGTAGTGTGCCGAACTTATGATTATATGGAAGATTCTCAAAAACTCAAACTGTTTCCTTCAACATTGAAGGGATCTGCTTTGAAATGGTTCATGGGATTAGCCACTCAATCTATCGGGACTTGGAATGATATGAAACAAACATTTTTGGATAGATACTTGGACTATTGTATGCCCACCAATCACAAGGATGAGGTATTCAAAATGATGCAAGAAGATCCCTTGGCAACAACCTTGGCCTCAACATCAAAATTCATATCAGCCATGGGTACAAGGGATGCAAAATCCTTATGGGAGATTTGCTCAATTTTATCAATATCCTCCATCTTTTCAAAATCAACAAACTCCACAACTTCCAAACCCAAATCCACAACTTTCATTGCCATTTCCACAACAACAACCTTCTCAACAAAATCCAAATCCTCAACTCATGCTCCCATACCAACAAAAGACAAATCAACTTCCAACTCAGCCATTGCCAAATCCTAACAATAAAAATCCTCAGAATACTTACATGGTAGAAGGACAACAATTTCCTACCTATATGATTGTTCCTCTCAACGATGTACAACTCAGATCTGGTAGAGTTTTAGAAAAACCTTCTATAGATATTCAAGAGCAAGATACCTCTGAGGAGGACTCTCTTCAAGTCAATAAGGGTTCCGAGGAAGAATCTCTTCAAAATTCAAAAATTCAAAAAGAAAAAGAAAAGCTAACATCCACAACTCCTATAGTTGAGCAACCTGTATCTTCATCTACACCTCCTTTTCCGTAAAGACTACAAATTGATAAGGGGGTGGAAAAACAAATCTTGTTGCCTAACTATGACTTTCTAGATGAATTGAAGAATGTTTGTATCAAGATTCCATTGCTACAAGCCATTCGAGAAATTCCTATTCTAGCAAAAACCATAAAGGAGTTGAGTTTCAAAAGACCAGGAAGAAAGCTAAAGGACACAAGAAGAATCTACCTGGTAGGAAAAATTGCAGACATTATGATGGGAAAAATTACCATGCAGAAGTATGTAGATCCAGGAAGTCCAATTGTCAAGACACATATAAATGGGATAGAAATTCCAAACACATTGATTGACTTAGGGGCTGCTATCAACATTATGAGTAGACAGACTATGGAACAGTTAAAACTTCCTAACCTTCTTTTACACCTACTTTATTGCAACTTGCAGATCGATCGGTTATTAAACCAGATGGTGTATTAGAAGATATTTCAGTCTCCTTAGATTCTTGGGAATATCCAGTAGACTTTATGATTTTGACTCCCAAAAGAAATCTAGGAGGACATCTAATTATCTTAGGAAGACCTTGGCTGGCCACAGCTGATGCTTTTATTAGTTGTAGATCTGGAGACATGTACATTTCTAATGGTAATTTGACAAAGAAATTCAATTTGTATCCTCCTGCAAGAGCAATTATAGAAATAGGAGACAATGAATGGGTCGATGATGAGAACACTATACAACCTGTCTTTACCATTTCTGAAATTAGTGAGGATAGTCAAATTCTGAACACATTAGAAAATTTTGAGATAACTTCAGAATATGACCCCACACAATTTTAGTTGGAATCTGACATAGAATATTTATCATCAAGACAAATGTCTCTCTACTCTATGGAAGAGTTTGGTAATTCTACTTTTGAGATTTTTCCAGAAAAGACATTGAATATCAACAAACATCTGGAGAAGTCACAACAAGAAGAACTAACCAGAATCTTGCAAAAACATTCTACTGCATTTGCATGGGAGTATACTGACATGAAGGGTATTGATCCTAAGACTTGCATCCATCATATCTATATTGAGGAAAACAGTAGACCAATCAGACAACCTCAAAGAAGGATGAATCCAAATCTTATGGAGATAGTGAAAGAAGAGCTCCAAAACTTCTCAATGTAAACTTCATTTATCCAATTTCAGATAGCCGATGGGTTTCTCCTTTGGTTATAGTACCTAAAAAGAATGGTAAATGGAGAGTATGCATTGATTACATGGAGTTGAACAAAGCAACTTTGAAGGATCACTTTCCTTTGCCTTTTATTGATCAGGTATTAGATACATTAGCAGGTAAAAAGTACTTTTCATTTTTGGATGGTTTTAGTGGCTATAATCAAATTCAGGTAGCACCCGAAGATCAAGATAAGACCACATTTACTTGTCCATGGGGAACTTTTGCCTACCGAGTGCTTCCTTTTGGGTTATGTAATGCACCAGCAACATTCCAAAGAGCAGTACTAGGAATTTTTTCCGATCTAATCCATGATTGTGTAGAGGTTTATATGGATGATTTTACAGTTTATGGTAATTCATTTGAAGAGGCATTAGAAAATTTGGAAAAAGTTCTTATAAGATGTAAAGAAACAAACCTTTCATTAAGCCATGAAAAATGCTTTATGATGTTTACTGAAGGGATTGTTTTAGGACATCATATTTCAGGAGATGGAATTAAGGTTGACAGATCAAAAGTTGAAGTCATCTCCAAGTTGCCTATTCCAAATTGTCAAAGAGATGTTAGAAGTTTTCTAGGATTTACTGGTTACTATAGAAGATTTATAGAAAACTTCACTAAAATAGCATCTCCACTCTTCAATTTGCTTACAAAAGACTGTGAATTTAAATGGGATCCTGATTGTCAATCAGCTTTTGAAACTTTGAAAACAAGAATATCTGAAGCACCTATCTTGAGAGGACCAAATTGGAAACTTCCTTTCCATATTTCTACAGATGCTTCAGATACACCTCTTGGAGCTGTGTTGGGTCAAAAAGATTTAATTCCTTATGCCATTTATTACACCAGTAAAAATTTGACTCCCACAGAGTTGAACTATACTGTGACTGAAAAAGAGTTCTTAGCCGTTGTTCATGCAATTAATAAGTTTAGACATTACATAACAGGCTATGAAACTTTTATTCATACTGACCATTCTGCAATTAGATATTTAATGAACAAACCTGTTACTAATGGCAGAGTGACAAGATGGATTTTACTTTTGCAATAATTCAATATTACTGTGTTGGATAGACCGGGAAAATAGAATACAGTAGCTGATTTCTTGTCTAGGATTCAGAATACTAAAGAAGATTCTCTTGTAGAAGATAAGTTTCCTGATGAATATTTGTTTGCAGTAACTATTAAGACCCCTTGGTATGCAGATATTGCTAACTATTTGGTTACAGGGAAACTACCTTCACATTTATTTCCAAGTGAAAAACGAAAAATTATTCAAGAGAGTTCAAAATATTCATGGATTTCTAACGAATTGTTTAAAACAGGGCCAGATCTTGTGATCAGAAGATGTGTCAGGGAAGATGAAATGCATGATATTCTTAAGGCATGTCATGATGAACCATGCGGCGGACACTTTGCGGACAAAAGGACGGCCTATAAAATCCTTTCCTTGGGATATTATTGGCCTTCTCTCTTCAAAGATGCAAAAAAATATGTCAAAAGTTGTGATAGCTGCCAAAGAGTAGGGAAACCTACCCTTTCAAATGAAATGCCATTGCAAACACAGGTACTCATTGAACCCTTTGAAAAATGGGCTTTAGATTTCATTGGACCTATTAATCCACCATCTAAGCAAAAGAAGTATATATCGGTTTGCACTGATTATGTTACTAAATGGGTAGAAGCTAAAGCATTAGTATCTGCTACTGAAAATTCAGTTGTTCATTTTCTTTATGAGGATATTTTTACTCGCTTTGGTGTTCCAAGAGAAATTGTAACAGATCAGGGGAGCCAATTCACATCAAATTTGGTGGAGAAGTTGATGGAAGAATACAAAATCAAGCACAAAAAATCTACTCCTTACCATCCACAAGAAAATGGTCAAGTGGAGTCCACAAACAAAGTTCTTGAAAGTATCATCACCAAAACTGTTCATCTACATAGAAGAGATTGGGCAGAAAGGCTTCCAGAAGCCTTGTGGGCCTACAGAACTACATGGAGGAATACAACAGGACATTCTCCCTATGAACTTGTTTATGGGAAAGAAGTCTTGTTCCCCATTGAGCTCCAAGTCAAGACCTTCAAGATAGCAGTTCAGTTGGGAATGGACTTATCAGAAGCCCAAAAGCATAGAATGGAGCAATTGAATGAGCTAGATGAGATCAGACAAGAAGCAATTCTAAGAACCGATCTAGTTCAATATCAAAGAACTAAGTGGCATGACAAATATATCAAAGAGAAGAAGTTTCAAGAAGGAGATTGGGCATTGTTATTTGACTCCAAGTTTAAAGATTTTCAAGGGAAATTTCAGACTCATTGGCTTGGGCCATATGAGATTGGCAAGATCTTTAACAATGGAGCTGTAAGAATCAAGACCATTGATGAGTTTCAAACTCCTCTTATAGTGAATGGCCATAGATTGAAAGTTTATCATAAGCCACTCTCTAAAGAGGATTTTGTCAAGTTGTTTCAAGAAAGTTCTGCAATCAGGCTGGTACAAAAGAATTCTTCTTCTCCACCAGGCTAGCTTTTGTTTTGTTTTCAAGTTTAAAAAAAAAAAAAAAAAAAATGGTATAAGCCTGAAAACCAATCATTGATTGGCAGTCTTATACAGAAAATATGGGGTGAAAATCAGGGACACCTGACACTCTATATTTTCCAAAAAAAAATTTGTCTTTCATTTCATTTCATCTCACCACCCACTCCATTTCATTCCATTTCATTCCATTTCATTTCATTTCATTTCACTTCATTCCACTTCATTCCATTCATTCCATCAATAAAAATCTTTTTATGACCATTTCCACCTGGTCATTTGTCACTTGTTCATTTCTATTTCAGCCAAGTAATAGCTGTGTCAGTTTCCGCAGCTGACATCTGTTTCCGCAGCTGACTCCATTTTCCGCAGCCAGGAGCAGATTCCGTAGCTACTACTACTCTGTTTTCAAAAAGAATGTACAGTTAGTTGTTATTTTCATAAATTATGAAATAAAATGCAGGAGAGAGGATCAATGGAACATTCAAGACACTAATGAAGATCAATCAGTTGAAGACCAAGGGAAAAAGCAAGGATTCCAAAGGTATGAATAAATTTTATTTCAAATAGTATTGAAAAACACATTTTTATATAATTTTAAACTATGAGCTCTACCCATAACGCGCAATGATTATATTGACAGTCCAGTAACCTTCCACGATCTCCATGTTATCCTCTTGCATTTATTCACAAACGGTTTCATCATTGAAATTCCGATTCTCACTCATGTTCCAATATCCCACCGAAGATAATGAGACGTATTTGAGTTGACAAAGGACTCTTACAAGCCGCATAATTTCATAACCGTTGATTGAAACGTGTTTATATTTATTACACAGCCACCAAAATTCAAAACGCGGCCGAATGTATTATACTTTGTTAACCTCTTTGTCGTGTCTCTGTCGTGTTTACAAAACCCCACTCTACTCATTCTCACTCCCTGTTTCACTCCATTCCGTTCCTTTTGCTCACTCTCATTCCCGTATATCCACCCACAGTCTTATTCCATTCTGTTTATGGTGCTCATTTACGTTTTGTGATAACATCCCCACAGTATTGTGCTAGATTCTGTGTATTCCATCGTTCCATTTCCACTTAAACCCTCACAGAGGCAAGCCTGTGAAGCACAGAGAAGTAAAATGGGAAAATTATTAAGGGCAGAGCCAGAAGGACCGAAATTTATAGAGGGATTTCCACAAGCAAAAGAGATGTTGAGGAAAGCTAAATGGCTGCGTTTTATTCAGAAATTCAGGGGTTACCACAGAGAAGTTACCAAAGCGTTTGCAAGATCATTTGATGGCTCGGAAGCAGAAGTGGGAGACCTCAAGTTTTTTGTCAATGAAGCATCAATAGCAGCAGCCACAGAGCTTCTTCAGGAAGGAGAACGTTGGTTCAAAAATAAAAGTATCAGTGATGAGGCATGGAGAACAGTCCTCCGAAATCAAGGTATGGATATCACTGTTTTCAAAAGAGGAATCCCTGTGCATGCAATAAAAGATGAATGGGCCACTTTACTACTCATTGTTCAGAAATTTATTACATGTGAAGGCCGCTTTGGCTCTATGTACATGTATCATACTAGGCTATTGATGAATTTTCTTGAAAACCAAACTTTCAATCTTCCTTATTTCCTATTCAATAGCTTGAAGAAAATGGCTGTGACTGTGCAAAAACACCTAGGAGATGTAGAGCCTCATTTATATCACCATGGGCTTATAAAAATTCTGATTGAAAAGGAGCTAAAGAAAGAAAAGATACATGGGAACAATTCCTAGTTAGAAACTTCTTTGAAGAACCTCAGGAAATTCCTGAAGGTAATCCAATTAGAAGGAGTAGAAGAAAGAAAATAAATGTTGAAACCCAAGTTGCTCCTACACAGGAAATTCCCGCAGCTAGCACAGCACAAAGAAGTAGAAGGAAAAGAACAGTAGATGAAATCCAAGATACTTCTACTACTACTATGAAGAAAACTGATAGGGAAGAGAGATTGGTAAAAAGGAAGAAGAGGGAAATTAAAGCTAAGAAGCCAACAATACCAAAAGGGAAAGAAATTATTGAGGCTGTCCATAAAACTTCTTCTGAAGAAGAAGAAGATCACCAAATTCTATCTGAAAGATTATTTTTTCTTCAAAGACAGTCATCTCTATCCAAGAAGGCAAAAACATGAAAACAAGAACAAAAGGGTAGTGTACCACAGCATGTGAGGAGAAGCAGCAGGCTTAAGGGAAAACTGAGAAAAACACAAATTAAAGGTCCTCATTTCATTGATTTGGGTGAGGAGACATCTGAACAGTCTCCAACTGACCATAGTCCATTTCAGTCAGTTAGTGAACCTGACTCCTTTCACTCCCAATCATACAATGAGCATACTCCATCTTATTCTCAACAAAATATTGATGTAAGTTCTCCTCGGCCAGATTTTGAACATAATTCTCCCTTGCAACACTTTGGGGACAGCCCAATGAAAAAGACACTGGAAGTAGACCCCAAACAGCAGGAGGTATATGACTATATAGAATCCTTGGAGAAGGCAGCCACAGGCCCAAGTACCTCTTCTATTCAGCCTCATACATTGCAGGATGATTTGGTTCAGTCATTAAAACAGGAGATTTTTGAGCTTGAGCTTTTGAATCGGCATATCAAAAATGAAAATAAAACACTCAAAGAGCAAGGCAAACTGGACAAGATTATCCATGACAATACTATGTTACATTTGGGTATTTGGCAAAAGAAGAATAAGAAGCTAAAAAGGAAATGCCAAAAATTGAGCAGAGCACTTGTGAATATCAAATTCAAGTGCTTAATGAAGAAACCCAGAATGATGGCAGTACCAAAGAAGAAGAGAAGGGGGTTAGATGTGCTGGCTGAAGTATCAAGGCACATGAATTGAACAAAGAGTATCAAAATTTTGGTTGCATGAGGACATGCAACACCTTCACAGTGGGGGTATGTTGAGTCCCGAATTTGCCTCTTTTCCATACACTTTTCCACATCTTTTTCACTCACCTAAACCTCCAAAATTTTCAATATCATGTGCAAAAGGGTATCTAACATGGTTTTTAATTATGTTTTTGTGTTTTCTATTTGATTTAGATTTTTTTCATACAGCTGCGGAAACTTGCCACTTTCCGCAGCTGCTGCAACTTTCCGCAGCTATTTTGTGGAAATCTATGCTACAGGTGTCTACGAAGGAAACGAGCCACATGGGAAGGCTAGGAATGACGAGGACATGGTTCGTGTCCTATTGGTTCAAGTAAATTCGTCAAAGAAAGCCGTGGTCAAAGCCATCCACGTGGAAGTCAACTATGGAGTTCTATGTCGGCTGGACTCTGTTTCGTGGCATATAAACATCCATACGGCCGTTTCTAAGCTTGCGGAGGTTAATTGACATCTGTGCAAAGTTTTGGAGTTGAATTCAAGCACCCACCTTCCATAGATCCATTTTCCAACATGGCCATACTCCTATATCCGTGGCCTTAGTGGTCTACGTGCTGGCTGCTATCATAAACTTCAGGAGACAGTTACAGTTTATTGCTTTATATAGAGCGTTTGTATACGCACGTAGAGTTAGTTGTTAAGTTGTTAGTTGATAGTTGATGTGCATACTCTGTTATGTTAGCTTTGTAGTGATTACGCTGCCTTGAGCAGTAATACTACCAGTCTGTAATGAACTGCTTTTTAATGTGAAAAGACTCTGTTTTCAACTTAATTCGTGTTTGAGGATCGTACCAAAGCTGTGTAGAGGGCCCCTGCTCAGCCGAGGTTCTGTGTATTAATGTATATATATTTCATTTCATTTCTTTAAAAAGTCATTGTATCATAATCCATTACATGTTCATATTTCATAGTTGTTTCATTTCTGTTCATACATTTCTATAATTTCCATCGCATTCTTGTCTTTCATGTTTTTATGATTGTTAAATCACTGATCAGTTTTCTTGTGCAGGTTTTAGGTAGACAGCCCGGGCATTTTCATAGTATTTTGGCTAATGATATGAGACTAACATTATTCTGATGCTAGTTTCCTTTTCATAGCATTTGTTTAACTTCAGTCTTGCTTTGTCCATTTCAGTTTTGTTTATCTGATTCAGTAGTTAAATTTAAATATATTAAGCTGCTCATAGTGTCTTCAGTTGCCTCCGAAAGCCACAGCTGGACTGATGGTGAGGGACTGCATGATGAAATGTGTAGTTTAGTATTAGTTTCTTTTTTTGCAAAATTAGATATATTAAGCTGCTCATAGCGTCTTCAGTTACCTCCGAAAGCCACAGCTGGACTGATGGTGAGGGGCTGCATTATGAAATGTGTAGTTTAGTATTAGTATCTTTTCTGCAAACTTAGATATATTAAATCATGTATGACATCTTCAGTTGCCTCCGAAAGCCACAGCTGGACTGATGGCGAGGGATTGAATCATGTGTGTATGGTTTAGTATTAGTTTACTTTCTGGGAATTAAATATCAGTTACACAAGTTGTTTATGATTACTTCCGCAAGTCATAGCTGGTCTAATGATGAAGGGTCAGAAAATGAATTGATGTAATCTGATTTAGATTTATTTCATCGCAATTTTGAATTTCCATAAGCGTAGTTTCTTTTGTGTTCAGTTGGCAGCAAGAATAGTTTAGTTTTCATGTTCACTAGTTTCTTGTTTTGATTCATTAGATTAGCAGCACTTTTCATTTCAGCAGTACACTTTTACTTTCTTTTAAGTTTTGTCATTGTAATTTCAATTTGCTTTTAAAGTTTCAAGATTGGTAAATCATTATAGGGGATATCACTTCCTTGAACAAATATAACCAAGCTTGTTTCTCACTTTAGAATTTCCATTTCACCTTAGAAAGACCAAAAACGACAAAAAATTAAGAAAGAGGTTATCTTGCACATATAGTGCGCCGCACTTCATCAGCTTACGATTCCCGGATTGACAATTAAATGCAACAATTTAGGACACACTAAATTGACCAAACAGTATTCAAAATAGAAGTTTATGGGTTTTCTTCACAGACCGGGCGCAATTTTGATTCTAGGGGCTTTGATTTTACTTGTAGGAACTCGAACGAACTGACATTAACCCTTTTTCAGACTCTGGCATGGATTTTAACACAGGAAAGTGGATTTTCAAAGAGTTTCAGCAGGAATCTGAATAAATACCTGTTTAATGGAAAAATTCGAATTTTACAGACACTGGTTGATGGCGGATGGACACTTGGGCACTGGCGTAGCAAGAGCGTTCAGCAATTTGGTAGGCGGCGTCTCAAACAACGGAATTTTCAAATTTTTCAGAGGAGGACGCAGTCGTTTTCAGCAGTGAAAATGACAGAAAAACACGATTTTTGTTTTATTTACAAGTCAATGGGGATTTTGATTTTTTCGAGGATGACGTCATCCAGTACGGAAGGACGCGTCACCGGGACCGGGCGATAAGCGGTAATTTCCGCACCTCTTTGGGAGATGGTGGTTTTTAGCGCGAGGGCAGTGATTCCATTGATCAAATGACACGTGGTCGGAGGACTATTCCAAAACCACCGTGCCCCCGCGCGTTAACTTTCGGATGAAAGATGGCCAGCGGAATAATCCTGGACCGTTGATCTTCGGGAGGGTGATCTGACGGTGGAGGGGACGTGGAGTTGGCGGAGGTTAAATGTGCGGGCCCGACGGGGTTTTTAAAACGTGATTAACTTAATTAAATATCTCGGGGGGCGTTCGATTGGTGGTATGAATGGTTATTAATTAATCCTGGTGATTAATTAATCCCATAGTTTAGTCACGGTTGTGGAAGGGTTAAGGGTTTAACTATGGTTAAAGTGTCGGGCGGGAATCAAATACCACGTGGATGGGTTACGAAGGCTTCGAGGGACTTTCGAAGTTTTAGTTTAAATTAAAACTTTGGTTTTATTTATTTTTTCTTTCAAACATATAAAACTATATGTTTAAACATTTTCCGATATTTCTTATTATATGGTAATAAATAAATATTATTTATCAACCATAGGGGTAGGGAAATAACTTTATATGGGTATTTTTTTAGCCAAAGGGTTTTTATTGGAGGTTTTTATTAATCAAAGGGGATTTAATAAACTTTGGCCAAAACTTATAATAAGAGGGGTTTTTGGGATATTCATGTAAAAAGGAGTTAAGTACTATAGGATAAGGTCTTTTTACTAGGGATTTAATGAATACATCAGAAGTTAATATGACAAAGGACAAGGTAAACTCAAAACACTTAACTATAACTAAGAAAGTGAAGATTTCTGAAGTAAATTACGTCATCTAAATTTCAACACTTAGATTTAGAATAGTAAGTAATTTTGAGGGGATTTTATGAAATATGGCATGATTTTCCTAAGTAAAATGAGATTTTACTTAGGAAAAGATTTAAAGTGAATAAGTGTAATGAATAATCTCAAGTACTAAGGTCTTTTCAATTATTAGGCCGAGGGTCCGGTCCCTCCAAAAGTCAAGGAAATGCTTTGAGCCCCTTTAATCTTCAAATACCTTAGCACTTTGGGGAAATTAGTAAAACTCTTAGGGAGAAAGTGAGGTGGGGAGTTAATGATTTTGACTTTGCTTTCTGTGAATTTTCCAATGTATTTTCTGCTTCAGTACTTGTGATGAAAGTAAAGGATTAACACATTTAGCAGCATCATTCATCACATGAAACTTTGCAACACCATCTACCTACCTTATCTACTTGACACTACCATTTTCTCTTCTTTATTAGGGTGCATTTGGACTTGCAAACCTTTATCAGTCTTTTCCTTTTACATGGCAAATCTATCTAATACTACTCTTATTACATCCAAGGGCTCAGATTAAACTGTTGAGCACCTTTTTTTAACTCTACCTATCTACTTATCTGCCAAGATTAAACTGTTTGGTCAGATATTTATTCACTATTCTACAACATGAAATTGAAAAATGAATGAATCAAGTTTATACAGTTTGACTCTTCATAAATTGTGGCAAAGTTTAACAAGCTGCACACAATTACTTATTTACAAAAAATGAAATAGTAGTGGCATTTGGATTTGCACACTTTCCTTGGTCTATTTTTTGTTTGGGGTTCATTTCTTTCACTTTTTTGACCATTTTATTTTTCTTACCCTTTGATTTTTCTTTTAGGGTATACCCTCTTTACATTTTTTAAATTATTTGATTTTTTGGTTTTTCAAGAATATGGAACACCTTTTCTCAAGAAAAAGGTTTGAACATATTCCATAGTTCAATCAAGACAATCATGAAAAATGACACCTATTGGTATAGGAGTCTAACACTGGCTCCACTTGGGAATGGCTTTTCCTTGTGAAAAGTCAAGAACAACAGGTCAGTTGCCTCAAAATGTCTTCAAACTAAACCATGTAATCTCCTTCTTCTGGTAGCTTTATTGTATATATGATAGTGAAATTTTTTAAGCTTAGGGCCTTCACTTCGGCCTTCAACTTCAAGAAGTCACCATCCAATCAAAACTGATGCATTAGAAAAAGATATATTGTGTACAAGTTAGAAAAAATTAGAATATCTTAGTAAATAGGATCAAAATAATGCTTCATCATTCGACCATTGATTGGCCCTTCCTCAGCCTCTGAATTGTCCAAATCCTTCAAAAAGTATGTTTTGTTCCCCTGTAAGGCATGAATGATATAAGGCCCTTTCCATAAGAAATCAAATTTCCCATGTTTCCCTTTTTCTTCTCTTCTAGAATCCCATCTTAGGACTTTATCACCTAGTTGAAAATCTTCTGCTTTAGTTCTTTTGTCAAACATTTTCTTTAACTTTTCCTGCAAGACTTGGGATCGTTGATACACTTCTTCTCTGGTTTGCTGCAAGTGAATTGTTTGGTTAATTCTCCTTTGAATATCATTTGGTTCCACTTGAGCCTCCTGAAGTCATTTCATAACAGGAATTCCTAAAGATGATGGGAATCTTGCCTCAATGCCATAAACCAATTCATATGGACTGGTCCCAATTGATTTCTTAGTTGTAAGTCTGTCTGCCCATAATGCATTGATAAGTTTCTTATGCCAATTATTTTTGTTTTCTTCCAATAATTTTTTAATGATATTAATAAGACTTTTATTGGAAGATTCTGCCAGTCCATTACCCTGAGGGTAATAGGCTTTTGAATGGCCTAAATTAATATGATATTTATTGCAGAAACTAATCATTTTCTTTGATTTAAATGCAACAGCATTATCTGTTATAATTTTCTCTGGACAACCAAATCTTGAAAGTATATTGGTTTCTAAAAACCCTATAATTACAGAATCATTGGCATGTCTGCATGGGATAGCTTCAATCCATTTGGTAAAGTAATCTGTGGCAGTAAGAATCCATCTGTGTTGTCCAGAAGAAGAGGGATGAATGTCTCCAATAAAATCTAATCCCCATTGTTGAAAGGGTCTTTCTGTGGAAATTGGTCTTAATGGTAAAGGTAACAACTTTCTTTTACCCTCAAAGATCTGACACTTATGACAAGTTGTTACAAATTTCTTAACATCTGAAAACAAGGTTGGCCAGTAAAAACCAGCCCTTAAGATTTTATCTGCAGTTGACTTCCAGTATAGGTGTCCACCATAATCCCCTGCATGAAATTCATTAAGAACTTTGTCAGCTTCATCTTTCAATAGACAATTTAATAAGATTCCTTCATGATTTTTCCAAAATAGAGTGCTATCTAAAATACAATATTTTAAAGATGTCATTTTCAAAAATCTTCTTTTCGTTCTGGACAACCCTGTAAGAGCTTGCAGGTTTAATAAAACATGAATGATATCAGTGTACCAGGGTGAATCTAAGAAATCTTGACTGATCTGTGGAGTCGCCATCTCTTGTTCGTCATCCAGTTCGTTAATGTCTAAGGCTTGGCAATTAGTTTCAGTCATGAGTTGAGCCAAACCTTGACCTTTTATGAGTTTAGTTGGTTTAATTTCAATATCATATTCCAAAATGGTAGCTATCCACTTACCTCTTTTGCCTTCAATGCCATCTTGAGTCAACATGTCTTTAACTACAGCATTAGGCACATAACCTATCACATGAGAATATAATATGTAAACTCTGAAATCTTTAATTGCTTTTACCAATGCGAAAGCCTGTTTCTCCATGATATTGTATTTCAAAGATGCATCTCTAAGTGCTTTACTAAAAAAGGAAATTGGTTTTTCACATCTCTGATCATCTTTTTGTAGTAAAACAGTGGCAATTGTATGTTCAGAAGCAAAAGAAAAAATAATGAAATCTCTGTCAAATTTTGGACTGGTAAGAATTGGTGTTCTTGTTAAAGCCATTTTAATTTCCTCAAATGATTGCTTGGCTTCTACAGTCCAGTCAATGCTTGAATGTTTTTTAAGCATGTTAGTAAGCAATCTAAGTAATTCAGCTAAGCTGGAAATAAATCTTCTCAAGAAATTAATCTTTCCTATGAAAGCTTGAAGTTCTTTTATGTTTCTAGGATGAAGTATTTGCAAAATTGCTTGTATTCTTTCAGGGTCAATTCTAATGCCATCTTTAGAAATAATGTGACCTAGGAGATTTCCTTCTTCCAAACTAAACAATGAATTTTTAAGATTTAAAGAAATGCCATATTTTCTGCACTTTATAAACACTTGCCTTAGATGATCTAAATGTTGCTGATCTGTTTTGGAAAATACTGTTAAATCATCTAGATAAATTACCAGAAAATCATGTATTTCTTTAGCAAAAGCAATGTCCATTGCTCTTTGAAATGTAGCTCCTGCATTCTTGAGTCCAAATGGCATCTTGACATATTTAAAAGTACCCCATGGTGTTGTAAATGCTGTTTTATCTTGATCATCAGGATGGACCAGAATCTGGTTATACCTTGAAAATCCATCCAGTAGAGATATTCTTGAAGATCCCACTACCCTCTGTAGAATATGGTCCATTTTAGGCAAAGGATAGTTATCTTTTAAAGAAACTCTATTCAAATTTCTCAAATCGACATAGAGTCTAATTTCTCCAGTTTTCTTTCTTGTTGGTACTAAATTAGAAACCCATTCAGAGAACCTAATAGGAGCTATAATCCCTGCTTCAAACATCCTTTTAATTTCTTTTTCAATTGAAGGTAGTAAAACATGATTGATCCTTCTAAGTTTTTGTTTAAAAGGTTTCTGATCTGGTTTCAAAGGTATTGTATGCCGAATGATCGATGTATCATACGATTTAAGATCTTCATAACTCCAGGCAAAAACATCCTGTAATTCTTTAAAAAGTTCAACATATTTAACCTTTTGATCTTTTGGCAGAGATTTAGATAGTTTAACCATTTTGGGATTTTCTGGGGTTCCTAAGTTGCATTCTTCAATATCAACCTTAACAGGTTCCATTTTAGGTCTAAATGGAATGTCATTTGAATCAAAAAGATATTCCAAAGGAGTTAAACCTTTGGGCAAATGATTGTCTTTCAGATTAATGATTTCAGTTTCATCTTCTATGATCTCATCGAATTCCATTTGTGTCACATCCTACATATATTTTTCTGTGAATGTGGTTGGGTGAAGCATATGAATTGCAGTCTCTCTCGAAATATCTATTTTTTGTTCTTTTTCTTGATCAGATTCACTAATTGTTATATCCTCATCTATATTATTGTTAGAAAACTCATTTTCTAATGTCAAAAAACTATTGATCTAATTGTTATTTACAAATACTTGCCAATTCATTAGATTGTCCGGTATAGCAGGTCTATGTCTAATCTCAGCTGTGAACTGATGATTAGGTCCAAAAGGCAACTTACATGTGCTAGCGAACATTGCAAGACTGTGAGCATGCAAATTTTTCTTTGTTGGGATCTTGGCAAGTTGAGCTTGTAGAAAGGTGTTAAGAATTTCCACAACTGTTTCTCTATATTGTTTCAATCTGGGATCTTTGGTTGAACATTCACCATTAATCTGTTGGATAATTAATTCAGAGTCTCCTATGATTGACACCCTAATTGCTCCTAACTTTTTGACATGTTTAAGCCCTAATAAAAGGGCTTCATACTCAGCCATGTTATTAGTGCATTTAAAATTCAATCTATAAGAATCACCTTCCGCATGATCATTTTCAACATTATGTAACCAAATTCCAGCCCCTGCTCCTAACTTGTTTACTGGGCCATCAAATTCTAAATGCCACAGAATTTCATGTCCATAATCTTCATCAACTGTTTTAACATGTTTCTTAACAGGAGCTAGTTGTTTAACTTTTTCTGGTATTTCTTGGTTGTCTGGTGTTTCTTGGTTTTCAGAAATCTCTTCAATCTTAACTGTAGTTTTGTTTGTAGCTTCCTTTTCAGGTGCTTCTAGTTCAGTTGGAAGGTCCTTTTCAGCATTATAAAGGATAAATGAATCCATATCAGAATGTATTGAATATACAGGGAAGTTTTCAGGCTTCTCATGACTACTAACCAAGTACTTCATCAAGGTTTCTCTATATAATATTTTAGGTTGACCAAATACTGAAATAGTAGCATATGACATGTCTAGTTGAATGGATCCTCCAAGTTTAGCACCCCAGTATCTGGAAAGCAACATACCATATTTAGGAGGAATATCAGCCACTACTATGTCCATCAGAACGGATTTCGCAGGATATTGCACCAAAGTAACACACAAATCCTTAATCAAACCTAAACATCTTACCTGACTAGAATCAAAAGAAAATAAATCTTTATATGGTCTGGTAATATCTAAATTTAATCTTTCCATCACAGCTTTTGGCATCAAATTGTGGGATGCTCCAGAATCCAACATAGCATTGTGGAGTATCTTGTCATGGACATTCAGGCTTACATAAAATGGAGGAGTCCCTCCACTTTCTGGTTTGCCATTTACCTCGAGGCCAAAAAGGAGTTTGGGTTGATCATCAAGAATATTTACTGAATCATCCATTCCAGTAATGTTAATGCTTAGGGATTTGCTGATTTGACTTCTATAGACATCATGTTTAGCCAATTCTGATAAAGGAACAACTATCTTTAGTTTTCCTATTTCAGCCTCTAGATTGAAAGGTTTTTCTGTTTGAGCTTTAGTGTTTTGCACAGTTGGGTTTTCTCTATTTTTTGGGTCTTCAACATTTTTCTCTTTTTCATAAGTGAAATTTTGATTTGAAGGTGTTTCTGAACTAATTTCTACTGTTTCTTCTACATTTCCTACCAAAGGAAAAGTATTAGATTTTTGTTTATTATTTGGTTGGTTGTCAGACACATCTTCAATTATTGGATCTGAAGGGTTAGGAGTTGTCCTAGACAAAATTTGTACAGGAGGAATGTTTTGTACAGGAGGGATGTTAACTTTACCTTTGACATTTTGTTTTGCAGTTTTCTGTTTGCTATTCTCTGGCACATCAATCTGTCTGCTTCTCAAATTGTACTGTTTATGAACCTCATAAATTGGTGTGTCATAGCCTTCCTTAAAATCAAAATTTTCACCTGAATGAGTTTGGAATGTTTCAAGGATGTGATTCTCTTGATCATCCGGGGATAGGAAAACTTATGGTTCATTTTTGTCTTCAGTTACATTGTTTATTTCTACATCTTCTGTAGGTTCTTCAAAAGTTGAGCCTTAACCAAAATTTTCTTGGAAGGGTGGCCTGATGTTTTGGTCTGGACATTCTGTCCAATATTTTGGTTCTGATTTCTTCTAAAGTTTTGGTTTCTCACAATATTATCACTAGTATATTTTCTTTTGATTGTCTCCACTCTGTCTCCTAATATTTCCATACCTTTAATGATTGCATCCAGCTTTCTTTCAAAAGCTGAAGGTTCTTCATTCAGAGGCATTCTTCTTTCGGCCCTAGCTCTGGCTCGTTTTTCTATAATATTTGCTTCCACACTAACTATAATGCTCTGCATTTCTTCTAGGGTTTGGGGAGCTCTTTCCTTGAGTGAATAGGCTATGTCAGAGTCAAAACCATCTGGGAATTTGACCAATACTGAGTCAGGAGGTTGTCTAAGGTTTTGAGGAACAGCGTTGTAGGCTTCATTGAATCTTATGATGTAATCTTGCACAGTTTCATTGGGTCTTCTCCTCAATTTTTCAAATTCTGATAGGATCTGAAGAGGGTCTTTCTTCTTCTCCCATCTATTCAAAAATGGCCTATACAAAGCTGCTAAATCGGCAATACTGTTTGGAGTAAGGGCCCTAAACCATGTCCTAACTTCCCCAGTAAGACTCTGAACAAAAATTCTCATTCGGACATCATCGGTATCAATTTCATAAAATTCAAAGTAATTAGTCATCCTTTTGGTATGTTGTTGAGCTGTGTAAGTACCTGAGCCATCAAAAGGTGTGATCTTACTCTGATAATCTTGAGGCAAAGCTGCAGGGTTGGCTGGCAACTGTAAAGGAGCATATCTATTGGCCATTGGAAGAGGTGATAGAATAATAGGTGGTGGTGTGGGTGGAGGAATAGAAGGGGTGATTGGTGTTTGAAAAGCTTGAGGGAAAGTAACTGAACTTAGGGAAGCTTCAGTAATCACAGAAACGTTTGAACTTTCTTCAAAGGTCTGTGCAGATGAAATGGAGTCTTGTAAATGTCTGTCAAGGTGATATGAAACAAATCTGAATTGTAAATCTTCAAAAAACAATGGATCTGGAACTAATCTTGATAATTCGGTTTCAGAAAAATTCACAAATAAGGATGTTTCAAATCGTTCATCAAAAGGAATTTCGTCAAAATATATAATTTTCACGGGACAAGATTGTGATCTAGAAAGGGGTCTGGAACTACCAGAACTCTCTTGACTTCCTCTTTCAGAACTTTCTTGACTTCCTTGTCTTCTAAGAATCCTAGGAATCAGATTCGGATTTTCAAATATTGGTGGTGGATTGGGGTCAGGATTTGACCTAGTATGACGAATCCTTTCTGAAGCCAGTTTTCCTAGATGATATATGTTTTTGGATTTTTTTAATTTTAATTGAAATGAAAATACAACTTCTATAAATTCTTCAAGAAATAATGATTTATGATTAAAATTTTCTCAAATATTCTATTGAACTAGAGAGTCTAATTAAACATTTGAAAGTCAGGTTCAAAGTATAAGCTAAATCAGAGATAGACTGAAGCAACATTTATTTACTATGCAGTTGTAGGGCAAAAGCATTTCAAAGGCTACCTGGCTGATCTTCAGACTCTGTGTATAGCTTATAAGTGAACAATATTAACAAAAAATGATTCAGAATCCCCAGTATGGTCGCCACTATGTTATCACTCAGGTTTTCCTTGAAGTTGTGGAAAATGAAAGTATACCCGAGGTAACCAAAAACCAACCTTCAGATGCAGAATCTAGCCAATCTGCATCCAGAGAGGGCTCTCTCTTAATGATTTATATTTGTTCTTAGAAAGTTTTAGGCTAGTTATAAGTCCAAGAAATTTGTTTGAAATTGGTGGAATTCACCAACTAAGGGCAACACCAACTAAGGGCAAGGTTGAAAATTTTCAGGCCATTGGGCTATGGAGTCAAAGGATGGCTTTACTGGACTTCTATTCTACACACAAGATGGCTTTGCAGAGCAAGATAGTCAAACAGAGAACAATCCTTAAAATTTAAAGTGGATGAGATGATTTTGAAGGGATGAAAGGCAGCTAAGAATCTTTCACCATGTTCAAAAGAAGGAAATGAAATGATTACAAACAAAGAGCAATGAATAATTCTTTATTATAGTAATTAAGGATGTTTAAATTAGCAAAGAAAGAGGATTTAAGAATTCGTGCTTATAACCAATTTAGAGGAAAACATTAAGAATAATCACATCTGAAATCAGAGTACAATTAAGTAAATTCTGATTCAATCCTTTATGTAAATTATTCAGAAATGGACATAATGATATAATAAACAGATATAAAACTTAAGACATAAGATAGAAAGACTTATTGAACTGCAGTCCGACACATGAATCCTGCAAAAATTCCTGAGCTTCAAATTGTCATCCAGTAAGCCACAAATAAATTTCTCCAAAACACTTTTATTCCAAAAACATCAATGTCACAGCGAAGTAGTAGAATCCACCCTCAACACTCTCTTTGAGGGTTTATTTATACAAAAAATGATTGAAAATATCTCACACTAACCTAGCCAATAATCTAGGGTGACTAATGAGTAAGTTACAATAAAAAAGGAGACAAATGGTCTCATAGACAGAATAACAAGTAATTGCTGATGTGTTGTTTCCTTCCTTTGTGGATGTGCTGGAGGCAGGTGATATAATAGGGCTTGATGTTGTCCCTTTGAGTAATTCTTTTGCTTGTCTGATACTCTTCATTTCTACTTATACTCTTTCAACTGCCCAACTGATCCTCTCTAACATGTGCTCATTATTTATCCTTTACATGATAGTAAAAAGATAAAATTCTCAGCCTGAAGGTAAATTTCATAAAATGTCCAATAAGTCTTCCCACCATTTATCTTCTGCTATTATGGTTCTTTTAAGTTTTCTCAATGTCTCATCGGCCTCTGTGTATCTGTAAAAAGTGGGTTGACTAGGGAACAAATACTTTATTTCATGCTCCAGATGAAACAAATTCTTCAATCTGTCATAGAGATTCCTCCTTGTTGGCAATGTTGCTTGTGACGAATTGATAGAAAGAAAAGTTGTGTTATGAGCATGTATATCTATTTTAGTAACATAGGTTTCCAGGTCCATTATCTTGTCATCTGCGAGCATAGGACTGGGTAACCCATTGGCTAATAAAACCTGAAATTTCCCTTTAAAAGCATTGATTTCTTCTAGAATATCTGAGCACTTCCTTTCCAAATTCTGCATAAGAGTTCTTTTGGTAAAAACTCTTTTTATTTCTAAAATAGTGCCTGTCCTGTCATCAATTCCTAATTCTGAAAGCTGTTGCTTAGTCTGGGTGTTCAGAAACTATATAAGTTGATTGGCTTGCTCAGGTCTGCCCTTTAATTCATCTCTTGTTTTGGCTATTTCTTCCTGAGCTACTTTGATCAAGTCATTTTGTTCAAATATTGTTTGAACAAAATACCAAATACTTTTTATTGAATCAATTATATTATCCCAAAGAATTTCATTTATTTCTCTTAAAGGCATTTCTAACGAAAGATCTTTTTCTAAAGCCTTAACCAAATTTTCCAATCTTTTAATTTCCCTAGTATTATCTGCAACAGTCCTTTTAGACATATCATATTTCTGCTCCAAATTTTCTAACTGCAATTTTGTGGTTTTAAGTTTTGTGACTCTGAGTTTTAAACTTTCCATTTGTTTTACCAATTCATCAGAACTTAAACCAGAAGTGTCTCCCTGTGCTAACTCTGTTTGTTGATCTATTGTTATGGTACTTGTAATGATCCCTGTTGTAGATGTTTGCATGATATCCTGCTTTTCTTTTAATTCCTGTTCCAATTCTTTCTCTGTTTCACTCAGTTGCTCAGTCATTTTTAAGAGCAACTCCATCATCTCTTCCTATGAATTTTCTTTCAAAACTTCTTGGGTCTGGGGATGCCTTGAGGCTGGCAATTTCAGCTGCTTTCTCAATGCAACTATATCATCATCTTTCTTTTTAATTAGTGCCTCAGTGCTTTTAATATCTTTGGGATTGTGACCCAAACTGATGATTATATCTTCCAGAGACTTGATTCTGTTATCTTTTGCCTGAGAAGAAGCCTTCTCAATTTGCAATTGGGTGTTTGTATTATTTAAAGAATCTCGCAGCCTAAGGGCTGCCATGGCCTTATCTGTAAGGGTGGAGTATATCATTTCCCCAGTTTGTCTATGAAACTCTATCTGGTCCAGGGGATGAATGTCTTTTGCCAGGACCTCAAAATTGGTCCTAATATAATCAGATGCTGTCATGGGCTTTGGTGCTTTGGATTTAAAATGGCTCATCATCATTTTGCCTTGTTGAATGTCAAATGCTGACATCAATATTTCCTGATTATGTGGGGCCATTTTTAGATACTGATCATATACCTTCATTCTCAATGGATCATTCTTTTCTTTTATATTAATGAAAGTTCTCTTGATATCACCTGCATCTGTTTTTGGTGGCTTAAAAGAAGATACTTCAGTACTCAACTGTTTTTGCAATTCTTTTCCTTTGTGGCCTGTATGTGTTTCACTAACTGTGCCAGTTAGTTGACTATCTTCTCTTTCATCATCAAACATTTCATCAATGATTTCCACATCTGGAAGTGGATCGGGTTTCTGCTTTTTGGCTTGATGTAGCTCTGAGGATTATTTCGGATGAGTAGGATCTGGAGCCTGTCTTTTCTTACCTATTTCCATATTAGATGGAGTTTGCAATTCTGAAACTTCAGGATGATTTACTTGAGTAGGAGAAACCTGTGTCTGATCTGGTGCCCTGGAGGTTTGAGGTTTCTCTGCCATGACAAAAGTTTCAATGACCTGTATTTCAGGTTCTTTCCCTTTACCTTTAGACTCTACCGCAATTGATAGACTCTCTTCCTGTAACTCTTGTTGGAGATTTCCTGCTGAAGAGGTGTCAATGTGAGGTACCTGCACTTGACCAAAAGATTCTAGGTCAAAATCTTTCTCAAGATTTTTCATAATTTTGTTTCTATTGTCTTCTTCATTATCTTGCTCAACTAGTTTTCCTTCCACCCATTCATCTTGGTTAACATATTGTTCTATTTCAGGAATCCTGTGGTGAATATATGGGGATGATTTGTTCTTCATTATTTTATCACAGATAAAACCAAATGGATCATAAGGAACCCAACGGAAACTCCTTTGGAACTTGAAATGATTTTGTAGTATATCTTCTGCTTCTCGCTCGGCCTCCCTAGAGTTGCAGATGAAAGGACCTAATTGAATTTTAATCCTGAGTTGGGCTTTCTTTTTTACACTACAAAAATGAATCATATCAGAATTATTCATTTGCCTGAAATATTCTAAGGCAAAAAGCCTCATAGGCACATATTTTGGCAACCTGAATGGATGTAATTCACATCCATATATTCTGATAACTGAATGATTTTGATATAAATACCAGTCCCCAACTTTATATGTCCTTGAAAGCTACAAAGTCTTCTTAATCTCATTACTGAGCCTTGGAGGGGGAATTCCTGTCAACAAGGTAGTTGCGGGATATACAAAAAGATCGATGAACTTAGCATAAGAATAGGGAGAATTATAGGAAGAATGAGTTATGGTAGACCAAAAAATAATTGATCTACGGTTTCCCTTGGCATCAAGCTTTTTAACAGGAAAAGAGAACTTCTCTGATTGATAATAGATGAGGAGATGGTAAATAACTGAGGAATATTTGAACACTTTCTCATTATCTAGCCTCATGAACTAGTCATGGATTTTATTGGAAATGAAGGATGCAAAATCATATTTTACTGCAGGAGGTTGCCCAGGAGTAAAGATAGACAGCAATACCAAGGTTATTTCATCAACATATTCACTTGTATGGAAACCCATGATAAATGATTTCATATTGAGGATGAGTCTGCCCAACTTATTAAAATAAGCAAAACCATATGGAGGGGACCCCTTAGGTTGATATTCAGGAAACATAAAAGTCTGGCAAATGCATTTTAGTTTTTCTGGGGACAGTTGGGTAGACTTTTCAAGTAGTTCTTCCATGGACAAAGGAGCAAGATCTTGATCAGGTTCAAAATGGAGCATTGCATTGATGGCTTGAGGAGTGATGGGGAAAAGGATACTTTGATCAGGAGACAACACTGCCCTTTGAGTCGAATCATAGTTGGAATGACAGTAGTGGATGATTTCTGGGAAAATATAGACTGAGGGGATAAGATATATTGGGAAATTGGATTCCTACAACCCAATGACAGCTAGAGCCTTCGAATAATCGTCTCTGCAGTGACAATAATTTCGAAGGGGAATTTCATCGAAAACCAAGTCTTTAATTTGAAATTCTTTATCAACTAAGGGCAAGTATTCTAACTCTCTGTGAGGGGCATTCAATGGGGTTACATTCAGGGCTACCGGAGCTTCCATTTTGGTTCTTGTGTATTCAAAATAGAATTTTCTGGGTTTTCTTCACAGACCGGGCGCAATTTTGATTCTAGGGGCTTTGATTTTACTTGTAGGAACTCGAACGAACTGACATTAACCCTTTTTGAGACTTTGGCATGGATTTTAACACAGGAAAGTGGATTTTCAAAGAGTTTCAGCAGGAATCTGAATAAATACCTGTTTAATGGAGAAATTCGAATTTTACAGACACTGGTTGATGGTAGATGGACACTAGGGCACTGGCGTAGCAAGAGCATTCAGCAATTTGGTAGGCGGCGTCTCAAACAGCGAAATTTTCAAATTTTTCAGAGGAGGACGCAGTCGTTTTCAGCAGTGAAAATGACAGAAAAACACGATTTTTGTTTTATTTACAAGTCAACGAGGATTTTGATTTTTTCGAGGATGACGCCATCCAGTACGAAAGGACGCGTCACCGGGACCGGGCGGTAAGCGGTAATTTCCGCACCGCTCTTTGGGAGATGGTGGTTTTTAGCGCGAGGGCAGCTATTCCATTGATCAACTGACACGTGGTCGGAGGACTATTCCAAAACCACCGTGCCCCCGCGCGTTAACGTCCGGACGCAAGACGGCCAGCGGAATAATCCTGGACCGTTGATCTTCGGGAGGGTGATCTGACGGTGGAGGGGACGTGGAGTTGGCGGAGGTTAAATGTGCGGGCCCGACGGGGTTTTTAAAACGTGATTAACTTAATTAAATATCCCGGGGGGCGTTCGACTGGTGGTATGAATGGTTATTAATTAATCCCATAGTTTAGTCACGGTTGCGGAAGGGTTAAGGGTTTAACTATGGTTAAAGTGTTAGGTGGGAATCAAATACCACGTGGATGGGTTACGAAGGCTTCAGGGGACTTTCGAAGTTTTAGTTTAAATTAAAACTTCGGTTTTATTTATTTTTTCTTTCAAACATATAAAACTATATGTTTAAACCTTTTCCGATATTTCTTATTATATGGTAATAAATAAATATTATTTATCAACCATAGGGGTAGGGAAATAACTTTATATGGGTATTTTTAGCCAAAGGGTTTTTATTGGAGGTTTTTCTTAATCAAAGGGGATTTAATAAACTTTGGCCAAAACTTATAATAAGAGGGGTTTTTGGGATATTCATGTAAAAAGGAGTTAAGTACTATAAGATAAGGTCTTTTTACTAGGGATTTAATGAATACATCAGAAGTTAATATCACAAAGGACAGGGTAAACTCAAAACACTTAACTATAACTAAGAAAGTGAATATTTCTGAAGTAAATTACATCATCTAAATTTCAAAACTTAGATTTAGAATAGTAAGTAATTTTGAGGGGATTTTATGAAATATGGCATGATTTTCCTAAGTAAAATGAGATTTTACTTAGGAAAATATTTAAAGTGAATAAGTGTAATGAATAATCTCAAGTACTAAGGTCTTTTCAATTATTAGGCCGAGGGTCCGGTCCCTCCAAAAGTCAAGGAAATGCCTTGAGCCCCTTTAATCTTCAAATACCTTAGCACTTTGGGGAAATTAGTAAAACTCTTAGGGAGAAAGTGAGGTGGGGAGTTAATGATTTTGACTTTGCTTTTTGTGAATTTTCCAATGTATTTTCTGCTTCAGTACTTGTGATGAAAGTAAAGGATTAACACATTTAGCAGCATCATTCATCACATGAAACTTTGCAACACCATCTACCTACCCTATCTACTTGACACTACCATTTTCTCTTCTTTATTAGGGTGCATTTGGACTTGCAAACCCTTATCAGTATTTTCCTTTTACATGGAAAATCTATCTAATACTACTCTTATTACATCCAAGGGCTTAGATTAAACTGTTGAGCACCTTTTATTAACTCTACCTATCTACTTATCTGGCAAGATTAAATTGTTTGGTCAGATATTTATTCACTATTCTACAACATGAAATTGAAAAATGAATGAATCAAGTTTATACAGTTTGACTCTTCATAAATTGTGGCAAAGTTTAACAAGCTGCACACAATTACTTATTTACAAAAAATGAAATAGTAGTGGCATTTGGATTTGCACACTTTCTTTGGTCTATTTTTTGCTTGGGGTTCATTTCTTTCACTTTTTTGACCATTTTATTCTTTTTACCCTTTGATTTTTCTTTTAGGGTATACCCTCTTTACATTTTTTAAATTATTTGATTTTTTGGTTTTTCAAGAATATGGAACACCTTTGCTCAAGAAAAAGGTTTGAACATATTCCATAGTTCAATCAAGACAATCATGAAAAATGACACCTATTGGTATAGGAGTCTAACACGCCCAAAGGCGGTGCGAAATATACCATGTGGTTTTGGGCAACCGGCTTACTAGCGATGGGGACCAAAGAAAGACGCACTCCACACCGTTCGATCTGCGGGGCAGATCGACGGTCGAGAGTGCTCTATAATTCATACGGGCAAAAAACTTTGGAAAAAGATTTTAAACCCAAAAACATGAAAAAACAAAGGTTTTCAATGTTTTGGGTGGAGAAATATTATTGGAAAGGATAAACGCCCGCAAGGTTTAGCAGTTGGTTCTGGCGCTTGGGCGCATGAACGAAAAAGGGTTAGAGGCTTAGCCCGAGGGGGCTTAAGCCCCATACATAAAAATATGTATTTTTCATGGTTTTTTTTTTTTTTTTTAATGTTTTTCACAGGAAAATAAGGTTGCAGTAAGGTTAAAAAGTGGGGTTTTAACCTTATAAAATGGATGTTATGAAAAGGAAAAAGGAAGAATCATGAAATTATGGGGTTTTCATGGGAAATGGAGGGACAGAAAAAGAGGTTAGTTTGGAAGAAAAGGAAGGGAAAAAAGGGTTCTGCAGCAGTATTTGACTTTAGATTTTTGTAGGATTTCAGAGGGTTTTAGGATGTAAACAGCAGAATGGGATCTGGACAGAGGCTATGATGCCTTCAAGAGTCTTCAAGAGCCAAAAATTTTTGATAGGGAAAAATTGTTCCTTGAAGGCTCAAAACAAATTTAGCCACCTTTGGTATAATCAAATTTTACAGGTGGGTAACAAACTCCATGTGAATTATGGAAAGGAAAACTGGCTAATGTAAAATATTTCAAAATCTTCGGAGGAAAATGTTGTATCAAAAGAGAAGATTAAAAGTTGGGTAAGTTTGAATCATGTGTTGACGAAGGTATATTTGTTTGTTACTCACACAAAATAAAGGCCTATAAATGCTATAATATAAGATGAAAACAGATAGTGGAAAACATAAATGTTACATTTGACGAACATGGTGTTCTAACGAATAATGATGAGGATCTAGAATCTTTGAAAATGGAGACAGAGGCTAAAAAATACACAGATAAAATTCCAGAACAAGAAGCAAATATCAATTGGGAAGAAGTAAATAATGATCATCAAGGTATATCGTACCAACAACAAGAAGCTCCTCCAAAGAGAACAAAAGAATGGATTCAAAATAAACATCCATCAAATCAAATCATTGGTGACATAAATGAAGGCCAACAACTTAGTTCATCACAACAAGCCCACATTGCTTTTCTAGAAACCTTTGAGCCTCGTAGTTTTGAGGAAGCCAACCAGAATGAACATTGGGTAGTAGCTATGAATGAAGAATTGGATCAAATGGAGAAGAATAACACCTGGGAATTAGTTCCATGCACAAAAGATAAAAAATGTCATTGGGACTAAATGGGTGTTCATGAACAAATTGAATTAAGATGGACAGGTTACCATAAACAAAGCAAGATTGGTTTGCAAAGGCTATGCACAAGTGGAAGGAATTGATTTCGACAAAACATTTGCACAAATTTCTAGAATGGAATCCATCTAAATGTTTCTTTCCTATGCATGTTCAAGAAAAATCAAAGTCTACCAAATGGATGTTAAGTCAACATTTCTAAATGTCGAATTAGAGGAAGAAGTTTACATCGAACAACCTGAAGGTTTTCTACTATCATAAAAGGAAGACTATTTTTGCAAGTTAAAAAAGGCTCTATATGGTCTCAAGCAGGATCCCAGAGCATGGTATGCTCGTCTTGATGGATATCTACGTCGACAAGGGTTCAAGAAAGGTACTTCTGATATCAATCTTTAAGTACAAATAAATAAATATAATTTAACAATCGTTGAGGTATATGTGGATGTATAATATTTGGTATCAAAGATGATCGACTAAGTAATAAATTTTCTACAAATATGAAAAGTGAGTTCGAGATGTCTTTACTTGGTGAGCTGAAATACTTCTTAGGGCTTCAAATATCTCACCAAGAGAAAGGAATATTTATATGTCAATCCAATTACATTAAGGAAATGCTCAAAAAATTCAAAATGGAAGATTGCAAACTCATACTTGTTCTAATGGTAACAGGTTGAAAATTGAGCATAGAGGACTCATATAAGGATGTGGATAAGAGGTTGTACAGATCTATGATTGGTATTCTTCTATATTTAACAACCTCCTAGCAAGATGTTATGCAAGCAGTTGGAAAAGTAGCAAGATTCCAATCAACACAAAAAGAATCACATATGATTTCCGTCAAAATAATTCTTCGATATCTAAAGGGCACAACAGAATATGGCTTGTGGTACCCAAGGGTAACAATCTCATTATTCAACCCTTTAAAGATGCAGATTGGGTAGGAAGCATTGATGAACGTAAGAGTACTAGTGGAGCAACATTCTATCTAGGTGGTTGTCTCGTATCATGGTTGAGAAAAAATAAAACCTCAATCTCATCATCTACATTAGAAGTAGAATACATTGCAGCAACAACGTGTTGTAATCAAGTCCTTTGGATGAAACAAACTTTACAAGATATTCAAGTACAATTCATTGAGCCTATTCGCATATTCTATGATAACACTAGTGCCATCAACATCTCTAAGAATCTTGTCATGCATTAAAAAACGAATCACATTAGGATCCAATATCATTTTGTTAAATAACAAGTCGCTAAAAAGAACATAAAACTTGAATATGTTGGTACAAAAGAACAAATAACTAATATATTCACTAAACCTTTACCTCGTGAAGAATTTGAATATCTTCACCAGAAGCTTGGGATTCTCCCAAGTTATCATTATATTTTCCTTATTCAGAATATAAAGGGGGAGTGGAAGTGTGTACAAGTCCACAAGATAGTTGTGTGTCAGGGGGAGTTAACCTTTTCCATTGATGTCAAAGGGGGAGAGAATGTTGTAGCAAGAAGTGTCATGATCAAAGGGGGAGTAATTGTGTTTCCATCAATTCCAAAGGGGGAGATTTTTTATCGGTGGCTGTCATTGATGTCAACCCAAGCAGCACCAAGGGCTAACCCGATATTTCATGGGAATTTTGACCTAAAAAATTTCTATATTCTTAGTCAGGGATATTTTTTATGGTTTTTAATTTTCAAGATGTTTCCATTGATATATGGCATGCCATGCAATTCTTCACGGTTTGAGAGATATTCATGTTTGAAATTAGTAACCCAAGTTAGTGGGCTAAAACCCCATGGGGTTGTGACATGACACTAATCATTGGTTGTGGTCATTGAATATTCAAATAACTAATAATTTTTAAGCTTCTTAAATTCCTCCCACATTCACTTATTGAAGTCCCTCTCAACCTAAGCATTTATATAAATTGTGATCCTCATATCCTCCTCATGTAGGGATTTCACTACTTGAAACAAGTCATCATGGCAGTTTCGCTATAACTTTTGTTTCTATGAAGGTTCATAAGCTGAAAATTTTATGAGGCAAATAAAAAAATCTTGAGGAAGCTCATGTAAAAATTTTAGATCATGGTTCGCAATATTTTGGAGATATGAGTTGTGGAAGTTAGGGTTTTTGCAGGCTCCTGAACTTTATCTCAAAGAGGTGACCTTGGGAAAATCACCATAACTCTCTCTCTGAGTATAAGATTAGAATTCTATAAAAATTGGCAGATAGTGCATGGACTGTAGTTTTCTATGTATTAATTTCAGATTCGAATGCGAAAATAGAGATACATGGAACGACGTACACATTTTCTCTACTGAACTAGTCCAGAATTAGGTCATTGTGAGAGATTGGGCATAGCTTTGTCTTGAAGAATCAAAATTGAGTCAAACCTGTGGCATTGGAAAGAAGAATCAGAGGGCTACTATAAGACTGAAAATCACATATTGGGGATCTAAAATAATAGAGATACATCAGATTCAATATCGAGCTCCTAGAAGGCAAGAAAATGCTTGATCACGTTTTGTCAAGGGTTGCAAAGGACTAGAATTTCTAGGGAGAAAAGAAAAGAAAGGTGAAGAAAAATGATGGAGCAGAGGTAAGCTAAAGGTAAGTATATTATGTATATTCATGTTCATTTATTAATTGTATTAGGTTCTTTGTATTATAATTTTCTTTTTTGTTTAACACTGACATATGCTCTGCAGGATGGGTAAATTTTGCTATTATCATGTCATGGATATTTCCTTGAATACTTTTTGCAGGTATTATATATTCATCAAGATAAGACTCAATGCATGATCAAAGGTTTTGAAGAGTGAGAAAGGGTAGCATGGCAAGAGCTACAATCAAGGTGAATAACAACAGCAAGAATTTCAACACATGAAGTCTTCATGTGGGCATCACTGCATATAATCATTATAAAGGTATCATTGTACTAAGTCATTATAAAAGCATCATTGAAAAATTTGTACAAGTGTCTATCTGCCAAGAATTGAAGAGGCAGTGTCGGTAGGTCTAGTATCATCATTAGGTATTTGTGTCATAGTTGTGGTTATTGTGTAGTGTTTCTTCTTATTCTACATCATTCTATATCATTGTAAAGTGGACCATTTTCTATTATGGGAGTTCATTCTTCTTTTATTATTCTATATTGTATTAGGGTGGTGCTAGGCTGGTGCATGATGTCACCAACAGGTTCAAGCCTGTGAAAAAATTAGGGTGGTAGGGTGGTGCTAGGGTGAGTTGTAGCTCATTTGGTTTTGGAGCATCTGTTCAGTTGAATACTGAAGAATCTCAGGTGTTGGAGTGTCCATCCAGTGAGAGCTAGAGAGGAATGATTTTCTAGATTCTAGGAAGTTAGAGATTTATTTTCAATTTGAGTTGAATATTAAAGAATTATTAGAAAATAATCCAGGTGGTTTTTGTCCTGGAGGGGGTTTCCACCTTAAAAACTATGTGCATTTGTGTTCCTTTCTTTTACTGCTATCATTGTGTAATATCCCAAAATGGGATCTGCTAGCAAGGCATAACTAGAAAACACATTTTCCAGGAACGACAGCTATAGGAATTCAAACCAGGACCTAGATTTCTTAGAAAAATGTGTCTAAGTCCTAAATCCAATAGGTGGCTCAAAATAAATCCCTCTAGGGTGGTTAAACAGACCTCCCACACCTAGTTGTCTTCAGAAAAGGCCCGATGAAGGGACTGTAAACAATGTAAGAAAATATAATGAAATGACAACATTATTTTGATAAGACTGGGCACATGAAGATACAGATAGAAAATAAATGATGTTATAGCAGTAAAAGGAGTACAATGCTTTGAGGAATTAGTCACTCAATCTGGGTAATGAGAGCCCCAATGGAACATGTACATCACAATAGAGAAACACTGCTACACATGAGTTGCTGCAGGCTAAGAGGACACAATTTATAAGAGGCACTACTCCATATTACATAATAACTGAAATATATGACAATATATGGCTCAAGAAATAAGGGGGAGCAAGCTCTCAGCCCCTGGGAACAATAATACATCAATCCTGAGAAGGATTGGCTGAAATATACAAAATGCAAAAAATGCCGGAGTTGCTGGGCAGCAGCTGCAACTCAAAACTGGAACTGGATGGAGATGGGTGAAGATGACGACCAATATGAATTATACCTCCTCTAATGGATATTACAAGTGAAAGGATGATCCTAACACTGAAGATCTTACCCTCCAATCAACACTGCAATCCCTCATTGCAAGTGTACTTTGAGAATAACGCAGTCTAAGAGGGTAACTGCGCTGAAAGTGGAATAGAAAGTGCTGGCCTGGTGCCAAGATCTAAAATAAGCCCTGAATCCTTCCTTATTGATCTCCCAAAGGAAAGAAAGCCTCTTCCTCTGAAAAACAAGTCAAGGAATGGTGTTGTGAAACCTCCACTGCAACACCCTGCAATCACATCGTTATAATTCAGCAGAAATAACGTTGTAGCTGGAGGAGTAGCTTTGGCCTTGAGCCTAGATGTGGAGAAATGCAGTGCAATCCCTCAAGAGGCCTCTCAAGAAGGAGAGGAAATCCTAAACAGGAATCCCTCATGCTAAGCAGCACTGCAACTCAGCTAAACAACTGGAGACTGCAAATATGTCTAAGCAGACAAGAAATCAATAATCATATGCATGAGAAACAATGGTTGCCTTGCCCTCATTTTAAACACATGAGAGCTCCCTCTCCATGGGTCCCACTCTTTAGGGTTTCCTCCTTCAAGGAATCTTCCCTCCTCTTTCTCTGTGTTTTCCCACAAGATTCTCTCCACCTCATACCTATGCATTGTTTGACTTGGTCAAACTTGACCCAGCCTCTTTGCAAATGTCTCCTTTCACACATGAGGGTGTGAAATCTAGTTCCATTGCTGATTCCATTTCATACTAAGAGGGTTTTCATCCATGTTTTTATTTTGTTTGGGCCTCCTCACCCAATTATTCAACTTATAAGTGAAATTGACAAACTTTAATATTCCAATTTATTGAAGGAAAAATTTGGAATATTATAGTCCTCCCCTCCCAAATGTTGCTTGTCCTCAAGCAACTGCAAGGATAGAACTGAGAAGTTGCTCCCAAGGCATGGAGACTAAAAAGTGTTGGGAAACCATCTTCCCCAAATGGATCCTCCATCCCCAAGCAATCATCCAGAAAAAGTGAGTGACCTCCCAACATGGCAACTCATGGCAATCTCCTTCCACCTCAAGCTCCAGAAATGAAGGTGGGCTGAAAATATGAATATGGTAAGCATCATAGCCTACCCCTTGCTATCCTTCTCCCCACTCATGATGAATGTAGAGTATGTGTTGATCCTAGGCTGCAAAAGTATTTCCCTCAAATGGCAAAGTGAAGAACAATCCTCCAAGAATCTCTCCTCCAACATTGAAGAACAAGTTGGTCCAAAAAAATCCATCCATGATGAATAGGACATGGTCATCATAGAGTATCATAGTGAGAAGTTTTCTGAAAGTTTCACATGATGCATGATACAAACAATATCTCAAGAGGATACAACGTAGTCTCATCCACTGCAATTTCAGAAAACAACATGGCAAGTAATATATAGAAACCACCTCATCCACTAATGAATAGTAAATGGCTGAATGTGCTAATAATACAAAACTGAAAACTTTCTCATGGCTATGCGATGAATGACTCTCAAAATCATGGTCCACCCCAAAAGAGAACAAGTATGTGGCTGTGGTGGCCATAGTTCCTCCCATGCTCCCATTAGAAGATGTAGTGTAGAAAATGTGGGAATTCTCTCCCCTCAAGGACACATCCAACTCATGTGTCACTCTCTCAATCATGCTTCCAATACAAATCAGATCCATATTAGCAATTGAAGTCATGACCAGAAATAAGATGAGGAAAGTGCTGAAGGTTTCATGTGGTGCAAGAAGGTACCAACAGTTTTCCCAATAGTGACAGCGTAGTTTCCCAAACTGCTGCTTTAGAAAAGTACAAGGCAAAATGTTTCTTGTTACATAGTTAACCATGTATGTCATTATATGATAAATTTTTGGGTGCAATAACTGAACATACATGTGATGATAAAAAAATTTCCCAAGGCCACTTAAAATATGGCTTCCTCCATCATATAGATTGGCCCAACAATGATCATGGAGCAATGTGACAAGCTTGCCCTTTTGTGAAGCAATGCACTGCATAGTAATGGTAAGAGTATGCAATTCAATGAATGTATAAAAAAAATTATTACCATATTCCGGAAGTAATATGGTACACGAATCCATGAGTGAGTCCTCCATAGTGTTTTCGTATGATATGAAGAAGAATGGTCCATATGCTGCAAGAAGATAATCCTCTTCATGCTTGGAAATCCAAGTCAAGAAGAATATGTCATAGTGATAGATGTCTCTATCCACTACTCTATCATCATCACCTCATCCTTGTTCACCAAATGCATCCAATTTGAAGTGATCCAGGGGACACTCCATCCATAAATCCCTGCTCCAAGGGGACAATGCTGTGAGCTCATGCAAATAAGCTCCTGTCAATACAAAGCTCTATTCTTTGACATGCTTCTTGTCAAAGACTCCTCTAGTAATGCTGCTGCAAATATGGAATACCTGCCAAGATGTAAGTGCTTCCAAATCATCCAAGGCCAAGGAGTATCCCCTTTTCACCATGAGGGTGCCCTCTTCTACTCCTACAACATCACACAATAAGTGAGAGAAAATCTACCCTTGCTCTCTCAAGTGAAACTCAAGAAACCAAGGTGCTTGCTGCCTCCTTATGCTCCCATCATACAACTCAGGTGATGAAGAAATAATTAATGATATGTGTGTCAAATCAACACCATGCATACATACTCCATGCTACTAAATGATGCAAGCATCCCACCACCTCTTCTCATCCCCATCCTCCCTGGAAGAGGACATGCCAAGTGATGGCCAAACTCCTTCAAGAGGAGCTAGCGCAGCCAAGCCTCCTGCTGCCTGGTATCATAAATTTATAGCTAGCTTCCCAACTCATTTATCATCAACCACATCCACTCAATCACTTGTGCATGCCTCCTTCTTCTCCTTATCTTGGTACTCCTCCCATGAGGGCTACCATCCTCCCAAATCAGATTCCTGTCTTTGCACTTCATGGGATTTTGAAATGCAATATTCTCAAGGATTAATTTGATCATATAAGGACCCAAATAGGTGGTAGGAAAAAACCTCCCATCATGATGTGTATAGCTCAAGGGATTCCCAACACAAGCATGAGATATTTTATCCATCCTAAGATGTCCTCCATCTTCTATTTTCTCCTGTGAGAAAGGAAGAAAATCCTTGCACTCCATGATGTGTTGAAGTGCACCTCTAATGAGATCTCTCCATGAGACCTCCCTCTCAAAAAAATTCCTCCAAAACCAATGAGGTCCTGGATCTGCTGAAAGTAGAAGTTTCTCTTTGAGCTGAGAGGAGATGATTGAGAAAGGGTAATCTAGAAAGGAGAAAGGGTTTCTCACTTCAAGATGTCTATTATCCTCCATCAAGTCTTTAAACCCCAACCTCAAGTGTGATGTACAATCCAACAATGGCTCATGAGGATGATGGTTTATTTATCCCTTGAATGTTTCCATGTTGCACAACATAGTGCAACCAAGCTGCAGTAGATCAACAATAGGATTTGACCCTTGGTCATGTAAAAGAAAATCTCCACAATTATCAAAATAATTTGCTGCAAAAATAGGTTGTGGAAATATTTTCATACCTTGATGAGATTTTGGAATATCTTGTAGGGCTGCAAGAGTTCCCTCCTCCAATGTGTTGGCTACCCCAACTATTGCTACATGTGGCTACTCCTCTATGAATGTGACAACTTTATTACAAGGCTCCTCAAGTGGTGGTGTGAGCTTCCTTTCCTTTGTTTCTTCTCCATCAAAAGTTTTGATTAACCTTTGAGTGAATTTTGCAAGAGTTTTCACCCTTGCATTGCTAAAGTGGCTAAACCATGAAACATAGGCTCCACCCTCCAAGTGCAGCGATGAGATCTCAACAGCTTCTTCCTCCACTATAGGATGTAGCAGGGAAAAGGCTTCCATCCTCCTCACCCAAGCTCTTGCTGTAGATAACCCATCAAAGGTAGAAAACATAAATCTATTACCTTTGATTTCTCTTCTGCTGTAGGGCCTCTCTTCTTCCTTCAACTGGATAAAATGTGGAAAAGCTAGAGTCTCCTTGAAGGCTCTAGGTTGATATTTGTACTCAACAAGGTACTTAGAATCAAATGATCCAAGTATCTTTCATGCTCATTGTCTTCTCCTTGATGAGAATAGGAAGTGCATGGTCCTTCCTCTTCTTATTCTTCCATCTTCTTGACCTCCTTGGAGAGGTTATCTCTAGATCTAAACACTGATAAGAGTATTCTCATATTCTTCATCATTCTGATATTCTTGGGCTGAGACTCACAGGCTGAGCCAAGAAAGTTGCTCTGATACCACTGTAATATCCAAAAATGGGATGTTCTAGTAAGGCATGACTGGAAAATGAATTTTCCAGGAATGGATACTACAGGATTTGAAACCATGCCCTAGACCCCTTAGAAAAATTTGTCTAAGTCCTAAATCCAAGAGGTGGCTCAAAAGAAATCCCTCTAGGGTGGTTAAACATACCTCCCAGACCTAGTTGTCTTCAGAAAAAGGCTCGATGAAGGGACTGCAAAAAATGTAAGCACATATAATGGAATGACAACGTTATTTTGATAAGCCTATTCACATGAAGATATAGATAGCCAATAAATTATGTTATAGCAGTAAAAGGAGTAAAATTCTTTGAGGAATTAGTCACTCAAGTTAGGCAATGAGAGCCCCAATGGAACATGTACATCACAATAGAGAAACACTGCTACACATGAGTTACTGTAGGCTAAGAGGACACAGTTTATAAGAGGCACTACTCCATATTATATAATAACTAAAATATATGACAATATATGGATCAAGAAATAAGGGGGAGCAAGCTGTCAACCCCTGGGAACAATAATACATCAATCCTGAGGAGGATTGGCTGAAATATACAAAATGGCAAAAATGTCAGAGTTGCTAGGTAGCAACTGCAACTCAAAACTGGAACTGGATGGAGATGGTTGAAGATGATGAAAAATCTGAAGTAGACCTCCTCTAATGGATCTTCCAAGTGAAAGGCTTATCCTAACACTGAAGATCTTACCCTCAAATCAACATTGCAATCCCTCACTACAAGTGTACTCTGAAAATAATGCAGTCTAAGAGGGTAATTGCGTTGTAAGTGGAATAGAAAGTGTTGGCGTTGTGCCAAGATCTGAAATAAGCCCTGAATCCTTCCTTACTGATCTCCCAAAGGAAAAAATGCCTCTTCCTCTGAAAAAAAAGTCAAGGAATGGTGTTGTGGGACCTCCACTACAACACCCTGCAATCACAGCGTTATACTTCAGCAGAAATAACGTTGTAGCTGGAGGAGTAGCTTTGGACTTGAGCCTAGATGTGGAGAAATGTAGTGAAATCCCTTAAGAGTCCTCTCAAGAAGGAGAGGAAATCCTAAATAGGAATCCCTCATGTTAAGCAGCACTGCAACTCAGCTAAACAGCTAGAGACAACAAATATGTCTAAGCAGACAAGAAATCAATAATCATATGCATGCGAAACAATGACTACCTTGCCCTCCTTTTAAACACATGAGAGATCCCTCTCCATGTGTCCCACTCTTTAGGGTTTCATCCTGTCAAGGAATCTTCCCTCTTCTTTCTCTGCGTTATCCCATAAGATGCTCTCCACCTCATACCTTTGCGCTGTTTGACTTGGTCAAACTTGACCCAGCCTCTTTGCAAATGTCTCCTTTCACACATGAGGGTGTGAAATATAGTTCCATTGCTGATTCCATTTCATAATAAGAGGGTTTTCACCAATGTTTTTATTGTGTTTGGGCCTCACCCAATTATTCAACTTATAAGTGAAATTGACAAAATTTAATATTCCAATTTATTGAAGGAAAAAATTGGAATATTACACATTGTACAAACACTGATAATAATTGAAGATTAACTAATGCTCTGAAAGATTAATAATAATACTAATTGAAAGGAATACTGATTCAACCCCCCTCTCAGTATTTCCAACAAAACTAGGAAACCTATTAGATAAATTTATGACTTATATCCTTAGTAAACAATTTGCAACTCAACACTTTAAGCTTTAAAAAGAAACAAGAGGAAGAAAATGTAACCCTTTCTATTTTGAAACTAATTTGTAGACTATCGCCCTTACATATTTTTACTTCTATAAAGGAAATATTTTGGGCGCAATTATGCCACGTCAAACTGCCTTGTTAGTGTCCCATGATTTATCAAATTTGTAGAATGAATGCATAGGGTAACATAAGAACAGTCTTTGGAGTCTTAGGACCTAGCCTTTCTGGACTCAGAGAGGGCTCTCTCTATTGTATGCAAAGGATGTGAAGTTTTTTATTTTAGGGTTTTATTTTTGGCTAGGTGTTAAGTGTAGGGTTTTTTGTTTGTTTGGTTGGGTAAGATGGTCAAGTAGAATAGGTGGAGTGAGAGATATTTAAATCATTGGGCTATGGAGTCAATGAAAGTCATGGATATCTCAACAATGAAACAAGATGCATAACAGGGAAAATCTGGCTTGGTCAAATGGATCGTTAAGGTATGTGTGAAGGGGAATGAAAAATAAGTTGGTGAACAAAGTGGGTGTCTAAGGGCAGTGAATAATCCTTAAAAAAATTCCTTTTAAACAAGATGTCTGAAATACTGATGAACACAAGAACATAATTATAAGGCAGGGCAAGCCAATAGCTCTTAGATTACACTTTAAGCAAACAAGCATTCAAGATGAGAAATTCAGTGAACCATAGAGAGAAAGAAACATATCTAACTCTTAGTGATTTCACCTTCAATTTTTAGAAAACATTCAAGATAATAAATAACTTTAATCAATAAAGAGGGAACATCTAAACATCAATGTTAAAGCTACAAAGAAATTTGTTCTGCAATGGCCCATTTGAAAGTATAATGACTCTAATCTCTAAAAAAAATCCTATTTTCCTGATCCAGCGCCTGTAACCTATCTAAAATTTAAAAATTCCAAAACTTCTCTGAGCGTAGCGACAGGCCTAAAAAGGAGGCATAATGGTGAAAAATGAGGGGTTTTTTGAACTTTTGAGGGGTAAAAAATGCTCCAATTGCTCTGAAATTTTGTGTGCATAGTGTGATAGCCATGAGAGTCCGAAAATGTATATTTTTCCATCTGAGGATGCCTGGGGAAAAGCATAGTGTCAGTGGCGTTGTGTTAATAGGCCTTGAAAATATCAAAAAAAAGAAAAAACTTGTCCAAATTCCCTCAAAATTGGTGGAGGTGTGACTCATGGGATTTGGGAGACCTGTCGAGAAGCTGATGCCAAAATTCCAAGTCTAGATTAGTCTTCTCATTTTTTTAGTACTTGATTTCTTTTTCCTTCAAAAATTTGGCATTTATGGCAGGAAATTATCATTTTATGGATGTCATTGAAAAGTGTAGGCTAGTAATAGCCAGCTCTGAGTATTTTTTTGGCAGTGGCTTTCCAGTTCTAGTGGCCTCCACACTCTCCTGCATGGAACTCTTGTTTAATCCTCTATGCTTCAGTTTCAGGCAAACATTGAAGCAATAGGCCATTTTTATTTTTCCAGTATAAACATTCATTGAGAATGCAATAGTTTCTGGCTTTTAGCTTTAGGAATCTGGCCTTAGTCTTTGATAGTTCAGGAGGGGCATTGAGGTTTGTAAGCACGTACAGAATGTAAAAATACCAAGGAGAGTTCTGAAACTTATCCTCAATAGTGGGATCAGGCAATCCTTCCTGCTCATCCAAGGCATATACCATGTTTATGTCAAGGGCTTGTAAATTGGATTCAGCCATTAGTTGAGCTAATCCCTGACCCTTGATCAGTTTTGTGGGTTTTATCTCAATGTCATATTCTAAGATCAAAACAATCCATTTGCCCCTCTTCCCATCTGGGTCTTGGGACAAGATGTCTTTAATCACTATGTTTGGCATGTAGGCTATGGTGTGGGAATGCAGTATGTACACCCTAAAGTCCTTCAAGGCCTTCACCAGGGCATAGGCCTGTTTTTCCATTATGTTATATTTCAAGGGTGCATCCCTTAGAGCCTTGCTGAAGAAAGCAATAGGCTGTTCCATTCCCTCTGGATTTTTCTGTAGCAGAACTACAGCCACAGTATGCTTGGAGGCAAATGAAAATATCAGGAAATCCTTTGAGAAATCTGGGCTAATTAGTACAGGAGCCTGGGTGAGTGCAAGTTTAACTGATTCAAAAGATTATTTAGCCTCAACAGTCCATTTAACCCCTACACCTTTCTTCAACATGTTTGTCATATTCTTGAGGTGTTCAGCTAAGTTGGGAATAAACCTCCTTAGGAATTTGATTTTCCCTATGAAGGACTGTAACTCTTTAATGTTTCTCGGGTGCATGATCTGTAGTATTCCCTCAACTCTCTGTGGGTTTATCCTAATTCCCTTCTCATATATAATGTGGCCGAGAAGCTTACCTTCTTGTAGCCAAAATACAACATTTTTGGGATTCAATGACAGACTGAACTTCCTACATTTTTCAAAGACTCTTCTTAGAAGTTTTAGGTGCTCCTCTTCAGTCTTGGAAAATATTGTTATGTCATCCAGATAGATGAAAATGAAGTGCCCTATTTACTCTAAAAAGGCTATGTCCATTGCTCGTTGGAAGGTTGCACCAGCGTTCATCAATCCAAAGGGAATATTTACATACATAAAGGTGCCCCATGGAGTAGTGAAAGCAGTCTTGAGTTGGTCTTCTGGGAGTACTAGAACCTGGTTATAACTTGAAAAACCATCTAATAGGGAGATCCTTTTTGAGCCTACTACTTTATGAAGAATGTGTTCCATTTTTGGCAAAGGGTAATTGTCTTTAAGCGAGGCTCTGTTAAGGTTCCTGAAATATATGCATAGTCTGATCTCACCTATTTTCTTTCTCACAACTACAAGGTTTGAGACCCAATCAAAGAACCTCACAGGAACTATTATTCCTGCTTCATACATCTTTTTGATCTCGTTTTCCAATGCAGGCAATTGTTTTGGGTTTATCCTGCAAAGTTTCTATCTGAATGGTTTCTGGTTTTCTTTCAAAGGTATTTTGTGTTGTATGATGTTTGTGTCATAGGCCTTTAAGTCCTCGTAGCTCCAGACAAACACATAAATGAATTCCTTGAATAAGTCGATATAATTCCTTTTCATGTTTGTGGGCAAGCACTCAGCCACTTTAATCATCTTGGGTTTATCTTCAGTGCCTATGTTGCATTCCTCAACATCAGAGTCTGAGTGTTCTATAGTGGGTTTTTTCGCTACATCATCAAAGTAAAAAAGGTCCTCTAAAGGTGCCAAACCTTGGGGTATGTTATTATCTTTGGCCTGCAGCACCTCTACTTCCTCTTTATCTGCATTCTCATATTCTTTGGTTGGATTTCCAATTTGTTCAGTTAAAGTGTTTATTTCTATGTTACAGGGTGTTTTTTCCTCGTCTGAGGGTTCTTCACTTAGGAAGCTATCTTCGGATTTCGAATATGAGTCTGAGCATTCAAACTCGTTCCTACCTGTCAGGAAATCTTCAATCTGCTTATCTCCCTCAAAAACCTGCCAATATTTTTCGTTATCCGGCACTGTAGGCCTAAATTTGGTCTAAATGATGATTTTTTGATCACTGGGAGGCTTGTGATATGAACTAGCTATACAAGCTAATCCATTTGCAATTACGTTCTGACTCCTAGGAACAAACACCAGTTCGTATTCTACAAAGGTTTTCAATAAATCCATAGCGTCATTCTTGTATGCTCTCAACCTAGGGTGTTTCATTGTGTACTCACCATTCACTTGTTTTATGACCAGCTCTGAGTCTCCATGCACAACTATCCTACGGGCTCCTAATTTTTTCAATAGATTCAAGCCTAGGATAAGAGCCTCATAATCTACGATATTATTTGTGCATTTGAAGTTTAGATTAAAGGCATGGCTCTCTGTGTAGTCATTCTCTGTGTCATGCAACCACACCCATGCTCCTGTAGTCTTCCTAGTACAGGACCCATCGAAATTCATTTCCCATAAAGGTTTGCTCTTGGGTCTAACATCATTTTCTCCCCTAACGTTGGCTTCTCTGCTATGTTGAGGTGTGGGGTCTACATTAGATTGTGGACGGTTTTGATCTCCCTGATGTGTATGGAATTCAAAGAGGTGACTAGTTGGCTGATTGCATTCTATTTCTTGTTCACTCCGAGTTTCTATTTCAGTGTACTATCCAAAGTTTTCTTCTTCATTTTCCCCTAAGTCCATGGTGGCCATTATGTCAAAATCTATGGGCTTTGTTTCACTGCTCGTATCTCTGTTTTCTGATTCTAGCTCTCCTAAAGACTTATCGTTGCAAAGGATAAAATAGTCTAGATCTGTGTGTATAGAGTATAGGGGTGAATTTTCTGGTTTTTCAGGGCTGCTGACCAGGAATTCATTTGTGCCTCTATATAGAGTCTCATAAGTTGGCTAAAGACAGGGATTGTGGCATATGCCCCATCCATCTGCATTGTACCTTGCAGCTTGGCTCCCCATGACCTTGATAGTAGCATGACATACTTAGGTGGCACATCTGCCACCACAACATCCATGACCATGCATTTGGCAGGAATCTGGGTAAGGTTCACACACAGGTCTTTGATTAGGCCAAGACACTTTACCCTGCTAGTGTCAAATGAATATAAATATTTATAGGGACGGGTTATCTCTAGGCATACCTTTTCCATAACTACCTTAGGCATTAGGTTGTGTGAGGCCCCAGAGTCATGCATTGCGTTGTGAAGGATCTTGTCGTGGATATTGAGGCTGATATAGAAAGGAGGTACTACCTGTTCCTGAAACTTCCCTTCTATCTTTGGACCAAACAAGAGGGCTGGTTGATCATCACTCAGATTGACCGTGTCGCTATTTTCACCTAGGTTTAAAGCTTTCAAAATTTGGCCTTTATATACATCTTGAGTGGCCAGCTCAGAGAGTGGGACAGAGATTTTAATTTTTGCAATCTCACTCTTCAAATTGAAAGTGGACTGACTCTTTGGAATGTTCAACTCTGTTTTGTCAGCTACTACCTTAGTGGCAAGCTCAGTGGGTTGATTCTCACTATGTACAGTGTTTGTGGTAGTTTTATCAGGAGCACTAACTGCAATGCTAGTGCTGCTAGTTAGTTGGCTTTGTTTATCAGTGTTTTGGTTGTCTTTTTCTTTGCTTTTCCCAGCATTCTCAGCTGTTGATTTGTTACCTTCAACAGTTACTTTGGAATTTTTCTCAGGTATTTTCTTGATGGTAACCTCAGCAGAAGCCTGCGGTTTGGAAGTGTCTAGGCTCTTTTTTCTTCTAATTTCGTACCGTTCTCTAACCTGCATGATGGCATTTTCAAATCCCAGTTTGTAATCCTTAGATTCTAATCTTTCCTCATCCCAATATGAGGGCGAGGGCTGATCTTCCTCTGTGGAACAGTTGTGGATTGAGTTTTCTATTTCAAACATGTTTATTGTGGTTCCCTCATACTCTTCTATGATTCCCTCATCTTCATCAAGAAATTTCTCTTGAAATGGAGGAATAACTTGCTGATCTAATTCTCTTTGTCTCTTGGGAGTGGTCTTGTTTCTTCTAAAGTTCTGGTTCTGGTTATGGTTCTGATTTCTGTTCTGATTACTAACTGTGACAACCATTTTTTCCATCATTTGCTATAGTTTTTCCACGTTTTTAGATAGACGGTCATAATTGGGGTCATATGTGGAGGCTACAGTGCCATCTCTATATGTTATCCTTTTCTCAGCTCTCAATCTTTCTTTTTTCTCAATTAGATTAGCCTCTACACTCACTGCTCCCTTTTGCATGTCTTCCAATGTCTTGTAATCTCTCTCTCTAAGCTCGTAGGCCATGTCAGCATCAAAGCCTTCAGGGTATTTCACTAGGGCCAAACCTTGGGAGGTTTCATGTGTGGAGGAAGAGCGTTATAAACGCTATTAAACCTTATAGAGTAGTCATGGACACTCTCTCCTACATTTCTTTTCAGGTTCTTGAATTCTACTAGGATTTGGAGAGGGTTGACCTTAACTTCCCATTTTTTTATGAAGGTTTAATATAAAGCAGGGAGGTCTTGGATACTATTAGGAGGTAGGCCTTTAAACCATTTCTTCACATCACCTCCTAAGCTCTGGGTAAGTATTCTCATTTTGACTATATCATCATCTATCTCCATGTAGTCAAAAGAATCTTCCATTATGTCTACATGGTGTTAAGCTGTGGTAGACTCTTTGTAGTGAAGTGTGGTATCTTGGACTGATAATCGTTGGGTAAGGGCACTAGAGGTTGGGGTAAAACTAGAGGTGTGTAGCAGGCCGCCATGATGGTGTTTTGAGGAGGCAAGTGGTTGGCTTGAGCAGCTAGTATATGGATGACAGGGATATTAGGACCAGTAGAAGTCTGTTGAGCAGATTTAGGGTGGCAGAGCCCCAAGTTTTGAATGAAGTGAATATCAGGGCATGTAGATGGAGGGGTCTCTCTGTCCCTAATGTGTTTACCACTTTGGGTTGGTGAACCAGGAAACTCAAGGTCTGGCTGGTCTAGGGCACTGAATGACCTAGTTCTTGGTAATCATCTTTGAGCATCTAGGTCAAGATGAATGTCTGATAGAGCTGTAAAGTCTTCCAATGCAGAGTTAGCTCTATGGATATGACTAGAAATAATTGGTCCTTTAGGTGTAGGAGACTTCTTAAGGATGCTCTCAGGGTTATCAACTATTCCAGGTGGGTTTGGGTTGGGATAAGCTCTTGTGTGAATGGTTCTTGAAGCCAGAATGCTATTTTCCAGAAAAGCAGCTTAAACCTACTTGTTACTTCTTTTGTGGCTGATGTTGTTATGAAGGCTGGTCTCCCAGTGGAGTCTTATGTGAACCAAGATAATCAGTAGGCCTACTGATCACCAGTGGAATATTTTAATTGTTTAGGAACTATGGAGTTTCCAGGTGGAAGGTTTAGGATGTTTCCAAAGGGTATATTGTCCACCACAGTGTTTCTGAAATGTCCTTTTTAGGGAAATCCTTAAAAAAAGAAAACTCTAACCAGAGATGGAATGGGAGGGAATTTACCAAATATTTCACCTCTGAAAGAGGATGAGATTTGGAGGTTGTCTGGCCCTTTCCAGACTCTGTCTAAGAGTGTGGGAGAAAACACAACAAGTGGTGTAGAGGTTGATTTGTGAATAGGAGTGTTTAACCGCCAACCTAACCAGAGATTGTAGGTTTTGAGGCTCTTGTGATGTAGTAAGATGGAAAAAACTCAAAAGCTCCCTAGTGGAGTCACCATTATGTTGGTGACAACAATGGGACACATGACCGGATATAGCAATTAAGGGTAATCAAAGGTTGTTCCCCAGCAGAGTCGCCATTATGTTGGTGACGACCATGGGACACAAGACCAGATATTGCAGTTAAGGGTAATCAAATTTCGTTCCCCAGCGGAGTTGCCATTATGTTTGGGTTCCCATGTTTTGGCCAGATTGGCAAGACCAAAAGATGAGACAACATCATAACCACTTTCAGACCCCAGGATCTATCCCTCCTGGGTTCAGAGAGGGATCTCTCTATATTGGCAAAGGTTTTATGTCTTTGAAGCTCTGTGTTAAGATATTAGGCTAGTTATAGGCACAGGGTTTGTTTGTTTGATTGTTTGTCTGGTTGTTTGGTTGTTGGGAATCCGTAAAGAAGGGTTCAATATAAGACAAGGCTGAGCAAAGATGATTTTAGGCAAAGGAGAGGTAATTCAGAGAACATCGAGACCATTAGGCAATGGAGTCAGGAAATTTTTTACTTGCTATTCAATATGCAGGCTTTTAGTTGGGCTAGTCATCTAAAGCATTGGATCTTAAAGATGATAGTATGGTGTTAAATGGTAAGAGAGCAGGTGAAAGCAAGAAAACCTCCAAGGTGACCTTTCAGGAATCAGACCCAGGGACAGGACATGCTGTTGGACAACCTGTGATCCAAGACCTAAAAGGTTAACTCTTCGGACAAGGAAACATTAAAGATTTAGAACACAAAGTTGAAAACCTGAGATCAGAGAGAGACTTTGAACTCTCAATGATTTGGCGTCTAGCTTGAGGGAACTTAGAAAGGTTTAATTAATTGAAAATGATCCTAGTGAGACAGAGATAGAGTTCTAAACTCCCAGTATCTCAATTCACCCAATTAAATCCTAACAAGAACATCTGAGAAACAAATTCATTAATTCATACATCAGCTAGTAGCATATGTTTGACCACTACACTGGTTAAATTAGCTTGAAATCAATCCTCAGATAACACATACAGCAGAAAACATTGAAGGCAAGGAGAGAAAAAACATAGGGTACCTAACAAGGGTAAATCCTATGCCATATTTCTGATGCGCGCCAGCAGAAATGAAATGTAATGAACTAAAAAGGAAAACATAGACAAAGACAGAAAAACATCACCGCTGCTTTAAATCAGGATCCAAAGAATTGTTCTTGTCATATTAAAGAGCAACACTAGTCAAGTACAACATTACCAATAGCTTGATATTCATTCTGAAAAAATCTTCCTCGGCCTATCTCACAACTTTACAAGGAGAACATGTCTCAAGAGAAACAACTTGCAATTCACAGATAGACGATCAACAACTTTACAATGAGTTTCTTCATGAATTTTATACCTGAAACAAAAGGCTAAGGAGGTAGATGTAAAACTAAATGTAGCATTAAAACTCATAAAAGAAGGAGGGCCGAGGCCCCATTCTGTTTTAAATTCTAGGCATTTATCTTCAGTACTCTTTGGATGAAAGAGTGGTCTTGGTCAGGCTACAATTTACTCTAGGTATGTCTCTGATGTACTTGCTGTGGCACTCTGTAGAGCTCTGGTGAACTAAACAAGACAGATCAATGACTCAGGTCTGCCATACTGTGTAACAAATGCTTCTGATAGCATTAGGACTGTTGTTAGGGGGAAAACTTCTCATGGACACAACATAAACTAAAACCGTATGTGTACTATGTACTTTCTCAGGAGGAGACATTCTGCTAATGTAAAAACCCTGATGATATGGTTTTCTATGCGTTGGACCTTCTGAATGATCCTCGGGGTCTTCAATCTGGTACCCTGCCCTTAAATTGTTAGGTTAAGGCTCAAAATTTTCAATTACAAGCCTTAAACTCTCTGTTGTTCCTTTACTATTCTTTGTCTGTGAAATTTCGAGTTTTTAATGGTGCTGGGAGATCTTGACCGTGTCGTACACTGTCCATTTAATAGAGAAAAAAGTTCTAACACTCTCTCGGGCAACTTGCTATAATATCGAACTTTGAAACCAAATTCTCTGTGCACAGTGCCACTACAATAATGCATATGAACCATGACGGTTTTCCGCTCGCCTGTAACCCTGCAAAACACGTAAACACGTTAAGAAAACCATGCATGGGGAGGGTGGAAATAGCGGGGACAATGAGAATGGCAGTGCAGCTCGGTGAAATGGATGAACAGTGCAGGGTGATGGTGAAAAATGCAGTGAAACAGTGGAGAATGGTCTGGTGAAAGTTGGCAGAATGCAGCAAATTTTAATGTGAACATTGGACATTTAACCTTTGAACGAAAAATAAAAAGGGGACGGATGAAAATGCGATGAAAACACGTGGAATGGGTGACGTGGCAGGACCCAGTCAATGGCAGGGCATGGATTTAATTCTAACCGTCCGATCTCAAGAGGAGATCGACGGTGGAAAACACATCGGAGGGCGACTTATGGTGGGCCAGGGTACCTGTTTGCCTTGGGCTAACTCCCGAGCATCTTTGGGGTGCGATCACCGTTGGATGGACGGCTTCAGATCGGATAGTGTACACACATATCGTGCTCATTCCACAGTCGAACTATAACGCGCGATGAAAATGGTATTCCAAAACAGCCCGAGGACGCATGTCAACTGGTGGCGCTAATCATTACAAAATAAAAAATACCACCCTCCCTCCAAAGGCGGTGTGATAGAAACCGTCAGTTTTTTAATAGTGATTGGCTGCGGGGACCACCAGAGTGGATGAACTACGATCTGTTGATCTACGAATCAGATCGAAAGTGGATATGTGGTCGGAGGGGTGAACAAGGGGGTCACGGGCGCGATGAGATTTGCGAAAGTCATCAGATATGTATAGATCGATGGCGGGTATTGTACCCGACCATTAATTGATAAGCGCTCTATGGGCTAGCACCTGGTTTAGCACCTGGGTCACGTGGGGAATGGTTTTGGGGGCTGGCCGAAAGGGGCTAGGCCTGATATATATTAAAATGTGGGTCTTCGGCCTTTAAAATGAAATTTGCTGCCAGAAATGGGTAACGGTAGAGAGAGTGGGGGCTATCAAACGAACCAAGGTTATTTGAATGGTTTAAGAGGGGCATGGGGATGATTTAAAAGGTTTAGGAGGGATTTGGAGGTAAAAAGGGGGACTTTGAAAAAAAGGAAAAAGGTTATAATGGGACATTCTGCAGGAATACAAGGGGCAAATGAAGGCCACCTTGAGCACACTTTTTACAATCAGTGAGGCTTATTGACTTAGAAACAGTAGTGTAAATTAATAAAAGGGTAGAGGACATGAATAGGCTTTCAAGGATGATGTGTTTTCAGGAGAAATGCATTCCTTGAAGGCTCAGCAAACAATTTAGCCCCCTATTTTCTTGTTAAAAAATTCATAGGGGGCTAACATTATGGATAAATATTATTTCTTCTCATTTATTTTTAATAAATTGATGATTATTATGCATGATTTTATCAATGATGGTTTATTAATAATTTTTTTTTAACATCACTCACCATTTTAGCCTCCAAGATATTTCCAGATTGCAGATTTGATCTCTAGCTCATCATTAAATATTCCAACTCAGAAATTCGCTGGAATAAGAAGTGACAATTTTTCATTGGACGGTTTGGGCAAACGAAAACGAATCTGGAAAATCCAAAACATGGGTTTTGTCCAGAACGAACCAAATTAATTTTAATTAGGAGCAGTTTGCCCAAATTTAGTTTGTATTAAGAGAAATGGAAGGTTCTCTGAAGACGATTTTCCCAAATTCGTTATTGCGGCCGTTTTCCAAATTATCTCAGTTGCAATACCAAATTCGACTTGTTCCTGTTGAATGATTTATGGAAATATATTTTCTTGCTGATCAAGTTGTTGGGAACAATCCAATTTTTTTATGAGGGGTTGCATTTACTATTTATTCTTCACCCTTGATGATTATAAAAGGAAACGGTTGTAGGAAGAAAGGGGAATATCTGTTATTTTCCAAATTGTAAGCTTAATTGCAGACTACGTTGTTGGAGAACGCAATTTATTGTAATGCTACTCAATTTCGATGATTAATATTTAATTGAAGTTTTTTTTCTCTCACATTGTCTGAAGTAACTTAGTAGTGCTCACTGGTGGCTAAGGGCCTGGCCCCTGGTGGAGTCTACTGCTTCTTTGTATTATGCTTCTAATATTTCTAGCGTTTAATTGCTTTAATAATTTCTTGTTTCCATGAGTTTATTTATTTCATTAGTTGTTCATTATTTCCTATTATTGAGATAATCTATTCTTCTTGTAATTTGTATTGCTCTCAATTGTTTACAACGTGAGTTAATTAGACAGCGGATTGCATTGATTTGATTATTTGTTTTGTTATCATTTGATCACAGCATGAGTTATCTAGACAACGCATTGCATTGATTTAATCATCTATAAGAGTTTGATTATTTCTATTAAACTCTCATAAGTGATATCATTCCTATCTTAATTTATTTCTAGAGATTGAGTATGATTTGGATTGAATCATCTAAGAAGAGATGTGTTATCACTACTGTGCTCTCAGCTGATGCTATCGTTAATTAAATTTTCTTGTGTGAGATTTTTTATGATTTTAGTAGAGGTTTGAGTCTTGAATCTTAGATGTATTATTTCCTTTAAAAGTTACAGCTTGAGATTTATGATTGCATTTATATTCAACGATTGGTTTTATCATTACTCTCTAGGGTTATAGCTTGCACATATTGTGTACATTCTTGAAACAAAAATACTTACCCTGGTTGATAATTAATGTGAGGAAATTAGGAGTTTTAAAAGACACGTTTTAGCACCCAACACCCATTACAATGCATTTGGGGCTTTGACCCACCCCAAAACCCCTGCGTTAGACTAAATAATACAAAAAATATGCAAAATTGTACAAAATTCGCAGCTTTAGGGGACCCTGTTCCAACACTATCAGAAGAAAAAGTAACTGAATGACAAAAAGAAAACTAGCTTAATGGCAGAAAGGAAAGGATGGTAACAACAGAGAAGTTGAGGCACATGGATTGTTCCCTAACCCACGAGCCTATCTCTCTGAAACTTAAATCAATTGAATGAAATCATTCTTCTCATTTCATAAAAGGATAACCTAATACATATCTGAAAGTTTGATCACTAAGTAAAATCATAAAAAAGCTCATTATCTTGCAACAAAGTTTCAACTAGAATCGACTAGAATTGACTAACTCTTCCTAGCTCTAGCTCTGCTCTATTTATTCTACAGGGCAGCTACCAAAAACTCCCTAGAAAATAGTGATTGAGTCCTCTTAACTCCCAGTAAACAAAGACTTAGTGCAATCCTCTTTGATTTTCTTGGCTGCCTCTGGAATTTGAATTGCTGGAGAGAATATTTGGGATCCTTTGGCTGCTTTTGAAAGTTAAGTAGGGTGGACAACCCTCCAATAATTTCTTCTTGTTTTCTCCTCCATGATAAAATCCTTTATAAAAATGCATAATAATTCATGATTTTCTACACTCAAACTTATATTAGGCACTCAGAGTATGTTAGCCTTAATCACCACCTATACTAGAATCATAAATCCAAATAATAATAAAAATTCAAGAAAAAGAGATCTAAGAAGGCAAAAAGGTGACCATTAACCCCTCCAGATATGTCTAATGATGGAGCTCATCAGATATCACAAGTGCCAACCAATAGGTAGGCTATTAAAGCATTTTATAGGTGCATGAAGGAAGTAGATAGGTCTATCTTGTATATATAGTGCACAACACCTCAAAAATTTGTATGAACCCTGAATTGATTATTAAATTAGGAAGCTGAGGGAGGGTAGCACTAATACTATAATTCTTTAGAAAACCAAAATTATTAATCATCTTTCCAGTTACTTTATGCAAGATGCAAGAAACTTTTTTTGTAAATGGTTAGAGATTAGGGTTAAGCATTAATGGGTTATGGATCAATGTGGTGGAAGTTGGGTTGAAGTCTAAAGACAGAGACTGGCTAATGAATCATTAATGAATCAATATTTAGGAAATGTTGGATGTGTTTGTTGGTGGTTATGGTTTATTGATGAGCTCCATCATTAGGTATAATTGGAGGGTTTAATTGTCACCTTTTTAGCCTTATTAGCCTCTATTTCTCACATTCAATTATATTATGGTCTTATTTTGCTAGTGTAGATGGTGATTAAGGCTTGTCATACATCAAATGCCTAATATGGGTTAAATGCAGGGTAATCACGAAGATATTTCACTTTTGATGAATATTTTTCAATTAAAGCTTGGAGTAGATAGAAAGGGGATATTCTAGGGGGATTTACCACCTCCTTAAATCACAAAGGAAACTAAGGGATCCTCGATAATCCCTCCAACATCTCGAAATTAAAGGTAACCAAGCAAGTGGGATATCAAGTGCACCAAACGTCCACTTCTCTTGAATTCAAAGGGGACACATCACCTACTTTTTAGGGAGTTGTTGGTAGCTACCCTCTAGGTTAAATAGGGTTGAGCAAGGGCTCATTAGGATTCGAACTTTGAAGGAAGATAATAGACTCTTAGCTCTTGTAATAGGTTTTTGAGACTTTTATGCTTATGTAATGAGACTATTTTCTACAATGATATGAGTATTCAAATTGTCCTTCACTAATTTAGTTTCAAAGGGCTAGGCTTGTGGGCTAGGACCCAATCCATTGGCGTTAGTCTCTCTTGTGTATTCATGCTTATTTTTATGCCATTGTAGCTAGTTTTCTTTATTAGTTTTAGCTAGTTTTCTTACATTTCAATTCACTATTTTTATTTTGCTTCCATTTTTTCTTTGTTGTAGTTAAGCTTGCATAAATGTTGGTATAATATCTTATAAACTCATAAAGTTTTGAGTCAAGCCTTCCTCTCCCATCTCTTTCATTTGAGCTTGAGGAGGGAAAATCTTCACCACAAGCCCAAATTTTCTCTTTAGGTTATGATTTCTTAGAAATAATAGTTAGGTTGTTGTAGTGTCATGAACATGTCTAGAATATTGAGTTAGATTTCTATTTGAATTCTTTAATAGGTTTTTTTTTCCAAATTCAACTCATCTTTTCCATTTTCTTCCTCATAGATTTGTCGATGTTTGTAGCATGAACATGTTTTTCTAGTAGGTTCAAGTAGCACAACAAAGGAGGACTTCACCAGCACCCTTAGATTCATTTATCACCTTTCATCAGCTTTATTTCCATCGAATCACCCTCAACCCTATTTTTGAGATTTTCATCTTCACACCGTGAGCAACTCTAGAAGTGAAATACAAGCTTCTAAAGAGGTTATGAGCTTGTCCATGGGGTTGGCCACCTTCAATTCATCCAAGTACACCTTCATTCCACCTCCCCAACACTTTTATTCATCATGTTTGACCTCACATTTCCCTCGGACTGTTTCCTGTAGCAATTCAGGACTTTCCTGTAGCACTATAGGAAACCTGTAACAGACTCTATAGCAGCACCAGTGGGCCTATATTTCAGCCCAAATACCATCATCAACATCATCTAGACTTGCCAAAACCATCAAGACACCATCAACCATGCGTCCATGAGTTCAAAACCTTCCTAAGCCACCTTAGCACCTTCTCCTCCTTGCTACAAAAATAGTGCATTTACAAGCATAATTAGGTCATGATTAGATGCATGATTAAAAAAATGATAGTTAAATCATGAATTGTACATGGTTTGTTTATCCATTTGGCCCAACAATGTGTGAGTAGATTAGCCTTCTTTTTGCAATTCCAATTCATCCATTTACTTCATGAAGATACCTAGTTTGCTTCTATTTCTTGCCATAGTTTAAATTGCAGACTTCTTTCCTTGCAGAATAGCTAGAGGTATTTTCTTGCTTCAAAATGGTCCTATGATGGTTAACAGAGTAATGGTTTTGAGTCACCTGTAGGTCTAGTATAAATCATAAGTGTGACAGACTTCACCCAGAAACCCTATCAATATCACCCTTTCATAAGACTCAGAAGAGCATGGCATGAATATAATGCATATTGTTGTGATAGATTTTCCAGATCCATCCCATAAATTTCAATTTAAAAACCGACATTTCGAACCTTTAACTGAGGTTAATCATCAAGATGAGAAAAATGTGAGGAAAACAGATCTATTTCGGTTGTAATAAATAGGGCTTATGGTTTGGTGAAAGAGGCCAACAATGATAAATAAATGATGGGAAATATATATAATTTAATTAAAATGTTAATGATGTGTTTTAATAATTATATAAATTTTCTGATTTGATGACAAATGATAATAAATTTGTAATATAGTTATTTTTTATATAATTATGACAATTATATATATATATATAATAAAAGGAAAGAGAATTAGGTCTATTTAAATATTTATAAGTTTTCAAATGATTTTAGATAAAAAAGTAATAATTTAATTAATTAAAAGGAAATATCTTATGTAATGTTCTATATTACTTTTAATTGATTATGTTTACTATCATTAGGTTTTTAATGTCTTTTTTGATGAACTATGATAATTAATCTCAAGGGGTTAATTGATTTTAGTTAAATAATATTTAAATTTAAAAGAGAATGTATTAATTGTGCAATGTTAGTATAATTAACTAAAGTGCTTGTTTTTATTTGGAGATTGATTTTAAATATTTATTAGATGGTTAATAAATTGTGGTTAATAATAAAAGGTTAATGAAAGATTTAAATGGTTGAAAATTTTATTTTGTTAATGATAGTTAATATAATGATAAAGAGGTAAATTACTAAAGTGATAAAAGGAAATTAGGGATAAGATAGGAAGGTTTTTTAAGAAGATAGGAGAGAAATAAAACATAAGGGAATTGGTGGAGGATGTGAATGGAGCATTTTCCAGAGTTATGGATTTAGATTTGGACTGGAGACTGGGGATCGATTTTTTTCTAATGCTCCATCTTTCATCCCTGTTTAGGTTTTTAGGATTCTTATTAATTTCAATTGCCTCTCAGAATTTTCTGAGGAAATAGTGGTCAATCTTGACAAGGATGGGGTTTTTTCAATGCATATGTGATTTTGGTGTTGTTGGAATGCTCACCGAATGCAGAGCTTTTTGATTGATTGTGTTTTATGTCAGTAGAATGTTCGATAATTTGAGTGTTAGAGCAACAAGTCTCCCAAACATATGGAGTTAATCTGTTTTTTATATAGCACTATCACCTCCAATTTTGTACGAACCTCGGGTTGATAGAGTAAAGTAGAGTAGCCTCTAGGAGCTGCATCATTCTTGGTGCAATACAAGGGCTCACCAGTTTTTGGCAGAGTTGTTGAGGAGGTGTCAGGGAGGTGTCTAGTAGATGTTTTGATTATATTTTAGCATTATTTTCTAATTTAATTTTACCTTCACTCTTCTTCAGTGGTTGTGAGGTTGAAAACACCATAGGTGAGCCTTTTGAAGAACATCATCCCCTCAACCCTTCTGCATTTCCATGGACTTACCTTTGAGAACCCTGACATATTCATGTTTGAATTTTTTGTTGTCTATAGGACCTATGACTATGCCTCATATTATCAAAATCTGATGCTATTTCCATCTACCCTTAAGGATGTTTCCTTGCACTAGTTCATGGGTCTACCTAGGAACAACATCACTACCTAGGCACAGATGCAAGCGATCTTCAACAACAAGTACAGGGAATATTGTAGGTCCAAGGAAACTAAAGAGGAAATATTCAGGATGAATTTAGGGCCTCATGAATCCCTAGAGGACTATGAAGAGAGGTTCCAGTTAAATTACAAAAGAGCCAACTGCACCCTTGATCCTGGATCAGTCAAACTTGTACTTCTCCGAGGGATTAGGGAGGAGGTTATAGAAGCCCTCAATATGTTATCAGGGGGAGATGTCTACCAGCTGCCCTATGAGACATTCAAAATTTTCTTCAGGAACCATTCTAGGGTAGCTAGGAAGAAAGGAAGAGCTAGCTAAAGTATGACCAATACCCTTTCCTCTTCCACCTCCATCAAGCATGAGATTAGAAATATGTTGGAGGACTTCAAGATTTAGATGTTGCACACCTTTTATTTCCAAATGGACACAATGTAGATCAAGAGGAAGCAAGAGGAAGCAGAAAGAGCCTTGGCTATATTCTGCACTATATGTACTAAAAGACACCCTCGGAATGAATGTCCATTAAATGTCATAGAGTTTTGCTTATTCTGTGAGGAGAATCATGCAACAGATTGTTGAACCCTTAGTTAAATTGAGAGAGGGGGGGGGGGGGGTGAATCAGTTTAACACATTCATGGACTTTTAAAACTTTTCATTAAACTAATTTACACCTTCACTTCAAGGTCAACTTAATATGTGAGCAATCTTAATTTGTGAGCAGCAAGTATTAATATAATGTAATAGAAGATTTAGTATGAGAGCTGCAAGTATTAAGCAGATGAGATAAACCACATCAACACATACACATCATGCATAGAGACACCAGATATAAGTGGAAACCCATAAAGGGAGAAAACCACATCTTATTATTGTTGTGATGCAAAGGCAAGCTCCAACTCCCTCTCACCACTAATTTTCTGTAGGCACCAACCTATAGGAGGCTCCTACCTCAATTTTGCAAGCTACAACTTGTAAGGAAGCTCCAACTCCCATCAATTTTCTGCAGGCACCAACCTACAGGAGGCTCCAACCTCAATTTTACAAGCTACAACTTGCAAGGAAGCTCCAACTCCCTTCAATTTTCTGTAGGCACCAACCTACAGGAGGCTCCAACCTCAGTTAGCTACAACTGACAGCTACCAAGCTTCAACTTGATAGGGAAGCTCCAACTTCCTCAATTTATCAAAAGAGATGTTTGCTGATTTACCTTCGATATCAGCTATGTTCTATACCATCTTTACTACTGTGTATCAGTCTTCATATCTTCCTTATATCATTTCTGCATCTTATTAGATTCACTATCAGCTCTTCCTTCTTCTCTGCCTCACTTCTTCATTTTTGCATTCTCTAAATTTTCATTGCATCTCGTTCTGCTCCTCCTTCTTTATCTTCTCTGCCTCAATTTTCCAAAATTTGCATTCTCTCTTCTCACTCTCTCTAACCTCTTTCATCTTTCTTATTTTCTTCAACTCTCTTAAATTCTGCTGCACACTCTCTTTTTCTCTCACTCTGTTTTCGTAACCTACTCCCCTTGGATATTACCCTGTTTTATATATAAAATAGCTTCATGGTTGTTTGTATTCTACTGGGAATTCAAAATGGACAACCATGTTTCTTTGCCTTCTGCCTTCTCATCTCTTTTATTCGCTCATTCAGAAAATATAACTGTAGGTACCAATTTAACATTACAGTGGGATATTTTTTCTCTTCCGGAGACTTGCCAATGCATCACAAAAATATAAATCAATTAAAACATTTACATTTCACCTTTTCGGTTACATAAAAACAATTTCACTCAGCCCATTTTCCGGCCTTTGGCTTTGTTGGTTTTGTCTTTTTATGCTGCTGTTAAGAAACTATTCTTCATACTCTATTTACTGCTACTCTGTGCACTTGCGCATGTACACCTGTCAAGTTCATTCCTGTGCATATTCCTGTTCACCGTGATTGTGTGTCTGTTGTATATATAGTTGATTTTCCAAGTTTATCCTCAAATAAATATAGATCTGGGCAATGTTTGTTCTTTATCAATCTCTGTGCTCGGGCTACCTACTTACACACTCTCTGTCCTTATAATATATTTCCAAATCAAACCCCTTCAACCTTTTTAGATTACTACACATTTTTCTGTAGTTGTCTCTCTCTTTTGTTGCAGTTGTGTAACCGCTGCATACAAGTAACTGTGCAATTCAACTCTCAACGTTATATGAATAATAAAATGTTTTAATACTTAGAATTCCCTTACGAGCCCACTCGATGAAATTGTTCTATCTTCCGATGCGATGCATTACTATCCACATATTGGAAATGTGCATGTATTGTTTTGTGTATACACATATGTGCCGCGGTGCTGTCCTTTCCTCTTAAACTTTAGATTAATTAATTTGGAGCAAACCTGTTCTTAGTATTATCTTCTAGATGGACCCCACATGCCAGCTATACTCCACTCGTGACCTTTCACATATTTCCGATTGGGATTAATCGCAATCGCGACTTCCATTGAGTTGCTTTGATGCTCTACTGCTTCTTCGATGCGATCAACCACTATTCATTTTGATGTGTCGATGCGATTAGGCTGGAACTCAAACATATAAAAATCACAGTTTATATGCCCATCAGGTCCGGAACTCAATCGCAATTGCAATCTGTTGTTAACCTATTCCGCTGTCAATTTTCCGATGCGATTTGGTAAGGGTCCCACCATATAAGGCTTTGGTTGTATTAAAGCCGAACAATAGAGCGCCTTTCATATATGTATATAGTATGTTTTAGACCTTTGTGTATGTAATGCACTGCATACATATAGGCTTTCCGCTTCAGCTTTAGTGTACCTTCCAGCTGAGGTAATGATTCTCAGAATTTATGAAGGGGGGGTCCCACACTAAATATATAAGATCTTCAGTCAACATTTAATATTTCAATAACCCAAGGGTTCTCCTCTGATGCGTTGAATGAAACAATAGTTATAAAAGCATTGAAATACCTCGTTACATAGAAATGTTCGGTCTTTACTTGTAGAAGTCTGAGGGTTTTTGAAACTTTGGATTAAACACTCAAGTTATAATATTATTCCGCAACATATATTAATTTGACTACCAAACTTCATATTTAAAGCTCTTGGGCCCATAGTATCCATATAACGTACCTTGGCTTAAGTCGCCCTTCTCATCCGACGGCGGAGAGCACGTCGCCTTGCCCCGTGTGATCCGACGGATATCGCTTGGCTTAGATGCACGAGCAATAATGCGCGATGAGAGCGGTTTCTCCAGACCGCTTGAGGCCATGTGTCAGGCAGTCAATGGAATCGCTCCAAATTCTTGAATACCGCTGACCCTACGAAGGCGGTGTGATGAAAACCAGAAACTCGCCTTTACTGTTCACTCCTACACGGTTCCGCGTTGCTCTTTAACTCAGGGTTCCGCCCACTCTTTAATGTATTATTATAATTAAAATTTGCTTTCATTATCTCTTATCCTTTCTTCGCTTGGTTCCATTGAAATGTGAACAATTACCATTTCTGCATGGCTATCTCCATTGTAATTAAACTTAGGTTCCGTCTCACAGAAGGCAGTTCCTTCATTTTACAATACTCTGTCTGTGACTTGACTACCACACTTGCAGGATGGCTCTTCCATTGAATTTTTGGAAGTTCAGGTTCTATTCCTAATTCTCACCCATATGCAGAGTCAAAAATTTACCCCTTTATACCAAGTTCATCATGCAATCCTCAAGCATCCGTTCCACCTATCTTGTAATAAAACTCACATTCCAACCAATCTTCAATTCCCACTGTTCTTCTTCACTTTTCGAATTCTAGAATTAATTCCAGTCTCTCTCTTGTATGAACGAACCTTTTAGTGATCGATACACATCGATACATATACAACCCTTCTCAGCTTTAATTGCAAGATTAATACTAACCCTGCACTTAATCCTCAATTCCTCCACCATATACAGGATTCACAATTCAAATTCCTTTGTACAGAGTTTACATTGTCCACAAAACCTGAACATTTTATTCATACTTTCATAAAAAATTCCAGTAGTCAGTACATGCATGACCCAGTCAGTTGCATGCCCATAACCCTCAATAACACAGAGTTTCATTTTTTCACAGAACTTGAATGTTCCTTCATACAGAATAAGTCAGATAATGTACATCTCACAGAACCCTATTATAGAGTTTAAACATCACTGGTTCTCATAAAAGTTCTTATTGAAATCAAATCTCTTTCACATAGAATTCTTGTATCAACAATATCCATATAATACTGAAACCAATCCTTCTACATACACAACTTAATTTACTTACACAACTGCCTCTGCTTCATGTCTGCTACTTTACCTCATTGCTGGTTCAGGTACTCCTCCTTTGCCATCCCCTTTGCCATCAATGACAACATTTCCAACACAGATAAGTGTCCCTTCTTACCTGGACTCAAATTTTTATATCAAGGTGGAGAAGTAGGACCAGAGCAACTATTTTTCATCAACCAGGTGGAGCAACAAAGCTGTATGCTTGTTGACTTAAGTTATAAAATACACAAGAGGTATTGTAATAATATATATATATATATATATATATATATATATATATATATATATAAGAGATGATGATAAATGTTACAATGAGGCCCTTCTTAAATACCTATGCAGGTGACCTTTCATGACTAGGCATGTCTTTTAGACATGCCCTTTCACTAACTTAATGACTACTTACATAATCCCTATTTAACTATAATAACTATATTTATTATATTTGTTATGAATTATATTCATAACATTGCCTTCCTCTCAAAAATATTTGTCCTCAAAGCTTAATTTTTCGACAATTTCCTTCACTTGGGATTATGTATTTCATCACTGATACTTTGGCATGTATAATTCAATAATGCTGTCTTGAAACTAGGTTTATCCCACTTCTTTTTTCTTTTTCTCTTACTTTCTTTCTTTTCTCATATATCTACACACACACACACACACACACACACACACATATATATATTATTTCTTTATTTATTGTAATATATATGTATATATAATTATGATTATTATTTTTTAAATTAAATAATAATAATTTCTCTTTATATATATATATAAATTTTAATTATGATTTTAATTAAATCAAAACCGTCATGCCTTTAAACGTCACACCGTTTTCTAAAACTGATACACCGATACACGGTTCGTAAAAGATGTTCACCGAGTTGTTTTTTTTTCATTTTCTCCTTTTTTTATTTTCTCTTATATCAAAATTCTTGGAATTTCAAATGTATATAAGCTAACAAAATTCTCCTCATATGATATCCTAACAGTTTCCTAGGGGTAGCAATTCTTAGTCTTTTCTACCGATGATTCCTTTTTAACAATGCGAAACTTCTGTAGGGTTACAGACGTTTGCTGATACTCCAACTCAAGTTCAGGTAACCATTTCTAGATATCAAATGATAAATCCATGGACAAAAAATTATCTGGGCGCAAACATCTACTCCTTTTCATGGTTACCAGAAACTCGATGAGTCTTTCCCTAGTCAATCTCAACAAAAAATGTCTCAAAGGACTTGAGCAGAGCCAGACCCACTTGGAAAACAATATTGATGCCTTCATATAGGAACATATCCCAAATCCGAAGGACTAATGGAATTGGCAAGTCGGCGAAGAAAATAGTGAGAAACCAGGTGCGTGCATACATCAATGGCACGATTTTCTGCTCCTCAAAATGATGACCCACCCTAGGAAGCTTCTCCTGCACCAAGATTTCGAACTGATAGAGGTATTGTTGAAAAAAAGGCGCACGTTTCGAATATATACCTTGCATTTTTGGCTTCTTCAGCATTGCAACCATCATCCAAAATGCTAACCCCTCGTTCATGTAAAGAGGCAACAACCCCACTATGTAACTCATCCCTTGAATATGTCATGCACGGGCCATGTCATACATTTCATACACTTTCAAAACGTTGTAGAGAGACCCGCTGTAGGTTTGGGATAATACGAGGCATTTTAAAGTGCAAGGAATGTATTTATCAATATTGATTTTCTCGAATTCTGTTTCATGTGATATCAGTTGTGCGTATTTTACTGCAAGTTTCTCCATCATAATTTCGTGGCCTCCTGAAATGAGTTTCCAAACGACACCACGAGACCAATCTGGAAGGCCATGTCTGATTCACTTTTTGACTTCTTCTGGGTTCTTTCTCAAGAACTACCTCCAATCAATAACTGTCTAGATTATCTGCCACCTTTCATGCACCCCCTTCGCTCTTACCTCGTCACGGTCTCGGTCTGCCTCTGCGGGTTGCGAATTGGCTAAGAGTTCAGACCAGATGTTGTTTACATCTAGCTCATATTCTATAAAATCGGTCCACTTTTTTGAACTCTCATTCATTCCAATCATCTTTGCAGCAATGAATTCCGGCTAAAAATTAGAGTTCCACCTAATTCCACCATGGTTATGGGCATGGCCGGAAGGCTAGTGCGAGAAAAAGGGCACCCGATTCTTTTCGAGGTGTTTTCTCATATCAGAAAAGAGAATGAATTGTAGGCTTGGGTTGCCAATGATGCACCCACACATCTGTTTTCTCAAATTATCCTGTGGAATGGAATTGCTAATGTCGAAGAGCTGGGAGGTGAATGGATTGAGTTCTGTAAGAGATCCCTCTCCAATTTCCAGGTAGACAAGATTACCCTTTCTAGTGGCCAATAAATTCAATCTCACAGAACTTGCTGTTACCTGAACAAGCACCAAAAACGTATCAAAACTATCAAGAGTTGAGGATCGTAAAGAGCATATTGCCTTTATGCCTGGAAGCTCTATAGATGCCTCCTCATTGATTCTTATGCCATCTTTGAACACACGAAGAGAACCATTCTTGAATCCTCCAAAACAAGTCATAATGTATTCTTTCCGATCTCGTCTTCTTCTATAAAGATCAACAACACAGAAGTCCATACTATTTTATTTATCATATTTGTCAGCTCTTGCAGATGCAGATTCAATTTCTGCATCATATTCATCTGCAGAACTTTCTTCATCATTTATAGATTCATTTCTTCCAAAATCACTTTCTACCTTTACAACTCTTCCTTCGTCAGATTCAATGTCTTCTTCTGTCTCTCCCTCATTGTTCTAATATTCTTTATCTTTTTGTTTCTCAAGATATCCTTCTTCCATATTATATTTATTTGAATCATCATGATCTTTGTAATCTTCATCCACATCAAATTCATCTTTTTCTGTTTCTTCACAATTTTCTTTCAACACTGAAGATGAAATACTCGGTTGTTCATCAGCAAAGGTCTCGATAGTTTTCAGTGATGTGTTGGTGTCTTCAGTTGTATTCGTCTCTTCACGTTCTTGTAGAACTGATGATGAAAGGTTTTGTTGTTTAGAAACAATGTTTTCAACAACTTTTGGTGTTGTATCAATGGATTGAGTTGCATCTGACTCTTAAAAACCTTCTTTAGAATATAGTGATTCTTCATGATTATGATATGAATTCTCTGAATCAGCTGAATTTTTCTATTGACTATGTTCCATATTCTGGGCTATTGGTTTTTGCATTGGATTTAACTTGTCCAAAATGGCGTTTAATTTCTGCATTGCCTCTTTATGATGGTCTCTGGAATCATTATGGATTTTAAACATTATTCTGTCTATCCGATTTGTTGTGTCTTGAATTTTTTTGATGTCGTCAGAATTTCCTGTAACCTTATCCTCAAGATTGACTAATCGTTTTGTGAATTTATCAGAATTTTTATTGATCTTACTCTCAAGTTCAGTCAATTTTTTGTTGAAATTGGCCATCATCATTGATGAAGACATCGAGCAGTAACAATTTCAAGGCATAGCATGTAAGACCTGAAGGTAGCCAATAGTGGCGTTGGTGCTTCCTTCCAGGTGAGAATACTGCTGCTCCGATGAAGGTGAGGGTGTGTGGGGGTTGATAATGGTGTTCTAGTAGTGATAGGGTAATAAAATCAGAAAGAAGGTGGCAGCAGTAGTGATCACACAGATCCTGAAGAGCGATGGCTCCGATACCAAATGGAGTAAAAAGTTGTAGGCTTGTTGACTTAAGTTTTAAAATACACAAGAGGTATTGTAATAATATATATATATATATATATATATATATATATATATATATATATATATATATATATATATATATATATATATATATATATATATATATACATATATATATACATATATATATACATATATATATACATATATATATACATATATATATACATATATATATACATATATATATACATATATATATACATATATATATATATATATATATATATATATATATGATGATAAATGTTACAATGAGGCCCTGCTTATATACTTATGCAGGTGACTTTTCATGATTGGGCATGTCTTTTAGACATGCCCTTTCACTAACTTAATGACTACTTACGTAATCCCTATTTAAATATAATAACTATATTTATTATATTTGTTATGAATTATATTCATAACACCAGGGTATGAAAGGTGAACCTTACTCATATTATCACAACAATCAGAATGCACCTATGCAATCTTGGTACACCCTGTTAGCCCCCCTATGAAATTCTTGACAAGCAAGCTGGGGGGCTATATCATTTTGGAGACCTTCAAGGAATACATCTCCCTTGAAGACACATCATCCTTGAGGTCTCTATGTGCTTTTCCTTATACAAATCCCCTCTGCTGTCTTCCTAGCTCAAAGCCTTCATTCAGCCCTTGTACCCCTGCAAAATGTCCCTTTTCCCTTTTTTTCTCCTTCTGTCAAAGTGTCTCTGCTCCCCTCTATTTCCCACTATCAACCCTCTAAACCCCTCTAAAACTCCCCTTTGAACTTCATAACTAGCCTAATATCTCATTTCGAGCTTCAAAGACATATCATTCTTTGATCTATTTGGAGAGATCCCTCTCCGGGTCCAAGAGGGCTAGATCCTAGGGCCCAAAAGTGGTTCTGATGTTGTCTCATCTTTTGGTCTTGCCAATCTGGCCAAAACATGGGAACCCCAAAATAATGGCAAATCCACTGGGGAATTTTTGAAGAGCCTATAACCAAGAACATTATTAGTGTATAGCCCAGCATCGTCACCAACATAATGGTGACTCCACTGGGGATATTTGAATGCATTACACTTTGAACATCCCTAGGCATTCAAACCCAGAATATCTGGTTAGATTGGCAGAAAGTCATCCCTTTCTTGAATCATCCTCCATTCGTTGTGTGTCTCATACTCTTGGACAGAGCCTAGGAAGGGCCAGGTAGCCTCCAGATCTCATCCTCTTTTCAAAGGTGACATATCTGGTAAACACCCTCCCAGTCAATCTCTGGTTGGATTTTGTTGTGTTTTGAGGTTATTCATGAAAGGTGGCATTACCTAATTGCTGATGGTGGACATCATCCTACTTCAAACATTCATAATCATCCACCTGGTGAGTCCACACTCCCTACGATCCAAAGACCCAATGACTCCACTGGTGAAGGTCACTGGACTGGTTGAGAAGAAGCAGTAACCTTCTTTACATAAGCATGAATCCAAACATGGACAGAGATACAAAGTATGATGCTTTGTGCGATCAATTAATTGAATTAACAGAAATGTTTGGTGGAGTGCTGAAGATGTACATGGCTAATACGAACGCAAATGATGGTTATTTCGAGCAGCCCATGCATCTTTCAGAGCAAGAACAAACTCAAAGCCGAGAAGATGAGCAAGACATGTATGATGATCAAGAATCTATAGAAGATAAGGAGGTTAGTGATCAGGAACTGCCTGATTGCTTACCTATGCCTTGTGTTATGCTGACCAAAGAACATCAGGACCTATTAGCAAAGGCTGATAAGGAAAGTTGCCTTGAGGAAGCAGAAGACTACATGGAAGAGGCAGAATCTGGTGTGGAAGATGAGGCTCAAGAAAACATCCAGCCTCCAAATCAGCTAATACAAGAGAAAGAGGACTGTTGTGCTTCTGTCCATAATGAAAGGGAAACCCCTCTTTTGACAGAAGAAGAGATAGAGCGGATATTAAAACAACAGTCCACCTCTGAGGCCTTCTATAGAACACGCACTCTTGCCCATTCATCTTATGAGTTTGATGATTCAGATCCAGAAGACTCCTCTGTGGATCAGGATGAAGAAAGACCTGCTGAGAATTCGATAGGTTTGGAGGGTGACATTACTTACAATTATGATTTTCCTTTTTATGATCCATTTGATGATGATTGCTTTCAAAGAGAAGCTGAGCTTGCAGGACCATCATCCTTAGATCCGTGGGAGGAAGATTAGGACCAACGGCTCCAGAGAAGTAATGAAACCAGTCAGCCTATCTATGATACTGATGGGGAGAGCTATGACAGTATAATAGCAGATGAAGATTCTATGAATCTTCATTCTACTCTACCACACATCATCAGTGAGATTGGAAACCAACAGTCTTTCCTTCCAGAAGACAAGGAGGAAAGAAAAGAAGAGATTCTGGAGCAGAATTTAAGCAAAGAGCTTTCTCTTGAAAGAGAGGAAGCAATGGACCAAAACCCTGCTCAAGAATACATAGATCTTCTCACAGAGCTCAGCACCTCAGAGAAAAATATATCAGAGCTCCAGGAGGACAACACTGCCATATATGATGAGTCCTCTAGTTCAGAAGATGAAGAAGATTCTCTTCTTCAAGAGAGTCTTATCCTTGATCCAGTGGAAGAAGAGGAAGTCCTGGTTGAATCCTGCTTGCTAGATATTCATAACCAGGTATCATTTCATGATCCTTATGCACATTTCCTGAATATACTTGAAGAAGGATCAAGGGTCTTTTTGAGAAGCATGTTGCAAATAGAGAGAAAATTTTTCAAGGCTGCTGATATGGAACAAGAAAAGTGGGAGCTGCCCTGCCTATCCAGCATACTCAAGGAATTGAGCAAGAAGGACCAGCCATGGGATCATTTGATGGAATAGTTACATTGGAAGACAATGTTTGTAAGCTAGACTTGTAAATATTTCAGTAGAGTAGGGTAGGTAGGAAAAGCTCAATAAAGCTCAGAGTGTGAGCATGTAGTTAGTTGTTTTTAATTTATGCAAAGTCCAGCAGGTCAGACAGTCTAATCCTAACTTGGCTGTTTTTAAATTTCCTGTCTTAGAATGTAGGTGAAGGAACCTGTTGGAAAGTTTAATCCCAACAGGTAGTAGAATAGGTAGAGAAACATGTGAGGCCAACAGTCTAATCTGGCCTCATGGAGCAATAAGGGTAGAATTAGAATAGGTTTGTTTTTGTTTTGCAAAATAAAATGTAAAGGGTCTACTAGCTCAAATGCACCCAAGGGAAAATTGTTAGAACTGTGGTTTGGGTAGGTAGATTGGTTGGGAAATATTTCTGCTGATGTTTCTATCATATGGTGGCAGCTGAAAATCAACAAATAAATATGGCTTATGATAGCAGGAACCTGGCCTACTGCAAAGATCATATCTGGTTTCTTGACTCCTCCAAGGAGAAGCCATCCCCATATGGAGCCACTGTTAGCCCCCCTATGAAATTCTTAACAAGAAAGCTGGGGGGCTATGTCATTTTGGAGACCTTCAAGGAATGCAGAAGACACATCATCCTTGAGGTCTCTATGTTCTTTGCCCTATAGAAATCCCCTCTGTTTTCTTCCTAGCTCAAAGCCTTCATTCACCCCTTGTACCCCTGCAAAATGTCCCTTTTCCCTTTTTTTCTCCTTCTGTCAAAGCGTCTCTGCTCCCCTCTATTTCCCCCTATCAACCCTCTAAACCCCTCTAAAACTCCCCTTTGCACTTCATAACTAGCCTAATATCTCATTTCGAGCTTCAAAGACATATCATTCTTTTATCTATTTGGAGAGATCCCTCTCCGGGTCCAGGAGGGCTAGATCCTAGGGCCCAAAAGTGGTTCTGATGTTGTCTCATCTTTTGGTCTTGCCAATCTGGCCAAAACATGGGAACCCCAACACACCCCTACTCCTCCATCCTGGCCTTCACCTCCTACTTGGCCTTACAACCCTCCATATCATCCTCAACCAATGAACCAACCATTTCATCAGTATGTTCCTCAACCACCTCAGTGGAAAAACTCATCACAAGGGTGGAGGCCTCAACATAATCAACCACCTGATATAATGCCTCCACCCCAACCTCAACCTCATCTTACTCATTATTCTCCACCCAATCTACCTCAGATGCCTACACAACCCAATCTGAATACGAACAACAAACAAGCACATTAGGTTTATAGTGTAGAGACATCCTATACATCTTATGATGTGGAGATATAAGAGACTAATCTCAGGTCAGGAAGATTACTCGTAGAAAACCATCCTACATCTCCACCTGTAGAGGTTGAGGACGAAAAAGAAGAAAGTAACACTTAGATCCAACAAACTCCATTTCCAGAGCGTTTTATACACTCTAGTCAACACACCCCATAGGAGACTAATCTTTTGGGAGAACTGGAAACATTGTGTGTAAAAATACCCCTTCTCTAGGCCATTAAGGATATCCCTATTTACAATAGGCTCATCAAGGAAAAGTGCTTCAAGAAACCTTGGAGAAAGAAGAAATATACTGCCACCATCAATGTGGTAGGACATTTATCCGACTTAATGTTAGGAAGGGCGATCTTCCCAAAGTATGTATATCTTGGTAGTCCAGCTGTAGATGTGCACATAGATGGTGTCATAGTCCCCAATACTTTGATTGATATCAGGGCTACCATCAATGTAATGACCACGGAAACTATGCTTAAACTCAACCCCCAAGGGACTTTGAGGAAAACCACAATGGTTCTGCAACATGCAGATTGGTCCACACTAACTCCGGAAGTAATTGTTGAGGATGTTATGGTTTCAATGGAATCTTGGGAGTATCCTACATATTTCCTAGTTCTCCAGCCAAAAAACAAGTTTAATGGGTATCATATCATTTTAGGGAGACCTTGGTTAGCCTCGGTCGATGCTTATATCAGCTGTTGGGATGGAAACATGACTATTAAGAATGGGCCCTTATTTAAACAACTAGTATTATATCCTCCAGCCGAGCCTTCCATTTACCATGATCTATATTTATTGTTGGAAGATGAAGAATAATAATATGAAGTATACAAAACTACACCCTACCCCATTTCTACCATAGAAACTATTCTTAGAGGGTGGTAGCTTGATAAAGATGAATTCATCGACCAAATCATTCAGAACCAATCCCCCACTAAAAACCCGCTTGAAAACCTATTTAAAAAGTCTAAAAGCCACCCTTGGATAGAATTTCACTCAGTTGATTCGACCTCTGAAACCACCATGGCTATGGAAATTGGCCCATCCAAATCTCTAAAAATTAACTCATCTCTCTCAGGTAGAGAAGAAGAGTAGTTATGCCATCTTTTGAAGGAAAACCTTGATGCATTTTCTTGGTACTACAATGACATGAAAGGGGTGCATCCCTTCATGTGCACACATCATATCTACATTAAAGAGGGGCGAAATCCTATGTGCCAAACCCAGAGAAGGATGAACCCAGCTCTAAAAGACATATTCAAGGAAGAACTGTAGAAATTGTTGGATGCAGGTTTCATTTATCCTATATCAGACAGTGAGTGGGTATCTCCTCTTGTCCTAGTCCTAAATAAGAATGAAAAATGGCGAATCTATGTTGATTATCGGGAACTCAACAATGCCACCAAGAAGGACTATTTCCCCTTGCCCTTTATAGATCAATTCGTGGATGGCCTTGCATGAAAGAAGTTATTTTATTTCTTAGGTGGGTTTAGTGGGTATAACCAGATCCAAATTAGCTTAGAAGACCTGGACAATACTAAATTCACATGTCCTTGGGGTACCTTCACTTATATATTCCTACTCTTTAAGTTGTTAAATGCCCCAACTACCTTCAAAAGAGATGTCGCGATCATTTTATCTGAGCTAGTCCATGACTCGGTTGAAATCTACATGGACGATTTCACACCCTATGGGGATGACTTCGAAGAAGCTCTCTCCAATTTGGGAAAATTTCTGAGAAGGTGCATTTATATGCATCTCTCCTTGAGCCTAGAAAGGTGTGAATTCTTGAAAATAGCATGAGAAGTATTGGGCCACTCAATCTCCCAAGTAGAAATACAGGTGGACCCGAACAAAATCACCATCATCAAAAGGGGAAATGCTCCTCAAAAAGCATAGATATGTCAGGAATTTATTAGGTTTAGTTGGTTATTATAGAAGTTTTATCAAATTTTTTAGCAATTTGGCTTCACCACTATTTAGTTTGTTGGCCAAAGACTCCGAGTTTACCTGGTCCAGTCTCTGTCAAGAAGCTTTTGAGTTCATTAAGGGGAAATTAACTACTTCCCCCATTCTCTGCGGTCCAAATTGGGATCTGCCTTTCCACATCCACACAGATTGATCAGAAAAATTTGTGGGGGAAGCTCGGGGTAGTTAGAAGAAAAATGACCTTATGCAAGCTATTTCATTAGTAAGAACTTTTCCAAGGCTGAACTCAATTATATTTTCACAGAGAAGGAAATGTTAGCCATTGTCCATGCTTTAAACAAATTTAGACATTATATCACTTGTTATCAGACCTTTGTACACACTTACCATGCAGCCATCAAATATTTAATGAATAAGCTCGATGTTAATGCTAGAATAATTATATGGTTATTATTATTACAGCATTTTTACTTAACCATTGTCAATAAACCTAGAAAGGAGAATGTTGTTATGGATTTGTTATCTAGGTTAGTTCTACCTATATATGATGAAGGAATGGTGGATGAATAGCTCCCAAATGAACATTTATTTTCTATCTCAACACTCTCTCCATGATTTTCTAACATAGCTAATTACTTGGTTGTTGAAAATTTCCCTTTGAACCTCTCATCCAAGGAGAAGAGAAATATCATCAGAAAAATCACCCATTTCAAATGGATCGGGGGAAATATCTTAAAGTTGGGCCTTGACCAAATTCTTGGGATATCTGTGAGGGAGGAAGAATTTTTTAACATCCTCTTTGCATGTCATGATATCCCTTGTGGGGGGCACATTTCTGCAAAAAGGACAACCTTCAAAGTTTTGCAGGAAGGTTACTATTGGCCTACCCTTCACCAAGATGCCAGAAAAGACACTAGAAGTTGTGACCACTGCCAAAGGATGGGTAAACCTACACAGAGGGATGAGATTCCTTTTCACCCTCAAGTGGATCTAGAGACATTTGACAAGTGGTTCATGGACTTCATTGGACCCACTAATCCACCATCTGGGCAAGAAAAGTATATCATAGTCTGCACTGACTCCCTGAAAAAGTGGACTGAAACAAAGGCTATAAAGGTAGAAACTGAGAAGAAGGTAGCAAAATTTATGGGAGAGAATTTTTTCTACAAATTTGAATACCCCAGAGAGGTAGTCATTGATTAGGGGGCGCAATTCACATCTCATCTCATTGAGAATATTCTGCGGAGGCACACGATAAAGCATAAGACTTTTACTGCCTACCACCCTCAATAAAATGGCAAAGTGGAAGTGACCAATAGAGCCTTGGAGAATATCCTCACAAGGTTTGCGAGAAGCAACATAGAATATTGGGTAGATAGATTGGTAGAAGCTACTTGGGCCTACAACACTCTTGCAAAAAAACAACATGATTCACTCCTTATGACTTGCTCTATGGGAAGAAAGCTCTGCTTTCAATTGAATTTGAGTTCAACACCTTGAGGATGGTAGTTGAATTAGACCTAGATATAACAAAGGCCCAAAAACAAAGGTTACTACAATTAATGGGTTGGATGAGTTCTGGAAGCAAGCACTCCCTCACACATAAGTGATTCAACTACAAAGGAAGTTATGGCATGACAAGCACATTAAGAGGAATAACTTTCAATAAGAAGATTGGGCGATGTTGTATGACTCAAGGTTCAATGATTTCCAAGGAAAACTGATGAAAAGATGGTTGGGACCATAAAAAGTGGAAAATTTATATGATAATGGCATAGTTCAGATCAAGACCATAATGAGGAGGGGATTCCCCTCCTTAGCAATGGTTACATGATCAAAGGTTACAAAAAGCCCCTCTTTAGGGATTGTTGACGGGAAAATATGTCCAGCCAACAGTAGGGGATCTCCCCGGTAGAAAGTCCCAATTAGACTTTGAACCGTTTGGAGTAGGGATCCTGTCCGGGGTGTGGGTCCGGCTACCACTTAAATGACTTCCTCTTCGGTCTCGAACAACCTGATTGAATCTGCAAACATACACTCATTCACATGATACAGAATACATGACTGATGTATCAAAACCGATATATGACACTGTGCGTAGCAAATTAATAAAAAAAATGCATGCGCCCAAGAAATTTCGTTAGCAACACATCTATGGGGTAATGCATACAAGATAATCTGACCACCAAAGAAACAGTTCTTTAATGGCGAGAAAATCTCTTAACTTTCTGAAAGATATAACGAAATGCTAATAAAACAGTTCATTAACATTCATCATGAGAATAAATAGCAAACTTGAGCATCATCAACACAATCATAGATAACAATGGAGCATCAATGATACTATTTAACAAAACAGATTCATTAATCAAAAGATATTCTGAAATTATACACAGAATACACGCAGTGTTGTCACAGCTAGACACATCATCCAATCAAAGGGATTTTAACAAGTATTTGTATTATATGTCAAGAGTATGATTCTTCAATTACAATGCAATATTGCCTTTCAGTCCACAAAAGAGGAGCCTTTTACAATGTGCCCCACAGGGGTATTTATAGATTCAAAAGACGCACTTATGGCCTTCCGACGGTTCAGCTTCCCGACGGTTCAGCTTCCCTGCGACCTTTGCCACACTTGCGACCTGCGACCTGAAAATTGCGACCTGCGACCTAGTCGCAAGTGCGACCTGCGACCTGGTCGCAGGCACGACCTGCGACCCAGCGGTTGAACTAAGGAGGTGGTCGTGCGATTGAGGTTTCTGGAATGTCGGCTTTCTTGCCCTTGAGGAAATCTCGCCAAGTCTGGTAATCTGCTGTTATAGGAGCGACAAGAGGGCTTTCCTCTTTTATTCGATGCATACATTCTAGGGCATTCGGCACCAGAGTCTCCTTCTTCTGAGAGATCAGCATTGAGAGGGAAGCAAGCTTGGTATAGATTTGCACTGGAGTGACAAGCAACCGATTTAGGTTCTCTTGTGATGCCTCGAATTCTGGTGCGGCAGCAGCTTGTCTTACGGGTTGCAGAAAAGACTGAATTTCATGCTCTACCTGCTCCCAGTCTTTAGTCTCATTCAGTGCCCCTAATGATGGAATGTGATGAAGAGCATTCATGGAGTCAATGCCGCTGATCAGGTGATTATATGTAGACATTACTTTGTCCAAATCTTTGGCCAGCTTGTCTTTAGACTGCATATTCATCCGAATTTGCACTTTGGCTTCTTGTGTATGACTCCAATCTTTCCTAGGCACATGTTCGGGAGCTTGCGGGTGCTGTGCTGTCCAGTTGATCATCTTGTCCAAAGCTGCCGAGGCTTCCCTGAGCTGTTCGTGTTTCTGCCTGGTTTCCTCTCGTGCCTCTGCCAACGGGGCCACTGTTTGTTTCAGGGTGAGAATTTCCTGGTATACTTGCCTCATTGTCATCTCCAACACATCACACTCTTTCCTGACCGCCAGTGGGATCTCATTCACTTGGGCGGGCCTACCTTGGAGCTGTAGCACCTCATTTTCTAGCCTTTATTTTTCCTGCTCTGCCGCTTTTAGCCTGTTCTGTAAAGAAATAATTTCCCTGCTCATCCTAGTGACATTTTCCTATGTGGCCGCAGCAAAAGTGGTGCCTGCTGACGCTATCATAACAGGATTCGTCCTTGTGTCTGGGACTATGTCCTTTCCGGTGGCGACCGTAGAGATGGCGGGATGGCCTTGCGCTAAGGATTTCCTTTTCTCTTGCCGTATCTTGAAAGAGAATTGGTCAAATGTCAATCTGGTCAAGTCGAAGACTTCTTCTTCTTGCTCCCCAGGAAAGTCATCAACATTGAGGGTACTTTTCGCGCCACCTGCAGGGATATCCAGGGGAGATAGGTCAATGTCATCTATTAGCTCGTCCTCTTCATCCTGCGTTTGACCCTTTTCTTTCTCCTTTTGCCGGCGCTCTGCTTCCGCCTTGTCGTGTTCTTATTTCTTCTGGCGTTCTGCCTCTGCCTCTGCTTCCTTTTCCTCTTTTCTCTTTCTCTCTGCCGCGGCGGCTTGTTCTGCCTTTTTCTGACGATCGACTTTGTCGAGTTCTTATTTCAGTGCATTTTCTGCCGCTGCCTGTGCCTCCTTTTCCTGTCTTTCTTTCTCCTCTTCCTTTTTCTTCTTTCGCTCTGTCCTGGCATCTTTCTTACGTTTCTCTTCATCTTCCTTCTTCTTCTTCTCCTCTTCCAGTTTGGCTTGGGCTTCTGCTTCCCTTTGCTGATCTGTGGTGTCAGGCCCCGTACCGGTCTGTGTTTTCTTATCTTTGGAGGAAGAAGAGCCTCCTAAATTCTGGTGATCCTCTCCTTCTCGGTCAGAGTCGATCCCTGGAGCTATATGCCTTTCTGCGTTGTACCAGTTTCTTTTTTCGTCCTCTGCCGGGCGCTCGACGTGTTGATAACTCCATCTAAAATTGGCCCTTTTACAATGCTCAGGAACTATCCTGACTGGGTCATAAGTCCGGCAATCCAGATTTCTGAAGTGATAACTTTTTACCTCCTCCCCTTCACGCGCTACTTCTCTGGAGTCTTTGACTGTATAGGCACCAATGGTGAGAGGTAGAGCGGGCCAAGGTTTCTTCTTCCCTTTGGAAAGGACGTTAGAGAAACCCGAGGTCATCTGGAAACATACCTCCTGCATGAGCACCTTATCGGTAATAAACTTGGGCAGAGCATGTGGTGCTTTAAACGAGCCAAATAATCGGATGATTGTGAATTCAGAGAATGGAAACCAGTGTGCCACCTGACCCAGTGTCTCCATTGCTCGCCAAGACATACATGGGGTTTCTTGACCGAATAGTTTCCCGTAGAGGGCGGGAATGAATATATGAGAGATTTGCTCGATGCCTGACTTGTACCTGGATTCCCAGAATACCTTGGTCTGCAAATGTATTGCTTGGGTCTATTCGGAGTCCCAGTTATGCGGCCATCCTTCGACATGCAGCTGGGCACAGACATCATCTAGCAGATACGAAGCCATATAGAATTCTGATGGCGCTCCCTCATCTGGGCTAAAGCTGAAGCCAAATTTGTGTGCATGGAGCCCATTAATATACCGGCCCAATTGAACCGAGTGCCATATACTGTTACGTGTTCCATGATGGTTGCCCATGTTCCGTTGAAGGTGGTGGCGTCCGAACGCCCGTAAATTCTGCACAGCATGGCGGCCACTAACTTATACACCTTGCTCAGACTGGCCACCGGGTACTCCTGGTCCTTTTTTATTTTGAATTTATCTGGTTCTGCCCACCATTTTCTGATTGTATCAACCATCGGCACTTCATTTGCAGAAAACCATCTTGGGGTGAAGTTCACCTCTGGTTTGGGTAGCAAGTAGTAGACCTGTGCTTTTGAACTCTCCAGTGTTGCGAAGGCTTTTCTTGCACTATCTCGGACTGTGAAGTTCTTCGGATCCGTCTTTTGTATGATCCAGTCCAACATCTCTGGGCACGGAAAGATGGCGGGATGTGACCCTGCTAGGTGCAATTTGGACTTCTTGACTTTCAGGTATACTTCCCGGTCCGGGAGATCTTCTGGAAACTCATCCTCTGGCATGGCGAACTCGCGGTATACTTCATACCACCTAAGGCTATCCTCCTTTGCGAAGGTGCAAAGGGTGTCTCTGTATATTGGTGGAGGAGATGTTTGTATGTCTGTGTCTGACTCTTCCTCCACTACCTGCCTACTTCTCCTTCGGGATACCTGGGGTGCCATGTTGCTAGAGTCGGAGAGGATCGGTACTGCGTCTGCTCTGAATTCACCTACTGCATTCAAGACAAAATCCCAGGATAAGAAAGACATGATGATAATGGCTAAATAGAGTCTATACATGCAAAGATTAATTGAATGTTCTTTGGGAGTCGCTGGGTCGCTGATCCACAAAAGGGACTCACACGCGACCTCGCGACCTTGCGACTAGGTCGCAGGGTCGCAGAGTCGCTGAGAGGGAGTTTTGCGACCTTGCGACCTTGCGACCTGGCCGCTAGGTCGTAGGTCGCACTTGCGCCTGCCGGGGGGTTTCGCGCGCGCGCGAATTTGCGGCTAATCTTTCCCTAACGGGAAAAGTATGCGGCTTGAAAGGGCCTAAACTGCCAATAAGGCATAGCCATGAGGAATTAGGCAAGAGACGGGTGACCTTGGGGTTTGTGGGAAACAAAACAACGGTGAAACTCAAAAGAAAAACCCTACATCCTTTCCAGCAAATAAATAAGACCGTGGGGAGGCTTAATAATGGCAAGAAATGCTTAAGAGGGAAACATAGGGAGGAAAAGGCAACTTACCCGGAAGAAAACGCGCCAGTCGACCTGTCAGAGCAATTCCACGGTTTTCGCTGAGAGTCACATATGCGACCTAGCGACCTCGACCTTATATAAAAAGGTCGCACGTGCGAGTACTTAATGAGGTCGCAAGTTGTAAGTTTGCGACCTTGCGACCTCGCGACCTTAAGGTCGTTGGGTCGCAAAGGTCGCTGAGTCGCTAATTCCCTTAATACTTCATTTTGCGACCTTGCGACCTTGCGACCTAAAGGTCGCTGGGTCGCAAAGGTCGCTGAGTCGCTAATTCCCTTAATACTTCATTTTGCGACCTTGCGACCTTGCGATCTAAAGGTCGTTGGGTCGCAAGGTCGCAAATTGATTGACTTCCGACTCTTGCGACCTGGCGACCTCTGCGACCTTAGGTTCGCTGAGTCGCGTAGGTCGCATGGGTCGCAAATCATGTATCTGCGACTTATGCGACTTGCTCTTAAAAACTTTACTTGGCTTTTTTCCTTTTTTAGTTTCAAAGGGGGCTCCAAAAATTTTGAAGTGTGTGTTATGATTTTATGTATTTTTGGAGGGTGTTGTAGGAGCTACAACAAATGGCGATTCACTGGATGAATTCAGAGTCTCTGCTGATGAAGGGTCGATGAGGGAGGAGGGCAGGGTCTAATACTAGCTTGTTCTTTTACCTCAGAGTCTACACCTTCCTTCCTTTGCCACCCCGCATAGTTGCCTGGCCTTTTGGCTTATTGGGTGCAGATCAACCAAATTTTAATTCCTCACGCTTCCAGGATCGAGAGGGTCGGGGAAACCTTGGGCCACTGCAGGGTCCAGTACAATTATTTCGTCCTCATGGTGTTGCTCCGCTGCCAGCGAACCTCTCGGCTCCGGCGGAGTCACTGCCTAAAGAGTCGTGAACGTTGCTCCGCTGCCAGCGAGCCTGGTCAGTACCCCGGCGGAGTCGTTACAACACCTCTCTGCGCAGGAAGCCTTTCTCAATCCTTTACCCTTTATTTGTGTGCGATTGCACTTATTTGAGAATGTGCCTGTAGCACTTATTTGAGAATGTGCCTGTAGCACTTATTTAGATGGGCATATTTTGCCTGGGCGGATGAGGGATCCCGACTTATTTTGCTTGCAGAGAGGTTGCTCTTGGTCTCATATGAGGACTCGGGTTTTTCCCGGATGACCTGCAATTCTCTTGAGTTAGCCCTGTTCCCTCACGATCCGGTTGCGTCTATGCAAGACCTTTTCTGCCTGCACCCTTTAAGCTGCTAGGTGGTTCCTTATGCTTGAAGACTCTGGTAAGATCGTGTATTATCCTTAGGTGCCCATTACAAGCGAGTTTCGACTGCCCCGTGCTTTGCGGGAAGGGCCTTTCATCAGCATAGAACCTCTTCAAGGAGTGAGCCGGTTGCGGGCAGCTTTAGACAAGGTTTTCTTTGAAGAGTTAGAGAAAGAGTTTTTATTTTTTATTTTTTATTTTTTTTAAACAAAACAAAAAACAACTTTTATGATACAGGGGGAAAACAACCCTTTGAGGGCTATTCAAGTAAAATAGTGTTTGAGGTCATGCCCGTTTACCGGGAGGACCTCGACTTTTCCTTCCAGAGTTTGCAATCGGAAAGTATGGGGACCCACCTTTTATTTAACCTGAAAGGGACCTATCCATAATGCTTGAAATTTGGCATGTTTTCCTTTTTCTTCGTGTGCTTTATCCCATTTTAGGACTAGGTCTCCTACTTCAAATTTTTTATCTCCCGCATACTTTTTATCGAACCATTTCTTGATCCGACTCTGGTGGATGGCGAATTTCGTCCGGGTTTTCTGCCTTTCCTCTTCCAATTTCAGCAAGGTGTCAATGCGGGTTTGCAAGGTGGGGCAAGGGGTACCATGACACTCTTGAGACAACTGCAGAGCGGGAAGAGACAAATTGGGTGGGAGGATAGCTTCTTTCCCATACACGAGAAAATATGGTGAGGTGCCTATTGAGGACTTAGGGGTGACGCGATCAGCCCAAAGTGCATTTTGGAGAGCATTATGCCAGTTTCGTTGGTGAGACAGAAGGGTCTTTTTAATGATGCGAATCAGATTTTTATTTGTTGATTCTGCTAGACCATTTCCTTGGGGATAGTATTTTGCAGAGTGTTTAAGGACGATACCATTTTCTAAAGCAAAATCATATAATTTAAAAGATGAAAAATATGTTGCATTATCGAAAACCAAGGAGGTCGGAACGCCAAACCTGGTAATGATGGAATGAATGACAAATTGCATTACCTCCTGGTCGTTGACTTGGCGTAATGGTACTGCTTCAACCCACCTGGTGAAGTAATCAGTGGCTGTCAGAATGTACCTGTGTTGCTTAGAAGAGTGGGGTAGGATCTCGCCAATGACGTCTAGACCCCATTGTTGAAAAGGCTCTTCCACTGCTACTGACAATAAAGGGGCGGCGGGGCGCGCTTCTCGGTTTGCGAATTTCTGGCATTGAACGCACTTCCGAACATATGCGTGGGCATCTCTGAAAAGAGTTGGCCAGTAATAACCTGCTCGCATTATTTTATGGGCTGTAGTATCCCCAGCGAAATGACCTCCTGCTGGTCCATCATGCAGCTCGATTAAGATTTTCTGAGCTTCATCATATTCCAGGCAGCGTAACATGACCCCATCGGAATGTTTCCTGAAAAGCTTCCCTTGGATTAACTGGTAAGGAGCAGCTTTGAGTCTGATTGCACGTTTTTGTCGGGCGTTTAGAGTGGGGTCCAATGTACCGTGTGTTAAATATCCTGAAATATCCGAGTACCAAGAAGGGTCCTTTACCTGAGGCAAGACATCAGTTTGATACATATCAATTTCTTGTTCCCAATTATCTTCTTCACTCTGTTGGGAACTTGCGGCCTCTGCAGCCATCTGGCATAAACCTTGTCCTTTCACTGTGTGTGCTGGCTTAAACTCTAAGTCGTATTCTTGCATACACGCAACCCAGTTCCCTCGTCTCTCGCCCAGCTCCTGCTGCATGAACAGTGAACGAACGGCTGGGTGGGGAACGTAAACTGTGACGTGGTTTTTCAAAATGTATGGTCGGAAATATTTGACTGCTTTATACACCGCATAGGCCTGTTTCTCGATTTCGGGATAATTTAATTCAGCTCCCTGCAGACCGGTGCTCATGAATGAAATGGGACGCTCGTCATTATTTCTGTCCTTTTGTGTAAGTACGGCTGCCATGGACGAATCCGAAGCCAACGTATACAAGCTGAAATTTCTGTCGAAATCTGGGCTCTGGAGGGAAGGCGCTTCGGCTATAGCTTTCTTGATCTGGTCGAAAGCTTCCTTTTCGGGCTGATTCCATTTGAAGGTAGCATTTTTCTTTATCATTCCTTGTAGTGGTTTAACTATCTGGGCGAAATCTGATATAAATTTACGTACAAAATTGATCTTTCCCAAAAAGGACTGCATTGCTTTCTTGCTGCTGGGGGGAGGAATCTGAGCGATGGCCTTCGCACGTTCTAGATCAACGACAATGCCTTTCTTGGTTATGATATGACCCAGTAGATTGCCTTCTGCTACGGCGAAAATGCTCTTCTTTGGGTTGAGCGAGATACCGTATTTTCTGCACCTTTCGAAGATCTGTTTGAGGTGATGCAAATGATCCCCCCGATGTTTAGAAAACACAGTAACGTCATCCAAGTAAACCACCACACTTTGGCCTATCAGACCCCTGAATGCTATGTCCATAGCTCTTTGGAAAGTTGCCCCTGTGTTGATTAATCCAAAGGGCATGCGCCTATACGCGAAGGTTCCCCACTTAGTCCGAAAGGTGGTCTTTAACCTGTCTGGTTCAGCCACTAGTACTTGATTGTAACCAGAGAATCCGTCCAACAAGGAGAACATTTCTAAGCCGGACACTGCTTGTAGTATTTGCTCCATAGGGGGCACTGGGTAATTATCTTTACTTGAGGCCCGGTTTAGGTTTCGGAAATATACACATAAGCGAATTTCACCTGACTTCTTTCGTACCGGAACCAAATTGGACACCCATGTGGAATGGCGAACTTTGAAGATAATGCGGGCATCCAAAAGTTTTTTGAGTTCTTTCAGAATCAATGGCTCCGTCGTAGGATGTACTTTCCTAAGTTTTTGTTGGAATGGTTTTACATTTTCTTTAATGGGTATCACATGCTGTATGATTCGAGTATCGAATGTGCGTAAGTCCTCATATGTCCAAGTGAACACGTCACGATACTTGCGAAATAGCTGAGTGAAATCTTGAGCCTCTTGGGGGGTGCAGTCTTTCCCCAGGTTGACGAATTTAGGATTATCTTCTGACCCCAAGTTTACTTGTCGATGAGCCAAGATCGAGCTCTGCACTTTTGCATTTGGGGGCCCACGAAACCGATTCTGCAGATCAAAAAGCTTCTCCAGTGATACCACCCCTTTAGGCATGGGGTTTCCTTTGACTTGCTCGTACTCCTTTTGCATAGCTTGGTCGTGCTCATCCTCATCTATAGCAGCGTCTTTGAATATCTCTGAGTTGCACATAAATTCCAGCACCTGTTGATCATCATCAAAAACACGCAGATTAGTGATATTGTCTGGCACGGATGGTTTATACATAACTTCAATAGAAAACCCGTCCCTCAAAGGGGTAAACCTGGCGGCAGCATTAGCTAGAGTATCTGCTGCTGCGTTATGCATTCTTAGAACAGACTTAATTCCAAAAGCATCAAAGGAAGAAATTAATCGCCATACCTCTTGCTGGTACGCCTTCAAATGTGGAGACAAACAATGAATAGTGTTGCGTACCTGCCGAGTGATAATCTCGGAGTCACCAATAACCCGTAAGCATTTCACTTTCAAATCCAACGCCTTCTTAAGCCCGAGGATCAGAGCTTCATACTCGGCAGTGTTGTTAGTGCATTGAAACTCGAGTCGACAAGAGACTAGGAATTTTTTCTTATGTGGATCAAGCAAAACGCAGCCGGCACCAGAACCATCGAGGTTCTTGGAACCGTCGTAATACAATGTCCATATATCATTTTCCGGCTCCTTGGGGGCAGTGTCTTGCGGAGGAATTTTGGGTTGGTGTGATAAAGTTTGAGCTTGTTCCTCTGCGACGAGTGTCATCTCAGAAAGGACCTCGGGGCCTACTGCAGACTGGGGAGGTTGGTAACATCCAAAAACGGAATCAAGAAAACACATACCAAGTTCTTCTTGGGCAAAGCTGATGGGTTCATTTGTGGCATCCAAATTAGTTACAGTGTGCTTCATGTATGGTTCGCTTTCAACTCTGATTTGGTTGTTCCTCCCTTTGTAGGGTAGCCATAAGTGAGACCAATCTGTGGCGAAGTATCCTTGCAATTTGCTAGACCAGTCTCCACTAAGCAGTACACCATAGGCTTCTGGGATGTCGACAACCACAATATCAATACATTGATGAACCCTCGAGTCGGATGAGAGGCGGATGATGACATTGTTTAACTCTCCGACTGCCGGTACTTGTGATCTGTCCAGTTGAATTATTTTTGCGTCAGTTTTCTCTGGGAGGATGTTGAGTTTCTTGCACACAGATAAAGGCATGACATTTGTGGAAGCACCAGAGTCAACGAGGCAATTGTGAACGTTGAAATTGAACATCTCGAAAGATAAGAGAAATGGAGGGTTGGACCCTCTCGAGTTCGTGTTTACCGCATTTACTATAGATTGGAAATCTGGACTGGTTTGTGCAGATGTGTTGCTAACGGTCTTCGTATTTTGGTTGTTGGCGAAAGCTTTTAGGATAAGCTCCTTTTGGTTCGTGATGCGGGCCAACTCGTAGAGCGAGATATTAGCCCTGGTATTTTTCATGTCCTCCACTATGTTGTAGCTAGTATCAGTTTGGGGACTAGGTTCGGTAGTGGTTTTCGATGGTTCCACTGGGAGTTTGGTCTTTTGACTTGCTTTGCCGTTACTATTGGTAGGCTTGTCCGACGTAGTTGGTCCTTCGTTGCTAGGGGGAGAATTTTTCTCAGGAAAGCCCTTTTCTTGTCTTCATATGATTGTTCGGGAATAGCTCCTTTGCTTCTAAGACTATAGTTTCGAGTGGGCTGAGCCTTGGGACTTCCTGCCATATTAATATCAATGGGAGCGAGACTCTCTCCCCCGCGGATTACATCGAAAGTTAAGACAGAGGCTCCCGATTCCCCATCTAGGAGCGAAACTTCGTCTTGATCAGAAACTTCATCCTCTGTCAGGCTTCCTGGAGTTTGATCATCCAGGAGCTGGTTGACCACTGTGGTCATGCTGCCGATCCATTGTGGGCACGTCTTTTCAGAATGGGCAGCTTGGTGAAAAGAACAAAAATTGTCCTTCCCTATTTCCTCCACATTGAGAGCGGCACTGGTGTTTGACGGAGGCCTGCTGGTGTTGGGATTGTTTTTCTTGAAAAAAGGTTTGGGAGGTTTATTTGTATTTGAGGTTTCAACGCCTTTTCTCTTTAAGTCAGAGACCTCATTCGTTAGCAGTTTGAGGGTCTTGGCCATACTTTCGAAATCGAAAGGTTCTATCTCCCTATTTGGGGTGGAAGACTGACCCTTTTTAGTGGTTGACTTGTGGTCATCCTTTCCGTCATGATCCATGACACCTATTGACAACATGTCTTTTTCTACTGCGAGAGCAGCCGCGTAATTTGCTGTAAGAGTAGCGCGGGCCTCGCCTTTGACGAAGACTACAATATCCCTAGGGAGGGCTTTGGTATAGTAGTCGATGGTGATAGAATCGTCCAACGCTAAGTTTGGAGGAAATTTTTGCAATATGGTTGCGAAGCGTTGGTTAAAGTCTTTAACTTTCTCTTTTCTATGACACTTGATGGTGCTTAGTTCTGTGAGGAGCATAGAGGGTGTTTTATCTTCCGCAAAATTTTGCAGGAACACACGACGGAACTGGTCCCATGAAGTAATAGACGCACTGGGTCGGGAGCGGTACCAGGTGGCAGCCTGGCTTACAAGAGTGTGTGGGAAAAGTCGACACGCAACGTCATCGGACTGAACTCTCATAATTTGTAGAGACAGATAAAAACTACTAAGATGGTCTTCTGCCGATGTGCCTTTCTCTGGATCGAACTTAGGAAGATGCTTCTCTGGGTGTCTGGGCATATCATGGAGAGGACCTAAAAGGGCCAAAGGGGATTGAGCCATCCAGGCGAGAGGTTGCACCCTCCTGGGGCGTTGATGGTTTCGGGTCTCTGCTTCAGACTCACTTCCCGTCCCTGACACCGAGGTTCCTTCATGACGACGAGAGTGTTCATCTCGGTGTCTTTCACGGTTATTCACGTTTCTAAGTAGCTCCCAGTTGTGAGGGGGGGGTCTGTTTTGGTTTTGGTGGTGATTATGGTTGGCGTGGTGTCTAAGGTCGTGAATGATATTCCCTCTACCACCACGACCTTGACCCCTATTGACTCCACCTTCATTTCTTCGAGGCCTATTGACTTCTTCTGCATTCCTTCGGGCTGTATTACCTTCTCTTTCGTTTCTTCTCTCCCCTTCTCCTTCTCGTGGGGAATATACTTGGTTGTTGGTCCACTGATGTGAGTCAGGCTGTGGTTCGGGGAAAGGTTCGGTATCAGGGAAACCTTCACTATCGTGGGTAACGGGGTCATTTTCCTGGACAGCCCGTGCGAGGTCCTCAATCATGGTATTAACAAGTTCAGGTACGGTACGGACTAGCACGCCATTGCGAGTGATGTTATCGGCAGGGGTCCTAGTGTGGGCCAGGAATTCCATGATAGGGGTATACCGTAAATCCCTGATGAGATTACGGGAAACTGGGCGCACGGCTCTCAGCTGTTCGTTAGTGATTTCGAAGTATCGGGCTTCCACCGTTGGAATATCTTCTAAAGGGGGAAGGGCAACTTCGTTATTTATGACCTCCCGGCGGGGAGTTTGGGATGGAATGTCTGTTGTATGCTGGGAGGATGCCATGGCCCTCCTTCTAGCGCCAAATCTGTTGACGGGAAAATATGTCCGGCCAAGAGTAGGCAATCTCCCCGGTAAAAAGTCCCAATTAGACTTTGAACCGTTTGGTGTAGGGATCCCGTCCGGGGTGTGGGTCCGGCTACCACTTAAATGACTATCTCTTCGGTTTCGAGCAACCTGATTGAAACTGCAAACATACACTTATCAACACGATATAGAATACATGACTGATGAATAAAACCGATATATGACACTGTTCATAGCAAGGTAATAGACAGAATGCATAAACTTAGAAAATGTCGTTAGCAACACATCTATGAGGTATGCATGCGAGATAATCTGACCGCCAAAGAAACAATCCTTTGTGGTAAGAATATCCCTTAACTTTCCAAAGGATATAACGAGATGCTAATAAAATAGTTCATTAACATTCATCATGAAGTAAATAATAACTTGAGCATCATCAACACAATCACAGATAACTATGGTGCATGAATGACACTATTAATAACACAGATTCATTAATCAAAAGATATTCTGAAGCTACATGCAGAATACACACAATGTTGTCACGGCTAAACACATCATCCAATCAAAGGGATTTTAACATATATTGTATTTCATATATCAAGAGTATGTTTCTTCAGCTACAATGCAATAATGCGTTTCAGTCCACAAAAGAGCAGCCATTTACAATGCTTCCCACTAGGGTATTTATAGATTCAACAGCCGCACTTATGGCCTTCCGACGGTTCAACTTCCCGACGGTTCAACTTCCTGTTTTTCGCAAATGCGACCTGCGACCTGGTCGCAAATGCGACCTGCGACCCAGCGTTTGCAACTTATGAAGGTGGTCGCGCAATCGAGGTTCCTGGAGCGTCGACTTTCTTGCCTTTGATGAAGTCTTTCCAAGTTTGGTAATCCGCCGTTATAGGAGAGACAAGAGGGCTTTCCTCTTTTATCTGATGCATACATTCTAGAGCATTCGGCACCAGAGTCTCCTTCTTCTGGGAGATCATCATTGAGAGAGAAGCAAGCTTGGTGTAGATTTGCACTGGGGTGACAAGCAACCGGTTCAGGTTCTCTTGTGATGCTTCGAATTCCAGTGCGGCGGCAGCTTGTCTTACTGGCTGCAGAAAAGACTGAATTTCTTGCTCTACCTGTTCCCAGCCTTTAGTTTCATTTAGTGCCCCTAATGATGGAATGTGATGAAGAGCGTTCATGGAGTCGATACCACTGATTAGGTGATTATACGCGGACACTACTTTATCCAGATCTTTGGACAGCTTGTCTTTGGATTGCATACTCATCCGAATTTGCACTTTGTCCTCTTGCGTATGACTCCAATCCTTTCGAGGCACGTGTTCGGGAGCTTGCTGATACTGGGCTGTCCAATTCATCATTTTGTCCAAGGCTGTCGAGGCTTCCTTGAGTTTTTCGTGTTTCTGCTTGGTTTCTTCCCGTGCCTCTGCCAATGGGGCCACTGTTTGTTTCAGGGTGAACATTTCCTGGTATACTTGCCTCATTGTCATCTCCAACACATCACATTCCTTCTTGACCGCCAGTGGGACCTCATTCACTTGAGCGGGCCTGCCCTGGAGCTGGAGCATCTCATTTTCTAGCCTTGATTTCTCCTGCTCTGCCGCTTTTAGCCGGTTCTGTAAAGAAATAATCTCTCTGCTCATCCTTGTGACATTTTCTTCTGTGGCTGCGGCAAAAGCGGTGCCTGCTGACGCTATCATAACCGGATTTGTCCTTGTGTCTGGGACAATGTCCTTTCCGGTGGAGACTGTGGAGATGGCAGGATAGCCTGACGTCAAGAATTTCCTCTTCTCTTGCCGTATCTTGAAAGAGAATTGGTCAAAGGTTAATCTGGTCAAGTCGAAGACTTCTTCTTCTTGCTCCCCCAGAAAGTCATCAACATTGAGGTTACTTCCCGCGCCACCTGCAGGGATATTCAGGGGAGATAGATCAATGTCATCTATTAGCTCGTCCTCTACATCCTGCGTTTGACCCTTTTCTTTCTCCTTTTGCCGGCGCTCTGCTTCCGCCTTGTCATGTTCTTCTTTCTTCCGGCGTTCTGCCTCTGCCTCTGCTTCCTTTTCCTCTTTCCTCTTTCTCTCTGTCGCGGCGGCCTGTTCTGCCTTTTTCTGACGATCGACTTTGTCGAGTTCTTATTTCAGTGCTTTTTCTGCCGCTTCCTGTGCCTCCTTTTCCTGTCTTTCTTTCTCCTCTTCTTTTTTCTTCTTTCGTTCTGTCCTGGCGTCTTTCTTGCGTTTCTCTTCATCTTCCTTCTTCTTCTTCTCCTCTTCCAGTTTGGCTTGGGCTTCTGCTTCCCTTTGCTGATCTGCGGTGTCAGGTCCCGTACCGGTCTGTGTTCTTTTATCTTTGGAGGAGGAAGAGCCTCCAAGCTTATGGCTCCTTTCTCCTAAATTTTGATGCTCTTCTCCTTCTCGATCAGAGTCGATTCCTGGCGCGAGATGTCGGTTTGCGTTATACCAATTTCTTCTCTCGTCCTCATCCGGGCGCTCGACATGCTGATAACTCCATCTGAAATTGGCCCTTTTACAATGTTCAGGGACTATCCTGACTGGATCGTAAGTTCGGGAGTCCATATTTCTGAAGTGATAGCTTTTCACCTCTTCCCCTTCACGCGCTACTTCTCTGGAGTCTTTGACCGTATAGGCGCCAATGGTGAGAGGTAGAGCAGGCCAAGGTTTCTTCTTCCCTTTGGTAAGGACGTTAGAGAAGCCCAAGGTCATCTGGAAACACACCTCCTGTATGAGCACCTTGTCGGTAACAAACTTAGGTAGAGCGTGTGGTGCTTTAAACGAGCCAAATACTCGGATGATTGTGAATTCAGCGAATGGGAACCAGTGTGCCACCTGACCTAGTGTTTCCATCGCTCGCCAAGACATGCAGGGGGCATCTTGGCCAAATAGTTTCCCGTAGAGGGCGGGCATGAATATGTGAGAGATTTGCTCGATGTCCGACTTGTACCTAGATTCCCAGAATACCCTGGTCTGCAAGTGTATTGCCTGGGTCTGTTCGGGGTCCCAATTATGTGGCCATCCCTCAACATGCATCTGGGCACAGACATCATCTAATAGATACGAAGCCATGTAGAATTCTGATGGCGCTCCCTCATCTGGGGCTAAAGCTGAAGCCAAGTTTGTGTGCATGGAGCCCATTAATATTCCCGCCCAATTGAATCGAGTGCCGTGGACTGTTACATGTTCTATGATGGTTGCCCATGTTCCATTGAAGGTGGTGGTGTCCGAACGTCCGTATATCCTGCGCAGCATGGCGGCCACTAGCTTATAGACTTTCCTCAGACCGGCTACCGGGTACTCCTGGTCCTTTTTTATCTTAAATTTGTCTGGTTCTGCCCACCATCTTCTGATCGTGTCAACCATCGGCACTTCATTTGTAGCGAACCATCTTGGGGTGAATTTTACCTCTGCTTTGGGTAGGGAGTAGTAGACCTGTGCTCTTGAACTTTCCAATGTTACGAAAGCTTTCCCTGCACTATCTCGGATTGCGAAGCTTTTTGATCCGTCTTACGCCTTGATCCGATCCCGACGCCCAAGACGCTGGCTCTGGCGGACGAACGACCAGTGCGGTACGGACATGACTTTGGTCTGTTCCCGGTCCGGGAGCTCTTACGGCGCTCCTCTGTTGTCATGGAAAATTCATGGTATACCTACCTGAGGCTGTCTCCTTTGCGAAGGTGCAAAGGGTGTCTGCAGCCATGTTGTGGCGAGAGGCTGTTTCTGTCGATTCTTCCCTCCACCACTGCACCGCTATCTCCAGGTCCCGGGGTACCTGTTGCTGAGAGTCGGAGGGACCGATGCGGCCTTGCTCTAGATTCTGCTACTTTTGGCCAGAATCACAGGATCTAAGAGCCGCAGTGATAATGGCTAAATAGAGTACGACCTTAAAGATAATTTCTTGTTTTTACGGGAGTACGGTGCGCTGCAAGGACTCACCTGCGACCTCTGCGACCTTGCGACTAGGTCGCAGGGTCGCAGAGTCGCTGAGTGGGACTTTTGCGACCCCGCGACCTCTGCGACCTTGCGACTAGGTTGCAGGGTCGCAGAGTCACTGAGTGGGACTTTTGCGACCCTGCGACCTTGCGACCTGGTCGCTAGGTCGCAGGTCGCATTTGCGTTTTGCGCGCGCGCGACCTTGCGGCTAAGTGTTTACTAATGGGAAAAAACTGCGGTCTGAAAGGTCCAGAATTTACCATAAGGCATAGCCATGAGGATTTAGGCAAAGGGGCGGGCGACCTTGGGGTTTTGAGGGAAACACAATGACGGCAACAATTCCAAAGAAAACCCCACATCCTTTCCAGCAAATAAATAAGACCGTGGGGAGGCTCAATAATGGCAAGAAATGCTTAAGAGGGAAACATAGGGAGGAAAAGGCAACTTACCCAGAAGAAAACGCGCCAGTCGACCTGTCAGAGCAATTCCGCGGTTTTTGCTGAGAGTCACAAATGCGACCTAGCGATCCGACCTTATATAAAAAGGTCGCACGTGCGGACATTTAATGAGGTCGCAAGTTGCAAGTTTGCGACCTTGCGACCTTGCGACCTTGCGACCTTCAGGTCTCTGGGTCGCAAAGGTCGCTGAGTCGCTAATTTCCTTAAAACTTCATTTTGTGACCTTGCGACCTTGCGACCTCAAGGTCGCTAGGTCGCAAGGTCGCAAATTGATCAATTTCTGACTCTTGTGACCTGGCGACCGGTGCGACCTTATGCGACTTAGCGACTTGCCTTTAGAACTTTACTTGGCCTTTTTCCTTCTTTAGTTTCAAAGGGGGCTCCAAAAATTTGGAGTGTGTGTTATGATTTTGTGTATTTTTTGGAGGGTGTTGTAGGAGCTACAACAGCTCCTTTTTTAAGGACTCTTTTAACGATGAAGGGGCCATACCACATAGACTTAAAATTTCCTGTGCCCAGGGCATCCTTCTTTTGGGCATAGACCAAAACAAGGTCACCTTCCGAGAAAACCCTAGGTTTGACCGCCTTATCGTACTGAACTTTGATTCATTTCTTATGTGCCTCATTCATCGTGGCGGCATCCCGACGCTGCTCATAAAGATGTTCCAGATGAAGGAGGCATTCTTCAAGACTAGAAGTGTCAGGAAGAAGTTCAACAGCTAACTTAAGAGAAGGAATCTCACATTCAATGGGAAATATGGATTCCATCCCGTAAACTTGTTGAAACAGAGTAAAGCCAGTTGCAGTTTTCACTCACGTCCTGTATGCTCAAAGTGCAAGATACAGCATGATATGCCAGTTGGATCGAGCTTTATTAATTGTCCTTTGAAGAATGGCCTTCAAGGATTTATTCACAGCTTCCACTTGCCCATTGGCCTGAGGATAATAAGGAGATGAATGCTCCTACTGGAAACCTAATTTTAGAGCCAACTCATCCATCATGCTATTTTGAAAATGACTGCCATGATCAGTGAAATTCTCTCTAGGAATACAAAAACGAGCAATAACCTGGTTGAAAATAAAAATAGCTACTGTCTCACCATCATTCCCAAAAGTAGGCATAGCCTCGACCCACTTTGTAAAGTAGTCTACTGCTACAATAATGTACTTGTGACCTTTAGCCGAAGGAGGGTTACAATTAGTATAATCAATACCCCACTTTGTAAAGGGACCGACAGTAATGACTGGAAAACGTAGATCTGGATGAGCGTGCATTTTTCGAGTATAGACTTGACACGAATGACAATTTTTGACTGACTCCATACAATCTTTGAAAATCGAAGGCCAAAAGTATCCAGCACGCAAGTGTTTTTGGGTTGTAGCAAGCCCAGATAAATGACCACCACAAGCTCCACTTTGGCAATCATTCAGCACAGCCTCAGCTTCTTCGAGAGTTAAGCAACGTCTTAGGATTGAATAAACCCCTCGATGGTATAAAGCATCACCAATAATCAAGTAATTATTAGACAAGTGACGCAACTTACGACGCTCATCTTTCGAAAAAGTAGAGGAAAACTTCATAGTCTGAAGATACACAATGATATCTCCATACCAAGGATCATGTGGAGAGATGAGAAACAAATGTTCATCCGAGAAGGATTCATCATAAACTATCTCTTCTCCACAGGGCAACTAGAAGATCAATTCCGCGAAAACTAATGATTTCTTGGACTTGGCAGACATAAACTCAAGATCAAATTCCTGCAAAATCACAATCCATCTATTGTATTTTCCCCCAATCACTCGCCTACTAAGAACAAACTGAAATGGATTGGCGGCTGCCAAAACATAAGTTTTTCGTAGAAGAATATAATGTCTCAGTCACTGTACAGCATGAATAGCTGCTAAAGCCAGCTTCTCTATCGGAGTATACTAGAGTTCAGGTCCTACCAAGCCTCGAATAAGATAGTATATAACATGCTCTGCAAGAGCATCATCCTCCTGAACCAGAACCATACCAACGGTAGATTTTGTTTTTGCATGATACAAAAGGAAATCCCTACTATAATCAGGTGGACTCAATAAAGGAGCAGAGGTCAACGCTTTTTTCAAAGCATCGAATGAGCGCTGAGCGAAGTCATCCCAAAAGAATGGAACTCCCTTCTTCAGCAATCTCATAAATCCTTTGGTAACTTCATCATAATTTACGATAAATATCCAAAGAAAATTAGCCTTTCCTTGTAGACTTTGAAGTTGACGAATAGACGACGGGGGAGGCAACTGAAGTATTGCCTCAACCTTGAAGGGATCTACTTTAATCCCTTCCGAAGACACAATAAATCCCAATAACCGACCGGATGTAACCACGAAAACACACTTGTTCAGATTCAACCTAATCTTATAGAAACGACATCATTCAAATACTTGACGGAGGTGAGCAGGATGATCAATTCTCTTTCGAGAACGAGTAGCTAAATCATCCAAATACGCCTCGATAATATGTTTGATGTCATGGAAGGCTTATGACATGGCCCGCTGAAACGTAGCCCCAACATTTTTAAGACCAAAAGGCATCTTCTTGTAAGAAAAAGTACCCCAGGGACAAATAAAGGCAGTCTTATGATGATCTTCAGGACGGATAGTAATCTGATTATATCCGGAGAAACCGTCCATGAAGGAGAAAATTTCGTTACCGGCACACGCATCGATAATCTGATCTATAAATGGTGTGGGGTAATTATCTTTCGGACATGCTTTATTAAGGTCTCTGAAATCAATGCAAACTAGAATCGTTCCTTTTTTTTTATCCACGGGAATAGGATTCGAAACACACTCCATCAAAGAAACAGGGAAAATAAATCCCGCCTTGAGCAGCTTCTCCAACTCAGCTTTGATAGCTGCAGCCTTCCTAGGATTGACCGGACGAAGCTTTTGCCTCACAGGCATAGCATTTTCGTAACTCTTGATCTCATGCTAGACAATAGATGGATCTATACCAGGAATTTCCTCATAAGACCAAGCGAACACATCCCTAAACTCTTTAAAGAGATCGATGTAAACTTGAATCTATTCAAGGGAACATTCAGCTCCGATGAAGACATTCTCTATAACATTGGGATCCCTAGAAATGTTCATCGGGATAGTTGGAGAAATCACAGTCATGTTCCCTTCAGCATATACCTGTGTTGGTGCTAAAGGATTCAGGAATGAGTGAACAGGACCAGGAGACAAAGGACTTGGAAAAATTGATTCAACTTCGCTCAAATCAGGTAAAAAGTAAGACCGATGATGCAAATCATCCCACGGTCTATCTATGCAAGTCATAGCTTCCAAGATGGCCTCTTTAGATGGAAGAGTGGTATCAAGGCAATCCTGGGCGGAAGAAGAACTAAGTGTCCAAGCCGGAGCCACATCGCCATCCAACTCCTCCGGAGAAAGAGGAGTTGGAATGGATTCTGTAGAGTTAACAATAGATTGATAAGAAATCTCAGCTGCAGACATCAGAAACACCATTCCACCCACTTGGCCTTCTGCTAATGTGGAGTTAGGGGAAGGCAAGGTCCAAGGATCTGAAAAATAATGAGTTCTAAAGAACTCTCTTCGAATAGGAGCCCTGGAGGATGAAATTGAATTTATATGAACGGTAGGAGGTGGAATATCAAAAGTACCCATCAAAGAAGAATACATTCCAACCCCTAAATTCTCAACAGGCGGCTTGGTATTATCCACCTTTGGAATAGTTGAGTCAGTAGATGCATTCGGGTCTACATGAGAACAGTCCAGTTGATCCACTGTAACAATCCTCCCTTCGTGAGGGAAACAAATAACTCGAAATAATGATGATGCAAAGGGATCCATCTCATAAATCCAGTTTTACCCCAACAGAAGGTTGTAGTCCAAGCTTGCATCAACTATCTCAACCTCTATATTTATAGTTTTTCCCCCAACACAAATGGGCAAAGCTGGGACAATACCATGCGGTCTGTGAGAATGACCATCAAACACAGTCAGAAGAGTAGCAGATGGAACAGCTGCGGGAGATCCAATTCCCTTCCAACATGCGAGAGACATCACACATGTGGAAGCACCCTCATCCACGACCGTTCGAAAGATATTGAATTTTCGAAACGACGATTTGATATGAAAATCCATATGATGGGGGAGTCTCTTTTTAAAATTAGACATATCGAATGTAATCACAAGATATTTCTTTGGATCGAAAACCCCAATAGCAGTGAGTAGAGCACTGCACTGAGCTGGACAAGACTGGAGCACCTCAAGAGCCGACATGGCACATCGACTTTGCGCTAGATCTTCGACAATAGAGTAGTTCTGGGCAGCCCTGGCATTTGGATTAATCATCGTATGCTTGGTAGATGCTTTTGGCATCTGAGGTATAGGCTCAACAGTAGGCTTCATAATATGAAGCGGCTTGGTACCATCGGGAGCACCCTTGGCTTTCGAAGACTCATCTTCACCATAATCACGGGATCTCGTGGTGATATCCGCGTGATCACTCATCATGTATATGTTTGACGAATTTTCCCCTTCCTGGGTGCCCCTAGAGGAAGCACCAGTATTTTGATTTGTAACAACAACTAGCTGTTGCCCTTGGGGAAAAGAGTTTGTCAACACAGCCTGGGAACTGGAAGAACCCTGCTGAGCTAACAAGCGCTGCGCATCCTGAATTTTAGGGCAAAGGTGAGTAATATGGTCTCCAGCACATAACTTGCATGGAAACTTCATTTTCTTTTTATCCTTTGGACCCTCACCAACATGCTCGTTGGATTTATTTGCATTACCCTTCCCATTCTTGCCATTTTTCTTATTATTATTCCGTCCCTTCTTCTTCCCTTCATATTGTTGATTTTATTTAGGGTTAGAAGCCTGAACGGCATTTACCGACAAAGATTGAGAAGGCGATGACTCAGCAGGCACATCCTGACCAGAAGAAGCAGATTGTATAGACAACTACTCCAATTGACTAAGCAGGTTAGCTGCACCACTATTGATTGATCCAATAAGTCCATCACCATGAGGACCAGGTTTAGCCTTGGATATGTCTAATTTGGAGTGAGGAGCATTAGGAAAATATTTATGAAGGACACCAAACTGAGAATATATCAATTCAAGCTGTTGGGCCCTGAAAATAGCCTACTCCTCAGAAAATACCCCTGACAGGGATACATCCTTAGAAATATCTGACTGCAGAGATTTCAAAAACCATTCCAAAAGGAATTGTCCTAGAATATAAGCTTTAATAAGCCTCTTCCTTCTTCGCCATTCCTGAATATGGTCAGAAATGTGGGTTGCGTCATCCTGCTTAAAATTAGCTAGGATTTCAGTCCCGGCATCATAACGGAAAGGAAACTGGAAATGATTTAGAAATATAGTAGCCAGACCTCCAAAAGTAGAAAAACTGCCCCCAGCTAACTCGATGTACCACTTGGCAGCATTTCCAGTTAATGTGCGTTGAAACAATCGTAACCTAATCAAATCCTCGATCAGGGAGTTAGATGAACACCATAAATGGAAAGTGGTGATATGATCAGCCGGGTCCTCTCCATTCTTGCCTTCAAACTTTGGAATGTTTGAAGGTATTTTGGTAGGAACCAGAGGCCACCCCAGACTATATCGGATTGGATCATTCGTCAATTTCAACAAATTTGGCAAGTTTAAAGTTGCCAGAAAAGGTAAACGAGGAGGAGCCTGAGGATTCCATCCTTGGTGGGATGAATTCCCAACATTCTGAAAATAATAACCTGGATTTGATGAGGCCCCAGGTTTCCAGAAAGAACTCGTAGAAAATGTTGGGCCATAGGACCCAGCATTTGGATAAGGACCCCCTCCCAACGTAGAGTTACCATAGACCGGACCAGTTCCCCTCCCCGAAGTAGTGAATAAAGAGGAAACCCCCTGATAGGGGTTCCAAGCGTTAGAAAGAGAGGAAAAAGTATAATAAGCACTCGATGAAGGGAAAGAAACATTCCCTTGTTGACCAGCGAGAAAATGATTCCCTGCCCCCACAGCCGTAAATATAGGGTTCCAACCTATAAAGGTAGTCGAACTTTGACCTCTAGACCAAGGGTTAAAACTCTGAGTCTGAGAAGTAAAAGGAAAAGACCCTAAGGAAGGATTCAAACTAGGAATATGCCCACTTTCGAAGGGGAACCCTTGAAAAGAAGCTGACCCACTAGCCATGGAAGACATGGGTGCAGATGCAGTTACAACAGTGGAAAAGGAAAATGAAGGAATCCCACTACTGGGCATTCCAAAACAAAAGGGACCAGATTGAGAAGCTTGTGCTTGGGTGAAACTAGAGCCAAACATAGCAGTACTAGAAGAAATTGTAGATATAGCAACTATGCCTCCTCCTTCTACTGAAGCAGGAGTCTAAATGCTTGTAGCACTCATAGCCGCAGTCATGTTCCTAGTCGTGGCCATCGAAAGGTATGAATGAGATGGATAAGGACTTTATGGTCTTTCTGACTCAAGTCCGATGTAATCAACAAGAAATGGATAATCAGGAGGAAGAGGAGATGGAAATGACTCAGAAAGCTGAGATACTTCCTCTACTTCTACTTCTTCTTCTCGCGGAAATAAGACTCTCGAGGTGAGCAGAGCGCTCCTCTCGGAACCAAAACCGGAACCAACTAAAAAACCTTCAAGCCCTTGTGGAGGATCTCTCTCCACTATGTCAGATACCACTAGGTGATATTCACCTGCTATATTACTCCTATGCCTTCTTGAAGAAGGCTCAACACTTTCGGGAGATAACCCCCAAACTCTCCTCGATCGACGAGGCACTTGATCAGCCACTTTAATAGATTAATTAGACTCAAAAAAGTATAAAGCTAAGCAAGCTATGAGCAAAGAGAACTCACTACAAAAATCCCTAAGATGTAACCAAGCAAGCAGCCTTCAGGTATTTCCGCTCCAGGTGATTAGGACCAAACACAAAAATACGAGAAACCGAAAAATAGGACCTCTCGAAAGTAGTCTGGGATAATTACGGCCTAGGCCTACTAGCAAAGGTTGTTGGGAAAAATACTGAGAGGGGGGCATGAATCAGTATTTACTGCATAATCAAAACTTTTACTTTTTCACTTTCTAAAACCCATACGCTACTTTCCTTTAGTAAACTCGCGTATACACGCAGATATCCTTCATACAACTCGCATATTAGCAGAGATCTAAATATGAAGATATTTATTAACTTAGTTCTTTGCAATATTCATTCATCTGATGTTAAGTTAACAGTAAACATGTGTAGTAACAACAGAATAATCATCACACAAAGCATCACACATGAACACCAGGATTTTTAGGTGGAAACCCAAGTCGGGAGAAAACCACCGCTGCAGTTGCTCAGCCTTCAATATTTTATTATAGAGAGAACATCTTACAACATATGTGCTGGTGCAGACTCCTACCAGCACGCAGGCACCCACCTGCGCTCGTTTACCAGCCTCTCCTGGAAGGGAGCTCCAACTCCCTGACTCGTTTACCAGCCTCTCCTGGAAGGGAGCTACGACCCCCTGCTCTCGTTTACCAGCCTCACCTGGAAGGGAGCTACGACCCCCTGATCTCGTTTACCAGCCTCTCCTGGAAAGGAGCTACAACCCCCTGACTGAAGGCTACAACCCTCAGCACCTCTATGGACCACGTTTCATCAATTTTCACACTGGATCCAAAGCTTCCTTTAGGACACAACTTGCAAGCCACGTTTCATCATATTTTCAGACTGGACCCACTCCATACTTTTAAGCACAGTCAACCATGAAACAGATACATATAACTTTAACGAAGCGTATATCAAGAAATCCAAGAGAATGATCATACATTTTCAATAAAGACTTCAGCAAACCCTAGTTTGCATACACGCTTTCACTTCACTGATGTCGCGTATATACGCGCTTCCATTCACACAAAACAACATATACTTCTGTACATATTACAGAACCAATTTAATTGCGCATACGCGCTTTTATTTCAGTGAAGCCGCGTATATACGCGCTTCCTCTTTGGCGAACTAGCGTATGGTTCTTCAGACTTTTATGCCATTGAAATTCTTCACAACAGATACATCACTTCAGATTTTACCCTTTACCTCAGACAGATGTTCGCCTCATCAGAGATCTAATCATTCCATAAACAGATCTAGCAAATACAAGTGCATTTCAGATCTAGATCCCCTTCTTCATCATTGGTGCATCATACATTCAGATCTATCATTAAACTGTAACCCTTTCCATTCAGATATACTTCAGAGAGAAGTATTCATTCAAGCTCAAACATGTTGCACCCACACTCATAATTTGCACAATGAAATTCTTCTCCTTATATAGGTTTACCCTTTTTCAATACCATGAGCCAAAACCACATTACTTCCGATGGTATTCCTGGATGGGGTCATTTAGATGAATCATTACCCAATACAATGGGTCAATACCATGGTGGTTACCCCTGGTTTTGCACTTTATGAGCGCTTTTTCCCATACGCTACTTGGCACGTTGTTTCCCTCGTGCATACCCGACTTCTCCTAGACAAATCCGCATATGCCTTGAGACATACTCTTTTCACCATAGATTTAGCACATGCTGAATTCCTTTCTTCATTGCCTTTTGTACTTCATCAGGTGGTTTTCCATCAAGGACAGCACATGTCAACAATCACATGTCTTCATCTTCATTCAGTGGGTTGCCATCAAGGACAACACTCTGCATCATATTGCCAACAATCTCCCCCTTTGGACTTGATGGCAACCACGATGGTGTTTGGTTACCACAACAGATAGGTACATTAAGAATACAATGACACCATGTCACTCTCTCCATTTTTGACACCATTCAAACACCATGTCACTCTCCCCCTTTGAAATCAAGGGCAAAGGGCGGACCAAAACCAACATACTCTCCCCATTTTCTTCTCATGTGGAAGAAGCGTTCTGCAGATCTGATATATATTGAAGTGACCAAGCTCCCCCTGATTTCATGCTGAATCTTCAAACATATTTTTCAATGACGTACATGACTCTATGAATTTCCTATCACCAATGACTCATACTTACATCAAAGATCCATCCAAGTGGATTTACATATGAGACTCAACTACCCAACCAAGTGGGTTTACAAATTTGACTCAGCTACCCAACCAAGTGGGTTTACAAAATTTGACTTAGCTACCCAACCAAGTGGGTTTACAAATTTATCAAGTCCTTACATGACTGAATATTACAATTTTACATCATGGATCTCTACATGACCTTTTCATCAAACTACAAATATAACTTTAAGACCAACACCAGAAATTCCTCAAGAAAGAGAACATATTTCAGAACCATCATAATGCCAACAATGCATTATACTCAGCAACGCTAATGCTCCCCCTGAATCTGTGCATCCAAGCAACCTTTCCATATGACTAAGGCTCCCCCTTAGTTTGTGCAGCCTGAACACTTTTACCAACAAATAATCAAGGCATATTTATCAAAACATTAGAAATATAATTATGAGAACTGGAACACCACCAGAGATACCAAACAGTATCAGAGATACCAAACAGCACTGCAGCTGTGCTGAAGAGAGCTGACTCCAAACAGAAAATTGTCAGCAATCAGACATACGCAGTTTTATGTGCATGAACTCGCGTATATACGCGACTGTGTTTCAGGAAATCCGCGTATCCAATGCCATATTCTAAATTTATGAAGATTTTTTCTTTTGACTGGCAGAGAACACTCCCAGCTTTTGTCTTAGATACTCGAACGCTTCCCTGGGCAGAGGTTTGGTAAAGATATCAACAACTTGTTCTTTGGAGGGAACATATTCCAATTTCACCTTTTGCTGAAGCACTTGTTCACGTAAGAAGTGATACTTGATGGGAATGTGCTTGGTCTTCGAATGCATAACATGATTCTTTGAAATAATGATGGCACTTGTATTTTCACACTTAATGGGGACAGGAGGTGTACATTTGATTTGAAAATCTTGTAAGGTTTGCATCATCCAAAGGAGTTGAGTGCAACAAGATGCGGCAGCCACATATTCTGCTTCTGCTGTAGATAAGGCAATATAATTTTGCTTCTTGCTGAACCAAGATACTAACCGGGGTCCCATATAGAATGCACCACCACTAGTGCTTTTTCGATCATCAACACTTCCAGCCCAATCTGCATCAGTGTAAGCATGAAGAGTAAGATCAGCATTCTTTGGATACCATAGACCAAAGTCTTGAGTTCCTTGTAGATATTTGAATATTATTTTAACAGCCTGAAGGTGAGACTCTTTTTGATTAGCTTGGAATCGTCCAACAATCCCAACTGCATGCATAATGTCTGGTCTAGTCCCAGTGAGATAAAGTAGACTTCCTATCATTGATCTGTATTCTGGTTGATTCACTGTGGGAGAATCATCATTAGAACTCAGATCAGATCCGTTATCATTGGTGTACTTGCTGTGCTTGCATTCTTCCATGCCATACTTCTTCGTGAATTTGCTTAAGATATTTTTCTTGTGATAGGAATATACCATCCGTAGCTCGATGCATCATAAGCCAAGAAAGAATGTTAGTTCCCCAAGTAAGGACATTTCAAATTCTTGCTGTATGACAGAAGCAAATTTTTGACTCATAGATTCTTCGTTACTCCCAAAAATGATATCATCAACATATACAACCACAATCAATAGTTTATCATTTTCAACTTTTGTGTATAAATCGCTATCAGCAGACCCCTTTGAAAATCTTTGTTGATGAAGATATTTGTCAAGACGACAATACCATGCCCTTGGAGCTTGTTTGAGACCATATAGAGACTTTTTAAGTCTAAAAAAAATATTTTCATCATTTCCCAAAATGAATCCTTCCGGTTGTTCTATATATACTTCTTCTTCTAGATCACCATTAAGAAAGGCAGATTTAACATCCATTTGATAAACTTTGATTTGTTGATGACTTGAAAAAGCAAGAAACATTCTTATGGCTTCAAGTCTAGCTATAGGAGCAAAAGTTTCTTCAAAGTCTATACCTTCTTTTTGAGTATACCCTTTGCAAACCAGTCTAGCTTTGTTTCTTATAACATCCCCATTCTCATTTAACTTGTTCTTGAAAATACATTTAGTTCCAATGACATTTTTATCATGTGGTCTTGGTACCAATTCCCAAGTGTCATTCTTTTCAATTTGATCGAGCTCTTCATCCATGGCTTGCTTCCAAAATTCATCTTTGCTAGCTTGATTGACATTGTGTGGTTCAATTGTGGATATAAGTGCCAGATGACTAGAAGATCCCACCAGAGTTCTCCTTGTTCGTACACCTGATTCCTTGTCTTCCAAAATTTGAGATTCAGGATGATTCTTTTGAACATATCTGGATGGAGCTTTTTCAGATATATCATTTTCAGGTTCTTCATTGGATTCACTGTTTATATCATTTCTATTTGATGTAGAAGGCCATAAGTCACCATCATCTTCTTTTGATGTTTGTTTTTCTTCTTTAGGAGCTGCAGGAGACTCATCAATAACAACATCAATACATTCAACAATCTTTCGAAGCCTTTTATTGTAACATGTGTATGCTTTGCTTGAAGAGGAGTAACCAAGAAATATCCCTTCATCTGATCTAGGTTCAAACTTGCCAAGCTTTTCATCATTTTTTTTGATAAAGCATTTACTTCCAAAAACTCTAAAATGCTTCACAGTGGGAGAATTACCATACCGGAGTTCGTATGGAGTTTTGTCACTATTTACCCGAACATGAGCCTTGTTGAGAATGTTAGCTGCTATATGTGCTGCTTCACTCCAGAACATGTCAGGAGTTCCAGAATCCTCAAGCATAGCTCTAGCCATCTGAACAATTGTTCTATTCATTCTTTCTGCTACGCCATTTTGTTGTGGAGTGCCTGCTACATAGAACTGTCTTTTTATGCCACGTTGTTCACAAAATTCAAAGAATTCATTAGATGTATATTCTCCTCCTCGATCAGATCTAAGACACTTGATTTTTAGATCTAATTCATTTTCTACCAATGCTTTGAAGATCTGAAATTTTTCAAATGCTTCATCTTTGTGTTTAATGAACCCGATCCAGCACATTCTAGAGTAGTCATCAATAAATAAGATATAGTATTCTTCCCCATGTAGTGACTTTTTCCTCATAGGTCCACAGATGTCAGTATGAATGAGTTCAAGAGGCTTACTTGAAGATCCTTCTTTGGCATTGAATCGTACTCTGGTCTGCTTACCGAATTGACAAGATTTGCATATGATACTTTCTGGTAGATTAATATTGGGAAGATCACGAACAGCTTGAAGTCTGCTTGCTTTGTTGATTTGAGAGAAGCTCAGATGCCCTAGCCTTCTATGCCATAGCCAATTTTCTGAAGACTTGCTCAAGTAACATTGATCTTTGCAGTTCAGTACATACAGGTTGCTTGGATTTCTTTTCCCTTTTATAATAATTTTACCTATATCAAGATCACGAACCACACATTCTTTTGAACTAAAGACAACTTCAGTTCCTTGATCACACATTTGACTTACACTCAACAGATTATGCCTTAATCCATCCACATACATGACATCCTTAGCCTTCACCTTTTATTTTAGAAACACAGACCCTTTTCCTTTAATTACGGCAGGTGAATCATTTCCAAAAGTTACTTTCTTTTCTTTTTCTAGAGCATTATATGTAAGGAGTTTTCTTTTGTCACTTTTCATGTGTCTTGAGCATCCACTATCAATGTACCATTGATTTTATTCACCTTCTGCAAATAATGCTATCCCACAATTTTCAACCTGTAATTCCTTCTTCTTCCATACTTTGGAACTTGAGGGAAAGTGCTGTTTTGGCTGGACTTTGCTCCTGCATTCAGATTCTTCATGGCCAAAGTTATTGCAATAAGCACATTCAACTTCATTTTGAAGAGGAGAAAAGTTGTTATATTTATTCTTCTTTGGTTCAGTATCCAACCTTTTCTTTCTTGCTTCTCTTGTCATGATGGTTTTGTAAGCAACACACTGAGCAGCTTTGTGGCCAAAATTGTGACATGTAAAACATTGTCCATTGAAATAGACATTTTTGTAATCACGAAATATTCTATTTGGATTTACCTGCTGGTTGGAGCTCCTTTGAAAGTTATTCCTGTCAGTGTTCCTTGAAGTGCGATGATCCTGCTTTACCTGTAAAGAATCCTTGCTTCCTTGTTGAGAGGCAGAATATTGTGAACCAGTAGTTGCTGCCTTTAGATAGTTTGGTGCTGAAGCCTGAGAGGATTCTCCAATATATCCAAGACCTGTTTTTATGAGAGGAGAACGTTGAGTATTGATAATTTCATCTAAGGTTTCTGAACTTTTAGCAAATCTAAGATTGAGAGTTTTTCCTTTCTCATTATCTTTCCTTAGACTTACTACTTCACACTCCAATTCCTCAATGCGTTTTTTCTTTGCTTCAAGCTGATTTTCAAGAGTCTCTATGATTATGTTCTTTTCTTCTAGGCTTACTTTGAGTTGATTGTTTTCTTCAAGTAAATCGTTGTCTTCCAGAGCATCCACAAAAGTATCCTTTTCTTCTCTAGATTCTTTTGCCATGAGTAGTTTAATATCATGGTCAGAATCTTCTTCATCTTCACTAGACACTTCATCATCATCTTCATTTGCATAATAACTCTTCCTCTTTTCAAATTGTTTCCCTTTACCACGTTTTTCTCTATAAGGACATTTAGCAGCATAGTGACCAAATTTTCCACACTCAAAACATTTGAAGGGAAGCTTACCTTTGAATCTTCCAGTACCTAGTTGGAGCTTTCTCACAAAATTTGCTTCTTCTTCTTCGGATATATAGCTGGATTCTTTGACAACTTCATTTTCTTTTCCTCTTGCAGATACCTTAAAAGCAGCTTCTCTGATTTGAGAAGGACCTCCTTGTCTCATTTCAAAAGTAGTCAGAATACCATGTAATTGAACAATAGTAAGAGTTTGCAGATCTTGCCTTTCTTCAATAGCTGAAACTTTAGAGTCAAATTTTGAAGTCAAGGATCTTAAGACATTTTCCACCAGAGTAGTATCGGTTATGGTTTCACCCAAATTTCTCATTCAATTTACAATATCATCTAGACAAAGAAAGAAACTGGCAATACTTTCATCACTATGCATCCTTAAATTTTCATATTCAATTTTGAGAGTTTGGAGTTTTGCACTTTTTACCTTTGTATCTCCTTCATAGCTCAGAATGATTTTGTCCCATATTTCTTTTGCTGAATTTAGCTGCATCACTTTAGCAAATTCTGGTTCAGACATGCTTCCCAATAAGACATTCACTACTTTGGCATTGATTTCATACTTCTTTCTTTCAGCCGCATCAGTAGGAATACTTGCCGGATATTGATAGCGTTCTTCCACGATTGCCCATACTTCTACACCAAGACTTTGCAGATATGCTTTTTTTCGTACCTTCCAGAATATCAGATTGCTTCCATTGAATAGAGGTGGCTTTAGAGACATTACTCCTTCAAGACTTCCCATTGCGACGGATCTCCTTCAAGCGATCAAGCTTCTGCAGAAGAACCTGCTCTGATACCAATTGTTGGGAAAAATACTGAGAGGGGGGGGTGAATCAGTATTTACTGCATATTCAAAAAATTTTACTTTTTCACTCTCTAAAACCCATACGCTACTTTCCTTTAGTAAACTCGCGTATACACGCGGATATCCTTCATACAACTCGCGTATTAGCAGAGATCTAAATATGCAGATATTTATTAACTTAGTTCTTTGCAATATTTATTCATCTGATGTTAAGTTAGCAGTAAACATGTGTAGTAACAACGAAATAAACCATCACACAGAGCATCACACATGAACACCAGGATTTTTAGGTGGAAACCCAAGTCGGGAGAAAACCACCGCTGCAGTTGCTCAGCCTTCAATATTTTATTATAGAGAAAACATCTTACAACATATGTGCTGGTGCAGACTCCTACCAGCACGCAGGCACCCACCTGCGCTCGTTTACCAGCCTCTCCTGGAAGGGAGCTCCAACCCCCCGACTCGTTTACCAGCCTCTCCTGGAAGGGAGCTACGACCCCCCGATCTCGTTTACCAGCCTCACCTGGAAGGGAGCTACAACCCCCTGACTGAAGGCTACAACCCTCAGCACCACCTTGGACCACGTTTCATCAATTTTCACACCGGATCCAAAGCTTCCTTTAGGACACCACTTGCAGGCCACGTTTCATCATATTTTCAGACTGGACCCTTTCCATACTTTTAAGCACATTCAACCATGAAACAGATACATATAACTTACTGATAGATATCAGTAAACCAGTAGAACAGATCAGACATTTCTTACCACAGACTTTAGCAAACCCTAGTTTGCATACGCGCTTTCCTTTCTCTGATGTCGCGTATATACGCGCTTCCGTTCACATAAACCAGCGTATACTTCTGTACATATTACAGAGCTAATTTTATTGCGCATACGTGCTTTCTCTTCAGCGAAGCCGCGTATATACGCGCTTCCTCTTCGGCGAACTAGCGTATGGTTCTTCAGACTTTTATGTCATTGCAATTCTTCACAACAGATACATCACTTTAGATTTTACCCTTTACCTCAGACAGATATTCGCCTCATCACAGATCTAATCATTCCATAAACAGATCTAGCAAATACAAGTACATTTCAGATCTAGATCCCCTTCTTCATCATTAGTGCATCATACATTCAGATCTATCATTCAACTGTAACCCTTTCCATTCAGATATACTTCAGAGAGAAGTATTCATTCAAGCTCAGACATGTTGCACCCACACTCATAATTTGCACAATGAAATTCTTCTCCTTATATAGGTTTACCCTTTTTCAATACCATGAGCCAAAACCACATTACTTCTGATGGTATTCCTGGACGGGGTCATTTAGACGAATCATTACCCAATACAATGGGTCAATACTATGGTGGTTACCCCTGGTTTTGCACTTTATGAGCACTTTTTCCCATACGCTACTTGGCACGTTGTTTCCCGCGTGCATACGCGACTTCTCCTAGACAGATCCGCATATGCCTTGAGACATACTCTTTTCACCATAGATTTAGCACATGCTAAATTCCTTTCTTCATTGCCTTCTGTACTTCATCAGGTGGTTTGCCATCAAGGACAACACATTTCAACAATCGCATGTCTTCATCTTCATTCAGTCGGTTGCCATCAAGGACAACACTCTGCATCATATTGCCAACAAAGGTAACATAAACAGTTACGCCAACCTCCTAACAACACCCTTTGCCGGTGCAAGTACCCAAGCTTCGAAGGGGCACCCTCCAGAAGTACTGCTGGAAGTGATACAACGTCTGCCTCAGGTACCATGGGTATTCCCCCCCGCAGTCACCTGTGTAGTACCTAGGAATGGAAACTAAGGGCACCAATCCGTGTCAGCAGCCGGGTGGAACGGTCTTAAAGAAAGATCTAGTAAATCAGAGAGGGGGTATCTCTCTTCTCAACCTTCACTTCCCCTTGTGCTTGACTCTCTGGAGGAGAGCTTTCCCGGTCCACCTAACGGTGTTGGATTTTGCTCATTTAATAAAATTCTATGTTTTAGTTTGAGCGGCCTTGGAGAGTTAACTCTCCACTCACCTAATCCAAGGCCCTACAACCTAGCTAGTTGATGTATGACACTTGATAAAAACTTGCTAGTTGTTTTTAAATTATTGCGCTTATTTTAGTTGGATGTTATATTTAGTCAAGGGAATATGGAAATGAAACTCGTGATGTTTTATGACGCATAAAATAAATTAATGAAAACCAAACTACATGCAGATGCAGTAATTTCCTTTCGATGAAAAGAAATTTCTACACGGGTTCTACGAGACTATTTTTTTTCTTTTCAGATATCAAACTTCACACTCGCAAAATTTATGAAAAATACTACAAATGTTGCAGTGCACCTAATGCAAATTACTAAGAGCATGCCAATTCTAAGATGCAAAATCTAACAAAGCAAAGAGAAATTTCCGAGAATCCCCCAGTTCTATCACTTTTTCGGTTGTCCACAAAGCTAGTTCACAAAGCAGAAACTCTCAGTATACAGACACCAAAATATGCTCGAAATAAGAGAAAGAAACCAATGAAAATTCTCTTCCCAAATCAAGTCAGAAAATTAAGGTAAGAAATCTCAACAAGGCTTCAAAAGATGAAAAGAAACCAAAACGAAAATGCAAAACAAAGGCAATGGCAAAAAAAAATGTTTTTGAGCTTTTGAATTTTATAAAAAGAAGATTTCAAAGAGACCAAGAAGAACTATCCAATTCCCAAGCCAAGCAATCTCTGAATTTCAAGCAAAACTTCAACAAAAATGCTCTAAATCTTATAGTGCCACTTAGTAGCAAGATTTATACGAGAAAAAGGAAGACAAGAAACTCAATAACTCAACCCAGAAGAATAGCACAATCTTGCAGCAAACATAACTTCAAAGACCCAAAAATGACTCTTCAAAAATTGCAACAAGACCTAGTCAAATGAAATCAAGAAAACCAACCCAAAGTAGGCAAAAAATAAAGTGCAAAGCAAGACATAAAGTGATAAAAGAGCATATGAGCATAAACTCTCTGTCCTGATTAAACAGAACAACCAAGAATCCCCGGAAAGAGATCTTGGTACTCGAACCAGAAATGCAAGCACTAAAAAAAACAAGATCTTCCAAATGAGCCAGTCTTCAACTAAGAAAGAGAGAAAAATACTAATAACCACTTTCAACACAATCCAGAGACTAAAAGGACATTACAGGAACAGGTCTCCATAGGCAGACAAGACCAAAAAGTCAAAAATCCAAAATTTCAAAATTTTCTCAGGCATACGCTACTTAGCAGTTTTGAAACAAGCATGCATACGCGACTATGGGAAAGGAAAAATGTGTATACATGACTTCCTTTCACCAAACCTGTGTGTATATGTGTCTGTGTAGAGGAAAACTAGCGTATGGAAAAGTAAATAATGAAAAAAATAAAAATGATCAAGCCTGGCTAAAGAACCAGGTCTTTAGTCTGACTGAGAAAAAACTAACTGGACTGGAAATAATGATTAAAACTGTCAGAAACCTTTAAACAGCTGAAACCACCCAACAGGGGAATCACAAGAATGTGATCCCCAGCGAAGTTGCCAGTTCTGTTTCGAGAAATAACTCCCTAGAGGTTGTTGGGTCAAAAACCTCCACAGATCAGGGCATGCTATTCAAGAAGGACTCACACAACCAAAATTGTATGCTAAAAACTAGATATTATCGATTGTAGAACTCACCCGTAGATCCTACGTTTGATGTAGATCCCGCGGGGTCCAAACCCCCAGCAACCCTTCTTCCTCTTCAACCTGGAAATCAAGAAGAAACTTGCACGAAAATCTAGTTGTACAGCATATATCTCTCCTAAATTTTAGTGTAATCCATGTGAAACATCATATAAACAATAATAAATGCTTAATTAACAATCTTTTCGCATATGAAAGCAGATATTAATACGTGAATTCAGGAACAAGATGGTTCTTCTTCATTACGAACAGTATGTACAATAATAGAAAGGTGGAGAGATCACCTGAATCCTTCCACGATCTTCGAATAGACCGTCGTCCGGATCCGTCCCGCCCTTGCCTCGCTAGGATACTTTCAATACTTGTGCACACTAGATGACATATAAGCTAATGAAAATCTCCAGGAAACAAGGGTTTCCTGTAAAAATCTGGGAAGTGCAGGAGGCACTGGAAATCAGACTTCAATCGGGCTCCAACAGAGTATAATGTCTATAATATTTTCTCCCTCCCTTAGGCCACGCATGTGAGGGGCTTTTATACTCCGTCAAAGTACTTTCAATCTATTAGAAACAGTTGGGCACAGGTTGGGGTGGTTGAATTACAGGAATAACCATCAACCCAGCCTCGAAAATAGGGATTTTTATATATTTTTTAATGATTTTAATGGCATACGTGGAAAATTCTGGGCATATCCGCGTATGGGATTTTAAACACTGTTTTTTATGAACTTTATTCAATTCTGTGGGAATGGGTGCCCAAGGCCAAAGAGACAATCATGAATCACATGAGGGTGAAAAATGATGCTATAACAAGGTGATAGTTGCCAGTAAGGCTAACCGAGAATCTAACATTCTGGTGTAAGGCTTTGCATTTCATTTATTTTTCTTGTTTTTTATGCAGGAAAAGGCACGCACACCTCCCATAATAATAATAATAATAATAATAATCTCCCCTTCCTCCTTTCTAAAATAACATAATCCTTTTACTATCTCACTTGGTGAGGAGTTAGTTTATGAGAATAGAGGTCTTGGGTTCAAGTCTCCTTCTCAAACTTCTCTTGTAAAATGTTTTTGTTCAAAGGGGTGGGATTTTTTTTTTAAAGAGTCGCACTTCATCCCGTTCCCATAACTATTTCGGCATCTACAACTCAGTTTTTTCCAAAAGGCATAACTTTTTCATCTAGAAGCCATTTTTCCAGCCATTTTCTTTGAAACGGCCTAATTTTTCAAGATATTTCCATTGGAGCAGTTAGTTTCAGCTTTTCTCAGCTTCATTTAAAAAAAAAAAATGGAAAGTGCATGCCCGATTATTCTTAACAGCACCAATTATTTCCAATGGCTACCTCACATGGTAGATATACTTAGAAGTAAAGGGCTTTATAGAATAGCCACAGGGCTAGAAAATAACCCTTTTGATGATTATAAAGTTGCTAAATGGGAAAATAGACAAGATCAAGCATGAGGGTTGATAGGAATGTCCATTGCTCAAGATCTTCGATTTCATATCCTTGACATTGACACCCCTCATGAAGCCCTGGACAAGCTAAATACTGTCTTTGGCATTCAAAATCAAATCATGGCCCATCAACTTGAAAATGAGTTTCTTACTTTGGACCCCAATAATTTCTCCTCTATTGAAGATTTTTTAAATTCAAGACCCTCAGAGTTCTTTTAGAAGGTTGTAAGGTCAAAAAGGAAGATGGTAGCCTCATCTATTGCATTCTTACTAAGCTTGGCCCTGCATACTGTATATTTTTTTCTACCTTCCATTCCACTAGAGAAGCCATCATTTCTTCAGGAACCACCTACAAGAATCCCTCTTTTGATGCCTTTTGTGATTCTTTGATAAGAAAACAGGAAAAAATTTTACACCTTGGTCTTATCGCTGCTGGAAACGCGTCTAAGAAAGCCTTAGCAACCCAACATCAATCATATCAAAAGAATCCCAAGAAGCAATATCCTAAAAAGTATGGTCCGAAACCAAATAAGGGTCCTAAGCAATTTCAGCCACAAACTGAAAAAGCAACTCACCAAAATGATAAGGCATTTAAAAAAAAGGAAAGAAGACAGATAGACATTGCAAATTTTTCAATCGTGATGGCCATTTAGAGTCCAAATGTTTTAAGAATATGGAAGCCTTAGAAGCAGCAATGAAGAAGCACAACATCGATTTCGAGCACTCTTCACCTTCACCTTCAGGCATGGCACTTTCTGCTTGTGGTTTTCAAGCATCAAGATCTGGTTATGCATTAAATGTATCTTCTTCTTCTCCTTCTCATGAGTGGTTCATTGATTCTGGAGGTTCTTACCACATGGATAAAAATAAATCCATGTTTTCTTCTTTAAATGACTCCAACACCAAACATATTTATGTTGGTGATGATAGATCTCTTAGCGTTGTATGATCTGGAACCATTCATCTAGATAATTGTCAATTTAATGATGTACTATGTGTTCCTACCTTGTCATGCAACCTTCTATCTGTTTATCAGATAACTCATTCAGGTGAAGGGAAAATAGTAGAATTCTCACCTCATGATGTTGTAATCAAGGACCTCATAGATCCTAAACATATTTTAGCTATTGGCATTGCTGATGATTCCACAAGGTTGTATAACTTTGACAACTTTGGGTCATCATCTCTTCCCTCTATTTTTGTTGCTTATAATGATGATGTGAGAAAACTTTGGCATGAGCGATTTGGTCACTTAAACTATCGCTCTCTTCAAACTCTGTGTAAGGAAAATATGGTGACGGGCCTTCCTATGGTATCTTGTCGGGATGGTGTTTGCTATGGATGTGTACTCGAAAAACATCATTGGGATAGTTTTGACAAACCTGCCTCTTGGCACGCTTCTGCCCCTTTGCAACTTGTGCACAGTGACTTATGTGGTCCACTTCCTGTTGTTTCTTTCTCTGGTTACAAGTACTTCTTAACCTTCATTGATGATTTTTCCATACACACTTGGGTATATTTCTTAAAACTCAAGAGTGGAGTTCTTAACATGTTCTTGGCCTTTAAGGCCTTTGTTGAGAAACAATCAGGACATCAAATTCTTAAGATCAGACAACGGTGAAGAATATGTTAACAACAAATTTATCAACTTCTGCACTTAGCATGGCATTCAATTGCAACATACTATTCCATATACTCCACAACAAAATGGTGTTGCTGAAAGGAAGAATCACACCTTAAAGGAAATGGCTAATTGTATCCTTTAATCTAAAGGAATTGGTCTCAATTTTTGGGCAGAAGCCATTAACTATGCAAATTACATAGTAAATCGCACTCCTACTAAGGCTTTAAAGAATATAACTCCAGAAGAAGCTTGGAGCTCAATCAAACCAGATGTAAGTCACTTTCGTGTTTTTGGAAGTGATGCTTGGGCCCATGTTCCAGATACGAAACATAAATCCTTAGAACCTAAGAGTGAAAAATGTATTTTTGTTGGATATTCTGAAGATGTCAAAGGATATAGACTTCTTCAACCCAAATCCAAAAATATAATAATTAGAAGAGATGTAAATTTTGATGAAAATATATCGGCCTGTGAGCCTAGTTCGACGGGTTTGTCACCTTTGGCCTACGAGCTTGATTCAGCATATGTGCCACCTCTCTCTCTCTCTCTTCTATTTTTAATAACATTCCTTCTAGTTCAAATGATGACAGCGAGGATGACAATCCTCCTCCAGCTCATGAAATTGTTCCTTATACTCCACTGCTTCCAAGATGGGTCCGCGCTACTCAAGATGCAGCAGGTTCTCTTGTAGGTGACCTTGCCGATCGACAACATACACGTTATCAGTTCGAAAGCGCCTCTTCCTTATTGGCTCAAGTTCCAGAAAAAATTGATCCAGAAACCTTTGAAGAAGCCTCTGGTCATCCAGATTAGGATGAAGCTATGAATGAAGAGTATCGTTCCTTATTGGCAAACAATACTTGGGATCTTGTTCCTCTTCTAAAAGGAAGAAAAATTGTCAGATGCAGATGGGTTTACAAAACAAAGTTTAAACCAGATGGAAAAGTGGATAAACATAAATTTCGTCTTGTCGCTAAAGGTTTTTCACAAGTTGAAGGCATTGACTATACTGACACCTTCTCCCCTGTTGCCAAAATGAATTCTATCTGCCTTGTTCTTTCCCTTGTTGCCTCCTTTAAATGGGAAGTCCATCAGATGGATGTTAAATTTGCCTTCTTACATGGATATTTTCATGAAGAAATCTACATGGAACAACCCCTTGGCTTTATCCAAAAAGACTCCAGCCTTGTTTGTCACCTTAGGAAGTGTCTCTATGGTCTCAAACAAGCTCCTTGGGCTTGGTATGCCAAAATGGATAGATTTCTCTTAGATAATGGCTTTTATAGGTGTCATTCTGACAACACTGTCTACACCAAGAAGGTGGGTAATTCATTCACCATCCTTTTTCTTTATGTTGATGATCTTATCCTTACTCGTACTGATCCAAACCATATAAACCATGTGAAGTATAGCCTCAAAAATAAGTTTGAAATGACAGACTTAGGACACTTGCATTATTTCCTTGGTCTTCAAGTCTTGCAATCCAAGGAAGGCATTACCTTCTCTTAGTCCAAGTATGCCTGTGATCTTCTATACCACTTTCACATGGAAGACTATAAGCCTACCCCTTCTCCCTTTCAGTCTAGAGTCAAGATTTCAGTCAACTATACTACCCCTGAAGTTGATGCTACCTTATACCATCACCTTGTTGGTAAATTTTGTATCTAACCCATACCCGTCCTGACCATTCCTTTGCCGTTGGTCTTGTTGCTCAGTTTATGCACCAACCTCATGAAAGTCACTGGAAAGCAGCTAAAAGAATACTTCGATATATTCGAGGTATAGTTTAGTTTGGGATTCATTACAGTATAGGAGCATCTCCCTTGTTGATTGGTTTCATTGATTCCGATTGGGCTGGTGACCCCGATGATCGGAAGTCCACTGCAGGATATGTATTCACTCTTGGTTCAGGACCTATTACTTGGTCTTGTAAGAAACAAAGTGCCATCTCCCTTTCTTCAGTAGAAGCATAATATCTTGATGCAGTTGAAGCAAGCAAGGAAGCCATGTGGCTTCGTCAGATCTTGTCCAAATTTGGTCTTCATCAGCAGCATCCAACTACACTTTGGTGTGATAATCAAAGTGCCATTCAGCTGTGTAAAGATCCAGTTCAGCATCATCGTATGAAACACATTTAAATCCACATACAATTCATCAGAAAGCTCATTCATGATCGTGTTCTTGAAGTGCAGTATTGTCTAACCAATGATCAAGTAGCCGATATATTTATGAAGGCTCTCATAGAAGCGAAGTTTACCAAACTTAGATCCATGCTTGGAGTTCAGGAAAGTTTTCATTAAGGGGGGATAGGCTCTAATGCCTCCTTCCTTCTCCTATTGTGTTACTTTTGTAAATCCTTCAATCCTATCCCAATTTTTTCTTAAGGGGGGATGTTAAGATATTTCGACACATAGAAATAGGCTCCTTTTGTGTCACCTTTGTAAATTCTTCAATTCCTATCCCAAGTTGTTCTTAAGGGGGGATGTTAGGATATTCAGACACATAGGAAATATTTAAGAATAAATTAGGTTAGTGTAGAGTTAGGTAAAGTGTGTTTCTTTACCATGTACATTTGTAACTTATAATCTAACGGTCACGATTTGTAGTGATCCGACGGTTATCTCTCACCTCGGTATTAACAGTACTTGATCCATGGCTTAGCACCCAATTGGTTCATGATCTCTATTTAAAGAGCATGGAGGGTCATTTTTCCTGTAACTGTTTATGAGAAAAACATATGTAACTTTTCTTTTATATTAATAAATTCCCTGAAGTGGCTGCGTTGGCTCAGGGCGTGGACTGTTTCCCTCTTTGAGGGTTTTAACCACGTGATTATACTGGTGTACTAATTTGTGATTTGTTTGTGAGCGGTGACCTTTGGTTCTTGATCTACGGAACTTACCCTGTAAGTTCCTACAGATGGATGACAGGGAAGAAAAAATGAAAGAAAAAATGGAAAACATGAAGAATGATCTAAAAGTAGACATGGAAGGTTTGACAAAGTTGATACAAGAAATGTTTCCTAATGGCGAAAAGATAGTAGAGGAAACTCATGATGAGAACAAAATAAATGTTAATTGTGATTTCATAAACTTTAATGTTGGATGGAAGAACCACCATATTCCAAAGATGGATATGAGGAAGTTTAATGGAAAGGATCACGTAACATGGATACTACAGATGGAGCAATATTTTGATCTCAATAATGTGCAAAACACACAAAAGGTACACATTGCAACTTTACATTTAAACAAAATACATTTGTATGGTATCGATGGCTTTGATCTCGTAAAAAAATTGTCACTTGGTCAATTTTTACAAAGGAAATGATAGCACATTATGAGGATACAAATAGCGACACCTTCTTTAGCCAATTGATAAATATCAAACAAAAGGGTTAAGTGCTGGAGCACATTGAGGACTTCCAAAAATTGAATATAAGGGTGACTGATATTCCAGAGGAACACAGGATTGATGTATTCATAGGGACTTTAAAGGATAACATCCAGCATGAAGTTCATGTTTGGGAACTTTATTCATTGGAGAAGGCATTCAGGTTGGCAAGAAAAATTGAATGTAAAATTATGGCGACAAGGAAGCCTACCACTCACATCTATAAAGATGGAAGTGTTGCTACTTCTAGAATTCCACAACCTACAAGGTTGAAACCACAACAATTGGAAGAAAAAGAGAAAAAGGGCTTTGCTATAGTTGTGATAGAAAATACACTAAAGGTCATAAGTGCGCTAAGAAGAAATTATTTTACATAGATTTTGAAGAGGAGGAAGAAAATGACGAAGAAACTTCAAAAGTAGAGGATATACACCAAGAAGAAACCCTATAAGAAGAAGAAACGAGTCTGACCATATCATGTAATCCATTGGTAGGAATTACCACTCCTCAAACTCTCAAGATAGAAGGACATATCAAGAAGAAAAAGGTAACAGTGTTGATTGATTTGGGTAGTACCCATAATTTATTCATTGTAACGTAGCCAAAGAATTGAATTGTTTCCTATACCCTGCACCAGAATGTCAAGTGATGGTTGCAAATGGAGGAACTATAAATTTCTCTGGAAAATGCCATAATATCAAGCTATCCATGGGGGAATATGTATTGAATAGTCAAATGCTTTCCATCCCAATGGGAGGTGTTGATGTCGTACTAGGAGTACAATGGTTACAATATTTGGGGATGATAGCTTTTAATTTTCAAGAAATCTTCTTCAATTTTTTTTTGAAAGGAAAGGAAATCAAATTACGGGGTATTGCAGGGAACCCAGGAAATATAATAAGCTATAATGTCATGAAAAATCTTCTAAAGAAAGAACAATGGGGCATAATTGCACAATTATGCTCACTGGAAGTTCCAACATCAAAATCATCTATTTCTCCAGATCTCCAAAAAGTCTTGGACAATCATTTCAAGGTGTTTGATACTCCCAAAGGAATCTCATCTATTCGTGATCATGATCATGATATTCATTTGATTCTAGAAAGTGTTCCTCCAAACATCAGGCCTTACAGATATCCTTATGTCAAAAAGAGCGAAATTGAACGTATGATTGTAGAAATGTTAAAGGCTGGTATAATTCAACCTAGTCAAAGTTATTTCTCTGCTCCAGTAGTATTGGTGCACAAGATATATGGATCATGTCACATGTGTGCGGATTATAGGGAGCTCAATAAGCTCACTATTAAAGATAAATTTCCCATTCCTGTGATTGATGAATTATTGGATGAATTACATGGAGCAATTCATTTTACCAAGTTGGATATTCGTTCAGGATATCATCAAATTAGAATGAAGACTGAAGATATTCCGAAATTAGCATTTCGAACTCATGAGAGTCATTATGAATTTTTGGTGATGCCTTTTGGCGTTACCAATGGACCTTCTACATTTCAAGGGTTGATGAATTCCATTTTCAAACCCTTCCTTAGAAAATTTGTGCTAGTATTTTTTGAAAATATACTAATCTAAAATAGGTCTTGGAAGGATCATGTTCAACATGTTGACAGGGCACTAAAACTATTGGAGGAGAAACAATTATATGCAAAAAAATCCAAATTTTTCTTTGGAGTAAAAGAGGTGGAATATCTGGGTCATATTGTATCTCATGAGGGTGTTAAGGTAGACCCTAATAAAATTAAAGCCATTAAGGAATAGAAAGTCCCCACAGCCATTAAGAAGTTGAGTGGATTTGTCAGGTTAACAGGGTATTATCACAATTTTGTTAAGAATTATGGGAGAATAGCAGGACATTTAACAACATTATTGAAGAAATATGCATTTTCATGGATTCCTGAAACAACTAAGGCCTTTGAACATCTTATAGAGGCAATGTGCCTAGCACCAGTATTAGCTACGCCAGACATCACAAAAGCCTTTATTGTGGATGTGATGCCTCAAGAAATGGAATTGGTGTTGTTTTAATGCAAGAAGGAAGACCCATTTCTTTTGAAATTTGTTCAATCAAAGGAAAGTTTTTACAAAAGGCTATTTCTGAGAAGGAAATGTTGGAAATTCTACATGAACTAAAGAAATTGAGACCTTACCTAATGGGAAGACACTTCAAAGTAAAAACTGCTCAAGATAGTCTTAAACACTTTTTGGAACAGAGACTATCTTCAGAAGAGCAGCAAAAATGGGTCACAAAGATATTGGGTTATGACTTTGAAATCGTTTAAAAAAATGGAAGCTAAATGTTGTTGCAGATGCACTCTCAAGAAAGGATGAAAAGGTGGAAGCATTTCTTTTTTCCATTTCAATTATCCAACCAGATTGGATAACTGAAGCAAGGGATGAATGGAAGAAGGACAAAGAAGTGTGGACTCTCATTCAAAAGTTACACCAAGATCCTAGTACATCTGATACATTTAGTTGGAAAAATGATTCCTTATGGTACAAAGATCGCTTATATTTTTGCAAGAATTCCCAACCAAAACAAACTATTCTTTTGGAATTGCACACTTCTTCTTTAGCAGGACACTCAGGATTTTTAAAAACTTACCATAGGGTGAAGAAAGAATTTTTTTGGGATGGCCTTAAATCTGATATTCAAAAGTTTGTGACAGAATGTTTGGTTTGCCAGAAAAATAAAGTTGAGACAATTAAGACCCCGGGTCTTCTACAACCTTTATCCATTCCAAGTCAAAGTTGGGAGGATATTTCAATCGATTTTATCATAGGTTTACCTAAGTCCAAAGGAAGGAGTGTCATCATGGTGGTAGTTGATAGACTTACCAAGTATGCACACTTTTGTGCATTATCTCATCCATTTCAAAGCAAGTACAATTGCTACAGGATTTATGGAAACAATTCAAAAGCTACATGGAAACCCGAAGATTATTGTAAGTGACAGAGATCCCATTTTTACAGGAAATTTTTTGATGTAATTATTTTCTTGTTTGAGTACTCAACTAGCTCATAGCTCATCTTATCATCCTCAATCCGATGGTCAAATAGAGATAGTGAATAAATGTTTGGAAGGATATCTTCGTTGTTTTGTATCTGATAAGCAAGCACAATGGGCCAAGTGGTTACCTCTTGCTAAATGGTGGTATGACACTTCCTTTAATATTGCAGCAAAAATGACCCCATTTATGGCACTTTATGGATATCATCCACCATACATCACATATTATTTAAGGGAAATTTTTATGGTTCAAGCAGTCAAGGATCACATCAAGCATCAACAAGAAGTTCTCCAACTCTTAAAGGATAACCTAAATTTGGCACAAAATCGAATGAAACAATAGGCAGATCAACATCGCAGTGAGAGAAGTTTTGATGTGGGAGACTAGGTATTTTTATGGCTACAACCATAAAAACAAATGTCCCTCAAGCAAGCTAATAAGGATAATAAATTATCGCCAAAGTACTATGGTCCTTACAAGGTTTTCCAAAAGATTGGTACTATGGCATACAAATTGGAGCTCCCTGTTTCTTCACGAGTGCATCCAGTTTTCCAAGTTTAGTGCTTAAAAAAGGTTATAGGGGATAAACTTCCAGTTTAAACAATATTTCCAAAACTTGATGAGGAAGGAAAAACCATATTGGAACCTAAAGCAGTCACGGAAACAAAAACTCGACAGCTACGAAATCGATCAATTTCAGAGTATCTCATCAAATGGAAGAACTTACCCACTGAAGATTCTACATGGGAGGATGAGAATTTCATACAAAAGCATCCGGAGCTACTCAAGCGTTGAGGACAACACTTTTTTGAAGTAGAGGAGCATGTTAGGTCCCTATATTACTAGTATTGTCCCTTATTGTTGTTAGTGTAATCCCCTTATTATTATTTTTGTACCCTTGTAACCCCCATATTGTTATTATTGTGCCCTTCAATTATTATTTTTAGGTCAGCTAGGATTACATTGTAGCCCCACTATGATTACATTGTGGCCCCATGGACTCCTATAGAAAAGAGGTTTTGTCATGTGTATCATCCAATAATTGTTCATTTATGTAATGTATTGGAGGTTGCCCCCTCGAAGTGGTTGATTTCTAAGGCGTTGATCTCTCTTCTCTTCTATTTTTGGAGCTGGTTTTGCAACAACTATGCTAGAGTAGGGTAGGGTAGGGTAGGGTAGGCTAGGCTATTTTACATTAGAGTAGGCTATGTTAGTCTAGCCTAGGCTAGGAAAGGCAAGGCTAGGCTATTATATGTTAGCTTAGGTTAGGCTAGGTAAGGTTAGTCTAGGTTAGGTTAGGCTACATTAGGCTAGGTTAGGTTAATGTAGGCTAGGGTAGGCTAGGCTAGGGTAGTATAGGTTAGGCTAGGCTAGGGTAGGATAGGGTAGGCTAGGCTAGGTTAGGTTAGGTTAGGCTAGGCTAGGCTAGGTTAGGTTAGGGCTGTTACACAATATTTTGTCACCGTCCCTACAATCCCCATCCCACACATTGGAGGATAATTTCTGTGACTAATAAAAAGTGTCATGCCTTGAAAAGACCATCATTGCATCCCTTTCCATTAGGACAACATTCCTTCTGTTGACAATTCCCTGAGCAAACCATCAGAAACACATGTTTTTTCATTGGCGTTGGTAGACCGTTTTGCCCTCGCACTAATGAGGAAGATTGACACTGGGCCCCGTGCCCATTGGTGCTCTGTCCCAGTGAGCTACTCGCACCAAGCTATTTTTGGATTTTTTTTAAAATATAGAGGTGAATTTTATATCCTAACAACTTCGTGGGCGAGTCAGCTTGGGTGGTTCGACTGAATAACCATGAACTCCCTCCTTTGGCCTGTTGTTTCCACCTTTTGGGGAAACCTCCCAAAGGAAAATGCCTCCCTTCCACCATTGTAGGGATCTCAACCTCCTCCTCTCCCTCTATAAATAAAGCTATCTCCCATTGATATTATAGCTGAACATATTATAGCTGAATAGCTGAAGAGAATTGATGAACATTTTTCTAGTGAGATAGAGCAGAGAAAGAGACATTTGTTGAGAGAGAGCTTAGGCTTGTGTCCTCACCTCTTCCAAATTCCCTAACAATCCTTCGAGACGTGCTTCGACTGAACCTGCTGAAGGAGGCTGCGACGTCAAGGCTATGGTTATAATCTCTTTCTTCTATTTATATATACATGACTACTATATGGTTCCCATCTTGTATTAATATGGTTTATTTTACGCAATGTGTTTAGTCCTCCTTGACTGACTAGTTAATTACGAATGCAATTATTGTCTTGTATATTACTCTTGTGTTTGATCTTTGGGTAGGAATACAAGTACCATTGTTGAAGGACCTCAACCTATCAAGACATAGATCAAGAGGCCACCACTACTACAGCTGTGACAATCACGTTGAACTCCAAGTAGGACATCTATCCCAACCTATTCCATTCGTTAGCTAGGATCCTACACCTTAGCATGTTCCCTTTTGCTAGACCCACTCTAAGGCTATAGGGATCGTCTCTATCCGCAGAGAGGATTTAACTTTCCAAAAATTTGGCGACTCCACTGGGGATCAGTGAGAGTTTTGTCATCTCATTGCTCATTTGGAATTAGCCTTGTCGAGTCAACTTCGGTCGTTTGATTGCTTGTTTGTATTTTTTGGCTTGCTTGATTGTTTAGAATTCTCCTATTCAAGTCCAGAGTGTTAAGATTGACCTATGCTCAGTGGTTCTTCCCTCCTCCCATAGTTATCCAGCTTGGCGTTGGTTTGCTTTGAATAGTCATGCCAATTGGCACTTGTTGTTTTTGTTGTAGTAGTGCCAACCAATGTTTGGCACGGATTACTGCCTCACAATCGTGCCAAATCCTATAGGATTTGGTTTGGCCTTATTGCTAAGTCTTTGATTAGTTGTGCTTGACTCTGTTGGCCACCTATAAAATTTGTTCCATCAAAAGGTGGCCAAAAAATTGTTCAGTCTTCAAGGAACAGTTTCATGGCAGAAAGTGTATCTCTTGAAGCCTCCAGGAAGATGTCATATCTTTGTTTCAATCTTCATAGCTTTCCTCTTAACCACTCAGAAATTCTACTAGAAATCCAAAGCCAAATACTGCTGCAAAACACCTTTTTTCCTTTCCCCTTCTTCCAGAACTAACCTTTATTTGCTTCTTTTCTTCTCCATAAAATCCCTCTATTTTTCATGAGTTCCCTTCTTCCATTAATAAAAATCCATTTCCTAAGGTTCAAAGACTCCTTCTTTGCCTTATCGAAACCCCTAAAAACCTCCATTTCCTTTGAAAAACACTCAAAAAACACTTTTTTTATAAGTATGGGACTTAAGCCCTTTCTGCTGCGCCCTTAGCTCCTTTTCTTCCATACGCCCGCACCCTGGAACCAAGTTTTAAACCCTTTGACGCTTAGCGCAAAGCGCAAATCGCAAAATCCAAATTGCAGTTTCATTTTTAAAAGTTCTGATCGCAAAAATATGTGTTGCGATCCATCGCATAATCGCATAATCGCAGTATCGCATTTTCATATGTTGTTCAATCGACCCATCGCAAATATTTGCGATGCGATCAAACCCATCGCAGTTTCCACCCATCGCAATGTCGCATTATCGCCATATCACAGTTTCTCTCCGTCGCATAATCCACCATCGCGTTTTCCACTTTTTGCAATTTTGCGATCAGTTCCGCCGGGCCCATCGTACGATCCCCTCGCCGCTCATATAAAATGCAATTTTTTCCTTTGTAAATTTAAAAATTTTATGTTTCACGATTTACAAAGGTTTTTATTGTTTCTCCAAAGGAATTCACTACTCCATTTGACTTTTCATCACCCTCTCCCGACCGTCGATCTCAGTGCGAATCGACGGCTCTGATCTAACCTTCCTTCCCTCATGTTTTTTTTCGACCATTTCTCAAATTAATCCTGACCGTTGGATGATGCCATCCAATGGCCACGCCCTTCCACACGCCTCCTAAGTAGTCAGCCAAATACGCAGGATTTTATAACGAATTGTTTGTATTTTGGAGGTTTTCAAATGATTTTTCTGCCATTTTGAAGAAACCACAAAGGTCGAGGGTAACGATCCTCTGTCTTCTGAGTTCATAAAGAATCATTCAAAGGGTGTTATATTTACATTTTATCAGTGAATTCATGACCCATTGATGCCATTCGACCCCGCTACTACCCTGCGCACCAGAAGCCAAGCACAATTCATCATTTGTTAAAGAGTATCAGTGCCGAAGACATAAGACATCAGAAGAGGAAGTTTGAAGACCCAAAACATGGATTTAAAGTTAATTAAAGGTGTTTTGGGGAACGATGAAGACATCTGTCGAGCTGAGAAACCCTCCACCGCCATAAGAAGAGGCTAAATTGAACCCTCTCCAGCTCCTAAAGACACATGCAACTCCACAGAGATCAAAGACTGCCAAAAAATTAATACAAATTAAGCTATCTTATCTCTAATTGTCGGCATAACCATTCAAGAAGATTAAAGAACAGTTCAGAAGTTGATCTTTCGGTCATTAGACTTCGGGAAGGAGAAACAGAGTTACTCCAGCGTGACACCGAGCTTCAAAGAACGCGAAAGCTCCCACTGAGCTTAATTGTAAGTGTGAGTTAATTAATGCAGATAAACACCTGTAACTTTCTTCATCAAACCCCTCAAGGGTCGAGGAGTCACTATTCTGTATTAGTTCACCTAGGGAATCAAATACCACCTCCTCATTATTCTATAAATACTTCTGTAGAAGATAAGGCAAAGGTTGGTCTCTGGACATTTGAATGCATGTAATAGTTATTTTGAAGCTACTGTTGCCCTGTCTTGTAGCTGAAATATACACAAGCTGATATGAGAACTTCAAAGCTGTAGAGACCCACCGGGCTTGCTGATTGTAACTGGTTTGAACATCAATACAAGCTGCTGATTCATGGAATCCTGAATTATGTCAATGGTGATGTGCTCCTTACTGTTAATTGCTATTTTACTTAATGTTTTCACTCCGTTCACTTTCTCTGGTAAAGAGCAGCAAATATAGAGTTAGGATATACTCTCCACAGTACCCTACTCTTACTGAAAGATTTACTTCTATGTTTTCTTCATTTGAATGTTCTCTTTGAAGAGTATATTAATGCAGGTTATTTTAAAAGTACTTCCCTGATCTAGATTGCTCTTTAAAACGAGCCTTCCCTGTGTTTTCCTTAGAGTATATTAATGCAGGTTAGTTTAAAAGTACTTCCCTGATCTAGATTGCTCTTTGTGATTATCATCTTTGTCTCCTTATTGAATATGCTGAAAGCAGGCTAGTTTAAAAGCACTTACCTGATCTTAAGCTGTTCGAACTGTTTTTTAAATGTTTCTAATTGAAATTACTTCAATGCAGGCTAGTTTAAAAGCACTTACCTGATCAACATAAATACTTTTATGTTCCCCCCTTAAGTACATGTTGAAAGAAAGCTAGTTTAAAAGTACTTACTTGATCTTAGACTGTGCTTTGTTCTTCATTTTGTTTGGTCTTTCACTTCCTATATGTTTCATTCCATAAAATCACCTTTAAAGATCCTTTGACATAAGTAACTTGCCCCATGGATCCTTCTTGTACCTTGTCGTTCAATTAAAATCCTCCTATGACTCCATAGCCCAATGGGTTAAAACTGTCTTTTCCTTTTCTATCAGCCCAATCATTCATTCACTTGCAGACATCCTCAACCTTTCTTTTGAGCTGATTCCACTTTCACTATGTCTTGGCCCAACCAAAAACAAACAAACACAACCCATGCACTTCATAACTAGCCTAATATCACATTTTAAGCTTTGAAGATCACATCTTGAAAACTTATTCGTAGAGAGATCCCTCTCTGGATTCAGGAGGGCTAGATCCTTGAATCCTAAAGTGGTTTGATGTTGCCCCTGCAGTTGGACTTTTTCCAATATTGCTAATTACAGGGTGATAACATAATGGCGACTCCACTGGGGAATCTGAGTATTTCTTAGTTTCGAAGGCAATCATAAGATACCAAAAATCCCTTGATTTAAGAATAGTTGACGTGTTAGCCAGTTGAGTCACCTAACATAATGGCGACTCCACTGGGGACTTTTTGAGTTCATAATTGCTTGGCCAGCTTTTATAAACTCTTTAGTTTTCCATACAACCACAATAACTCAGAAAACCCAAAAATATTTCAGATTGGTATCTAATAAACATGGTAGTGGACCATAAAACCTTTTACCTCTGAAAAGGAGCTAAAAACTTCCACTTGGCGACTCCAAAATCCTGAACAGACTTTAAGAATCCACTGGGAAGAACCCTCATCACTATACTATCCTTCAAACTCAGTCAGAGGACTGTAGGATTGAAATTTGTGTAAAATAGATTAGTTAACCTCTCAAAGATTGTCATACCTGGTTGAACTTTTCTTGTTATTTGGATCTAAAAAATACAGCATAGTGGCTCCTAGAAAGATTCACACTAGAGCCCATCTTGACCCAGATCCACCTGAAATAGTTGACGACCCAGAAAGCATCCTTTGGAAGTCTCCTAAGATTAAATTATCAACTGTTTTCAGATCACCCTTGAGAGCTAATTCTGTCCCAGAAAATCTTTCAGCTCTACAACAATCACAAGATGACCTAGTAAATCCCTTTAGAACAAGGTCTCTTGGAGATTTAGGTTAGTTAGATTCTGAGTCTTCACTTTCATCTCCTGAGACAAGTAAACATCCTGGTGGTAGAGAAACTACACCTCCTGACTTACATTTACTTAAAAACCTAGGTCTCTCTCATCCAAGATCAGCTCAGCTATCTATTCCTGGTCCATCTACTTCCACTCACCCTACATCCACTGTCCAAACCACTCCACTCCAGCCTACTGTCCCTCTTGTAAATCTACCCCCACCTCCTGCCATGGCTACATGGTATGCTCCTTTAGTCCTTCCTGTACCCCTAGTCAATCTTCCACAGGACTATCAGTCCAAAATTCCATTATATGATGATAACAATGCTAAAACTGCATCACAACATGTGGATAAGATGAATGACTACTTTGACAGAAATGAAATTGATAATGATTCTGTCAAGCTTAGATTGTTTGCTCAAAGTCTGGGGGGAGAAGTAAGAAAATGGTTCAAAGGTCTAGCCCCCCATAGTATCAATGATCTCCAAGCTTTCCATCAAACATTATTAAACAAATGGGAAGTAAAGAAGAATCCCCTTCAAATCCTTGCTGATTACAACAACCTCCATAGAAACACTGGGGAAAGTGTACAAGCTTATTGTACTAGATTCAACAGTATCTATAATGCACTTCCCCCAGAACTAAAACCTCCACAGGGCTCATATTTAAACAAGTTTCCTGAAGGTTTCGACTCTGACATGACCTATTCGCTAAGAGAGAGAGACTTTGCAACTCTTGAAGATATGAAAACGGGTGCTCTTTCTGTGGAAGTCAATTTAATGGAGAAGAGAGCAAGAATGAAGGCTGAGAAGACAATATCTTTTAGAGAGGAGTCCACACCTGCCACTTCAAACTCAAAAATGGAGAAAATGATGAAGAAAATGAGCATTCTTGAGAGAAAACAAGCCAGACAAAACCAAACTACCTCTCAGAACAGAAACCAGAACCAGGGTCAGAATTTTAGAAGAAATCAACCTCCAAACTGACTTAAGGAAGATGACCAACAGATCACCCCTCCCTTTCATCAAAACTTTGTAAGTGAGGTTGAGGAAACAGATGAGATAACAGAGGAAGAGGATGTCAACATGTTAGGGGTAGATAATGATGACTGTGAGATTCATTATGATAGAACACAAGGACTATATACACCTCATGTTGACACAAGAGATGATGATGAAAATTATTATCAAGACATGGAAAATGTTGTCATAGAGTCTCAAAAAGAATATGACCTTAGAAGAAAAACTAGTAAACAAACCCCCAACTCCAAAACCTCTGAAAAACCTTCACAAAACAGCCCTGTAACTAAGCCTAAAGTTGTCAAACAGAAGGATAAAATAGTGACTGTGAATTCTGATAAAGGTAAAGAGAAAAGCACTCAAAACAATGAAAAACAAAGTGCAGACATTGGTAGTACTAACATCTCATCTAGTACTCCTGTGAAAACCATTTTTTCAAGTATAAATAGAACAAGTCGACAAAGTGATGTTGCTGAGAAATTGACCGCTAATAAGACTGAAACTAGCACTTTAAAGAGTCAAATTCCTTTCAGCCTAGAGTAGGAAATTTCAAAGATCAAAATCTCTGTTCCTTTGACTGAGTTAGCTACCCAGCATGCATATAGAGCCCAAATTCTGAAGGCTTTAAATATTGAGGATAGTAATGACACAGTCAATTTTAATGATGACCAGCCAGAGCTTATTTTTGGTCCTAAAATCGAAGGTAAATTTCAAGAAGGGGTAGTACCCCCTTTCTATGTCAGCCTAAATGTCCATGACAAAATCTTGCATAATGCTATGCATGACTCTGGAGCCTCACAAAACCTTATGCCAAAGGTGATAATGGAAAGGATAGGACTAGAAATAACCAGACCTTACAAGGATTTATATTCCTTTGACTCAAGCAGAGTCAAATGTCTTGGCCTAATTAAGGACCTTTGTGTGAGTTTGACTCAAATCCCAGCCAAGTGCATGGTTATGGATGTTTTGGTGGCTGATGTCCCTCCTAAGTATGGCATGTTGTTGTCAAGATCGTGGGGTGCCAAGCTGCAAGGTACAATTCAGATGGATGGGACATATGCCACTATCCCTATTTTTAACCAACCTAGAAGACTATACAGAGAGGCACACATGAAATTCATGGTCAGTAGCCCAGAAAAGCCTGAAAATTCCCCCATTTACTCTGTCCATACTGACCTGGATTCATTTATCCTTTATAATGACGAACCTTCAAATAAGCCAGAGCTAGAAGACAGTGACTCAGCCGAATGGTTAGAAACCCCAAATCTAGAAATGAATGCAGTTCTAGAGATGGAAGAAAACGAGATAGAAACCTTCGAACAGTGCATTGAAACGACCCACCTGAATGAACACAGCCAAGATGGCAAACAACAGACTGCCCCTCTCCTTCAACTTCATGAAAATCTTGAGGAACAAGATCCAGAACAACATCTTCTGGATCTCAGAATAGAACATAATGATGACACACTTACTGAAGCAGTCACTTTAACAGGATTGATTGCCGATGGCGAGAAAGAGAAACACAACTCAGAGATGTCAAAATAGTTTGATACATGTCAAGGCATTAGTAAACCAAACAAAGACCTTGAGCCATGGGACATCTACCCATCGCCCTTAAAACTTGAAAATCAAGACAATAACCTTCTGCACAGTGAAAAACATGAGAACTCGAAACCAATTCAACTAAGTGCTGATTTTCAACAACAATCAGACAGCACGTTAGTAGACGAGGGCATGAACCAGGATGAAACCGAAAACGGTCCTCTATGGAATATGTACTTTGACGGGTCATGCACTAAGAGCACTGCTGGTGTGGGTGTCTGGATTACTAACACTGAAAACAATCACACAGAATGCATTTCCTGCAAATTAAACTTTCAGTGTTCTAACAACATCGCCGAGTATGAAGCTCTTATCTTAGGCTTGCATCTGTTGAAAAAGTTAGGAGCCAGAAGAATCAATGTCCATGGGGATTCAGAATTAGTGATTAGGCAGGTCAATGGGGAGTATAATGCAAAACATCCCAGACTTAGAGCCTATCGTAACGATGTCATCGACCTTTTGAAAACTTTTGAGGAGTCCAAATTGATTTTTGTCCCAAGAAAACAAAATATTGCCGCACACAATTTAGCCTTTGCCGCTAGGACATGCTTAGCCCCATATGAAACTGAAGACTGCACAACTCAGATGAAATTTAGACCAGCTGTGCCTGATAATAAAAAATATTGGCAGGTCTTTGAGGACGATAAATAGATAGAGGATTTCCTGCTTGGCAGGAATGAGTTTGAATCATCTGATTCAGATTCTAAATCCAATGAAGACTGCTTAAACGAACAACCCCCTAAAGAAGAAGAACCATCTTGTCCCATGGAAATCAACATGTTAACTAACAAACTTGAAACTCATACTAAAGAATACGAGGACACAGAAAATGAAGACATTGAGGTATTGTCAGCAAAGGATAAAAACATACCTAGGGGGCTAGCACCATTAGAAGACCTGTTTGATTTTAACGACGTGGCTAAGAAACCCACAGTAGAATATACAGAGTCTGAGGTGGAAGAATGAAACATAGGCAACAAGGATCAGCCTAAAATGATTAAATTAGCTAGGTCCTTGCCACCAGACATCGAGAAGAAATACATTGACTTGTTTAAAGATTTTTTCGATGTGTTTGCCTGGAGCTATGAAGACTTAAAAGCCTACGATACAGAGATCATCCAGCACAAGATTCCTTTGAGAGAAAAACAAAAACCCTTCAAGAAAAAACTGCGTCGGATTAATTCGATACAACTGCCTCTAGTGGAAAAGGAAATCAAGAAAATGTATGAGGCAGGAATCATTGTGCCTGTGAGGTTTTCAGATTGGGTTTCTAATCTTGTAGCTATGAGGAAAAAGACAGGAGAAACAAGACTTTGCATTGATTTCAGAAACCTTAACAGAGCCTCCCTAAAAGACAATTATCCTCTGCCCAAAATGGAACACATTCTACAGAAGGTAGTTGGTTCAAAGAGGATTTCTCTGTTAGATGGTTTTTCAGGATATAACCAAGTTTTAGTACTCCCAGAAGACCAACTCAAAACATCTTTCACCACTCCTTGGGGCACTTTCATGTATATGAAGATGCCTTTTGGACTAATGAATGCTGGGGCCACTTTCCAAAGGGCCATGGACATTTCATTTTCAGAGGAAATAGGGCACTTCATTGTAATTTAGATTGATGACATAACAGTTTATTCCAAAATTGATGAAGAGAACCTTAAACATCTAAGAAAGGTCTTTGAAAAATGCAGGAGATTTGGGCTATCTCTAAATCCCAAAAAGACAGTATTTGGCCTACAAGAGGGTAAACTCCTTGGCCATATTATATCAGAAAAGGGAATTAAAATAGATCCAAAAAGAGTTGAGGGAATACTAAAGATTAGCCACCCAAGGAACATAAAATAACTACAGTCCTTTATTGGAAATATTAACTTCTTGAGGAGGTTTATTCCCAACTTAGCAGAGCTCCTTAGAAACATGACTAATATGCTCAAACAGCAAGTAGGAGTGAAATGGACTGCAGAAGCCAAAAAATCTTTTGAATTGGTAAAACATGCACTCACGCGGGCACCAGTCTTGATCAGCCTAGAATTTTCAAAAGATTTCCTTATTTTTTCCTTTGCCTCAGAACATACAGTGGTTGTGGTCCTTTTGCAGAAAAACTCAGAGGGACAGGAACAACCTATTGCCTTTTTCAGCAAGGCTTTAAGAGATGCGCCCTTGAAATATAACATAATGGAAAAACAAGCCTATGCTTTGGTAAAGGCCTTAAAGGACTTTAGGGTGTATATCCTACATTCCCATATCATTATTTATGTGCCTAACATAGTGGTAAAATACATCCTGTCTCAAGACCCAGATGGAAAGAGGGGCAAATGGATTGCTGCGATCCTAGAGTATGATTTGGAGATCAAACCCACAAAACTCATTAAAGGTCAAGGCTTAGCTCAATTAATGGTGGAATCTAATCTACAAGCCCTTGACATTAACATGGTAGATGCCTTGGATGAAAAGGAAGAATTTCCTGCTCCCACAGTAGAAGAACAATTCCAAAACTCACCTTGGTATGCTGACATCTTGTATGTACTTACAAATCTCAATGCTCCTCCTGATTTATCAAAAACAAAGGCAAGGTTTTTAAAGTTGAAAGCTAGAAATTATTGCATTTTGAATGAATGTTTATATTGGAAAAATGCTAATGGTTTATTGCTTAAATGTTTGCCTGAAGTTGATGCAGAAAGGATCAAACATGAATTCCATGAAGGAGAGTGTGGAGGTCATCTCTATTGGAAAAATACTGTCAATAAAATCCTTAGAGCTAGCTATTACTGGCCCACCCTCTTCCAGGATGTCCATAAGATGATAATAGCTTGCCACAAGTGCCAAGTTTTCGAGGGAAAAAGAAAACTCCTTCCTTTACCATTACAACCTATCATTGTTGAAGCTCCTTTTCAACAATGGGGCCTAGATTTCATAGGAGAAATCCATCCAGCTTCATCTGCCCAACAAAAATGGATCCTCACAGCCACTGACTACTTCACAAAGTGGATAGAAGCCATCCCTTCTAGGAATGCCACAGATTCTGTCATTATAAAATTTCTGGAAGACCACATCCTGTCTAGATTTGGATGCCCTAGGAAAATTATTACTGATAATGCTGCTGCTTTTGGTTCCAAAAAGATGATTGATCTTTGTCACAGGTATCAAATTAAACTTGGTCATTCTACTTCTTATTACCCCCAAGGTAATGGGTTAGCCAAATCATCAAATAAAAGTTTTGTGACCATCATCAAGAAACTACTTGAAGAGAACAAAAAACCATGGCATAGCAAGTTGGTGCATGCATTGTGGGCAGACAGGTTGACCACAAAGAATTCTATTGGAACCTCCCCTTACCAACTTGTTTATGGGGCAGATGCGGTGTTTCCTACCAGCCTAGGTGTACCCGTGATAAAATTAGTCCAAGAGATTCAGTCAGAACAGGACAACATGATAAGGAGGATTAATCAAACAATACATCTCCAGCAAACAAGGGAAGAAGTTTATGATAGAGCTCAAAAGGTGCAAGAGAACATAAAGAAGTTGTTTGACAAGAGAACAAAAGCTCGTGATTTCAACATTGGAGACAAGGTACTTAAATGGGATTCCAAAAGAGAGGATAAGGGCAAACATGGCAAATTCAGCTGTTTATGGCAAGGTCCTTACATAGTTCAGTCCACCATTGGTCCAAATGCCTATTTCCTACAAGAGATAGATGGCACAGATCTGTTTGGGGGTCCTGTCAATGGCAGGGTCATTAAACAATACTACTGCTGAGTATGATTTTAAAGCTTTCATTCCCATTGTAAATACCATTTGTTTTGTTCAGTTTCATAAAGAAAATATATATATATACAAAAACAATAAAAGATGGAAAAAGAGGGCAGATTGTAAAAATAATAAAGGTATAGCCCCATACCAAAAAAGAGAAACAAATCTGAAAGTGTGCAAGCTCAAATGCCAATCCTGAAAACCACACTTCTAGTTAGTCAAACAGCCTAATATTGACTAATTAGTTTGAAATTTTCTACTGATAGGATAGTGAATTTGATTGGCCAAAATGTTTAATCTTGGCTTATCAGTATATAGGTTAGGATAGAAATTAAAGGTTCAAACATGATCAAAACCTGAACCTATGCTTCCAAGAAAAATGACTCAAATACGTTTCAAATTCTGAGTCAAAGAAGATGCAAGTCTGGTTCTAATCAACTCAAAATCTGAACCAGAGAAAAAGGAAAGAACAGCTCAAACAGAATTCAAAACAGAGCTATAAAAATATGGAAGAACTGCTTTAAAATTTCAGATCTGAAGTCTTCAATTTTTTATTTAGCTTTTCTGCAAAATAAATATCTATGTGCATCTTGTTTTTATGCCATAGATCACAGCAAGTCAAACAGTTTAATCTTGGCTTGACTGTCTTTCAATTTCTGTTTTAGAATTTAGAGAATGAGATTTGTTGGACAGTTTAATCCCAACAGATAGTAGATTAGGTAGAGAAATATCTGAGCTCAACTGTTTAATCTGAGTTCAGGGAGAAATAAGGAGTAGAATTAGATTAGATTTCTCGCTTTTAAAAGAATAAATGTTGTAACAGAGTTTTCCAATCGAAGTGCACTCTAAAAAATGAATAAAAAATGTTAGATCAGTAGGATTGGGTAGGTAGAAGCTTGTGTTGATGAAGATCCATTGTCTTTCAAAAAGCTGCTAACACATTTCAGAGTAAAAGAAGATTCTCTCAGCAAAGAAAGTAGCCCAATGGATCAGGAACAGGTCAGCATCCCAAAGAAAAATAAATGGATGAGGCATTAATCAGCCTCCCAGAGAATGCAAGTCCGAAGTTCTTGATGTCTTCAAGAAGGCACCATCCCCAAGTGGAGTCACTGTTGGCCACCTATAAAATTTGTTCCATCAAAAGGTGGCCAAAACATTATTCAGTCTTCAAGGAACAGTTTCATGGCAGAAAGTGTATCTCTTGAAGCCTCCAGGAAGATGTCATATCTTTGTTTCAATCTTCATAGCTTTCCTCTTAACCACTCAGAAATTCTTCTAGAAATCCAAAGCCAAATACTGCTGCAAAACACCTTTTTTCCTTTCCCCTTCTTCCATAACTAACCTTTATTTTCTTCTTTTCTTCTCCATAAAATCCCTCTATTTTTCATGAGTTCCCTTCTTCCATTCATAAAATTCCATTTCCTAAGGTTCAAAGACTCCTTCTTTGCCTTATCGAAACCCCTAAAAACCTCCATTTCCTTTGAAAAACACTCAAAAAACACTTTTTTTATAAGTATGGGACTTAAGCCCCTTCCGCTGCGCCCTTAGCTCCTTTTCTTCCATACGCCCGCACCCTGGAACCAAGTTTTAAACCCTTTGAAGCTTAGCGCAAAGCGCAAATCGCAAAATCCAAATTGCAGTTTCGTTTTTAAAAGTTCTGATCGCAAAAATATGCGCTGCGATCCATCGCATAATCGCATAATCGCAATATTTCATTTTCATATGTTGGCCAATTGACCCATCGCAAATATTTGCGATGCGATCAAACCCATCTCAGTTTCTGCCCATCACAATGTTGCATTATCGCCATATCGCAGTTTCTCTCCGTCGCATAATCCGCCATCGCGTTTTCCACTTTTTGCAATTTTGCGATCAGTCCCGCCGGGCCCACCGTACGATCCCCTCGCCGCTCATATAAAATGCGTTTTTTTCCTTTGTAAAGTTAAAAATGTTATGTTTCACGATTTACAAAGGTTTTTATTGTTTCTCCAAAGGAATTAACTACTCCATTTGACTTTTCATCACCCTCTCCCGACCGTCGATCTCAGCGCGAATCGACGGCTCTGATCTAACCTTCCTTCCCTCATGTTTTTTTTCGACCATTTCTCAAATTAATCCCGACCGTTGGATGATGCCATCCAAAGGCCACACCCTTCCACATGCCTCCTAAGCAGTCAGCCAAATACGCAAGATTTTATAACGAATTGTTTGTATTTTGCAGGTTTTCAAATGATTTTTCCGCCATTTTGAAGAAACCAGAAAGGCCGAGGGTGACGATCCTCTGTCTTTTGAGTTCATAAAGAATCATTCGAAGGGTGTTATATTTAAATTTTATCATTGAATTCATGACCCATTGATGCCATTCGACCCCTCTACTACCCTGTGCACCAGAAGACAAGCACAATTCATCATTTGTTAAAGAGTATCAGTGCCGAAGACATAAGACATCAGAAGAGGAAGTTTGAAGACCCAAAACATGGATTTCAAGTTAATTAAAGGTGTTTTGGGGAATGACGAAGACATCTGTCGAGCTGAGAAACCCTCCACCGCCATAAGAAGAGGCTAAATTGAACCCTCTCCAGCTCCTAAATACACATGCAATTCCAGAGAGATCAAAGACCACCGAACAATTAATACAAATTAAGCTATCGTATCTCTAATTTTCGGCAGAACCATTCGAGAAGATTAAAGAACAATTTAGAAGTTGATATTTTAGTCATTAGACTTCGGGAAGCAGAAACAGAGTTACTCCAGCGTGACACTGAGCTTCAAAGAACGTGAAAGCTCCCACTGAGCTTAATTGTAAGTGTGAGTTAATTAATGCAGATAAACACCTGTAACTTTCTTCATTGAATCCCTCAAGGGTTGAGGAGTCACTAGACTGTATTAGTTCACCTAGGGAATCAAATACCACCTCCTCATTCTTCTATAAATACTTCTATAGAAGACAAGGCAAAGGTTGGTCTCTGGACATCTGAATGCATGTAATAGTTATTCTGAAGCTACTGATTCTTTGTCTTGTAACTGAAATATACACAAGCTGATATGAGAACTTCAAAGCTGTAGAGACCCACCGGGCTTGCTGATTGTAACTGGTTTGAACATCAATACAAGTTTTTGATTCATGGAATCCTGAATTATGTCAATGGTGATGTACTCCTTACTGTTAATTGTTATTTTGCTTAATGTTTTCACTCCGTTCACTTTCTCTGGTAAAGAGCAGAAAATATAGAGTTAGGATATACTCTCCACGGTACCCTACTCTTACTGAAAGCTTTACTTCTATGTTGTCTTCAATTGAATGTTCTCTTTGAAGAGTATATTAATGCAGGTTAGTTTAAAAGTACTTCCCTGATCTAGATTGCTCTTTGTGATTATCATCTGTGTCTCCTTATTGAATATGCTGAAAGCAGGCTAGTTTAAAAGCATTTACCCGATCTTAAGCTGTTCGAACTGTTTTTTAAATTTTTATGATTGAAAGTACTTCAATGCAGTCTAGTTTAAAAGCACTTACCTGATCAACAGAAATAATTTTATGTTTCCCCCTTAAGTACATGTTGAAAGCAAGCTAGTTTAAAAGTACTTACTTGAACTTAGACTGTGCTTTGTTCTTCATTTTGTTTGGTCTTTCACTTCCTATCTATTTCATCCCATAAAATCACCTTTAAAGATCCTTTGACATAAGTAACTTGCCCCATGGATCCTTCTTGTACCTTGCCGTTAAATTAAAATCCTCCTATGACTCCATATCCCAATGGGTTAAAACTATCTTTTCCTTTTCTATCAGCCCAATCATTCCTTCACTTGCAGACATCCTCAACCTTTGTTTTGAGCTGATTCCACTTTCACTATGTCTTGGCCCAACAAAAAATAAACAAACACAACCCATGCACTTCATAACTAGCCTAATATCACATTTTAAGCTTTGGAGATCACATCTTGAAAACTTATTCATAGAGAGATCCCTCTCTGGATTCAGGAGGGCTAGATCCTTGAATCCCAAAGTGGTTTGATGTTGCCCCTGCAGTTGGACTTTTTCCAATATTGCTAATTACAGGGTGATAACAGACTCTAGATTGTTTCTTGATTTGAAATTGGTCTTTTGGAATTTTTTTTTTACTGCAGTAGGTTTTCTCTTCTCAGTTGTTTGTCTATTCTCTCATCAATGCAGTTCACATCTCTAGGGTTTCTAGGTGTCTTTCGCTCACTAAGCCTTCTGATTTAAGTTTGTGTCTTTTGATTTTGGTCAGTTCGATTCCCTGATTAGCTATATTATTATTTCTTGATCCTTTTTGTTTTTGGTTAGTTGAATGATCACTTCAATTTCTGTTTGAATCTCCATCTCGTCACTTCGACCATAGATCGCATTGCTCGTTTGGGTCATTTTGAAAGTTTTATATTTGTTTGAAAGAGTGCATCATTGGTTTGAGAGTGTTTTTATGATTGTATTGTGTTTGTATTATTCATTATAGATCTCTACATTCGCAGCACTCAAAACTAGTGTTCACTTTGTTTTTTAATTTAATTAGTGCATGTGTGCTTCATTCATTAAAAAATTAAAAAATTGCATTCTTTCGTTTGCATCAGAAATGAAATTTTTTTTTGCATAACTAGCGCTTGATGAACTAGGAAAGAGTTTTTTGGTTTTTTTTTGGTTGTATTGGATGCATTAGTTAACTTCTTCGCATGACTTCATTGTTTGTTACTTTCTGAAAGATCTCTATCCTTCTCTTAGTTATCATTCATTGAATGGAAAATGGTGTTCTTTTGCATGTAGTTTGCATTTAGGAAATTTCAGACCAAATTTGGTAGGGCCTTGAAACTGAAACATTAATTAAAAATCAACTTTAAAATAAATTCAATAAATATAAGTAAGCATTGAAACCTAACAAAAATATTTTTAGAGGTCTAGGCTAGTGACGTGTTCTGGCGTCGTTAAACCTAGTAGTTTTCGTTCGTCTTCTGGCTTTAGACAGCACTAGTACAGACTTGTGCTCCCTAAATTGTCGTGTATATAAAGGGAGACCCTCATAGGTTCAAATCATTTATCCATAGGAAGCTGAGTCTACCACCTTATGACCATGATACACTGAACACAACATTCAGAGAGACTACCCGCACATACATTAAGTCCTTGATCATTTCTCTTTCATTTAATCACCAATGTGTATATGGAAGTTCATGGAAACTTGGTACACCCTCTTGCTTAGACTACCTGAGTAGTCATTTCGATCTTTTCATGAATCCTTGAAAAGAGAAGAGATCATCGAGAACTTGTCCTTTAATTCTTGTTTAAAATTGAAAGTGACTAGAGTCATCTTTTGTCTGTTTCTCGACTCTTTAAACATGAAACAACAAAGTTCTATTCTGATGTCATAAAATTAATTACCCATGATCACATGCCCGTTAAAAGTTGTTTACTTGGCTTGTTTTTGTAATTCCTTAGAGTTTTATCTTGGAGCCTTGAATTGGCTCTCTCGTTTTCCTTCCTGTATTGAAATGTTGTCACAGTGGCAGAACCACCAGTTTCGTCGTTTTCTTCACTGCCTCCTAGTGGTAGTTTTTTTTCCTAACATTTATTTCGAAATACCTCAGTCCACTCTGTCTACCGAGTTTTCATAGCCTATCCTCCCGATTGTCTTGCCTCTTGCTACCTGATCTCCTCTTGAAGAGTCAGTTGAGGTCAATTGGCCTTCTCAGGGTGCTTGGTCTATTTTTGGGAGCGAGGAAGAATTCCCTCCTCTTACTTCAGGATCACCATTTTTAGCCACTGCTTTACCTCCTATTCCTCGTCGTCTTTCCGACGATCTTATGGTTTTGTCAGACATGGATTCTTCAAGTCCCATCGGCAGTGAAGAAATTCTTATTTCTATAGGGGAATACAAGCTTTTCCTAGAATATCTCCCGCATGTTTCTAGTCAACCTTCTCCTCAATCGTTGTCACTTCCACCTGGTTATTGGACTTTGAGTCAGATTATTTCTGGTGTTGCGTCCATAGCATGATGCAGTACATCGACTCCTCCAGGGAGCTCGGTCCTTCCTTCATTAGGACTGTCGCCTTCGATGCCTAGCTCATTGGTCACTATTACATCTGTCCTGGTTGAACCTACCATCTATGCGGCTTCATTTGCACCGGTTGTTATGCAACAATTGTCAGGATCTTTTCACACTTGCAGTTCTATCTTTCTTAATCCCACGTGGCCTGTCAATCCAATCATGAGTAGATCACAAGCTTGTGCTGTGGAAACCATGCTTGCTTCTAATACGGCTACTACTTCTACTTCTATTCCTAGTGGCCTTACTTTCAATGAGTATCTATTGGCTGTTCAGTAGCAAAAATCTCAGGGTTCTTAGTAGCCACAAGCTCCTATCAATCCTCCCCATCACTATGATGTCTATGGTAACCCCATTTATTTGCCCCCTATCGATCCAAATGAGGTTCTTTATCTACCTCCAGCTGATCCCTATCAGACCATTCCTCATCAAGGGCCATTGATACAGGGAAAACCCTTAGGTCTACAAGGACAACCCTTACAGGGACAACCTTTGATCTAGCAGGAACACCTTTATGGTCCACAAGGAAAACCCTTACAAGGTCATCCTTTAGTCCAGCAACCCTACAATACTTCTGGTCAACCTCAATTTCAACCAGGAGTGTCTTATGTTCATGGGGGGAAAATGTATCCACCACAGGGACAACATTTTGTGCAACAGCCAACGACCTTACATTCCGTAAGGCCAAGCTTTTGTAAAAAAAGGACAACCCTATGGTCCTACTCTAGGTCAACCTGGTTATCAAAGGAAACTTGGTCCATCGCAACCATCAGGCCAACCTCTTCCATAATGGAAACTCAGTGGCCCTTAATATCTAGCCCAACCTACTCTACAGGGATAGCCTGCCCAACCTCAGTAGATGGCTCAACCTGCTCAACCTACTCAGCAACCATTTCAACCTATTCAACCAGCTTAGCGGTCAGTTCAACCTATTCAAACAGCTCAGCAGCCCGTTCAACCTGCTCAGTAGGTACCACCTGCTCAACCTCAAGGCGCTACTTACCCTCCTCAAGGTTAGTATCAGGCGGTATATAGTGCGACCAAGTTTTTACTTATTACCCTCAAAATCAATCCCAGATCGTGTACAATCCACCTCAAGGAAATGCTTACATTCAGCTATAGAATCCATATATTTCTCAGGAAGGACCTCAACGGTATGCTCATAATCAATATCCCAATCCTCAACCTCAATATGGGCAGAACTATCCAACTTATAACCCCTTTGGATAGAATCCTTCGAGACAAAACATATAGGGGAAAAATTTCTCTCAGCCTGGGTGGAATGTTAACACAGGTCCTTATCAACGACCTCTAATGCCTTTTAATCCTCAATTGTCATTTCTTGCTACGTTGGAATTTCCTGATGTGTCAAAATTGACAAATGATCCAATTCTTCATAATCTGTATTGGCCTCCAGTTCCAACCAAAATTCCTGGTGATTGTCCTAAGTTTGAGGGTAAGTCTAGAGAAGACCCCCAAGCGCATGTTATGACATACCATCTTTGGTGTTCCTCTAACTCTTGGGTTGACAAGTCCATCCAACTTCGTATTTTCCAACAGACTCTTACTAGTGCTGCTGCAAAGTGGTACATTTAATTATCTCATGGCATCTTTCAAGATTTAAACTCTTTAGCCATGGAATTTCTCATGCATTTTTAGTTACCGGTCCAGTATGAGACCAGGACGCACCTCCTCACATCCTTTAAATAGGATTGAGCTACTCATATCTTGGATCATATTCATGAATGGAGGCATCGTCATCGCTTGATCAAGTTTGATATTCCTGATCATATTCTAACTGATTGGTTCACTACCTCATTTGTCAATAAAATCACTAAAGGCATAGCTATGGGGGCATGTGTAACTGAAGAACATGCCATTTCTCATGCCCAATACCTTGATCTTAGGTACTCTCAGTGTAGCACATTGTATGATATCTTTCATGATGCTCCTTGACCTGGAACTTCCAAAGCACTGGGGACGCCATCCGTCAATGGTATCATCAGGTTCGTGTCTCAGAATTCTCAGAAGTCTTCTCCTTCAAACCCTGGGAAGAAAAATTCTAATCCTTCCAATGATACTACTTCTCAGCCTACTCTAAATTCTGGTACAACTGTGAAATTCAATCTCGTTCAATTGAATCCAGTGGATAAAAATTACAAGGGGAAAAAGAAGGGTAATGGTAAGGCAAAGCTGATACCCTAAAACAGTATTCTCAAAAATATCATGCTGATGATGGTTCACAACGTAAGCCGAAGTACCCTTTCTTTATTTGTGACGAAGAGCACTACACTAAGGACTGTCCTCGACGAGACGAAGTGAGCAGATTGCTTAAAGGCACCCAAGGAACTACGATTGTTCTCAAAGAACCTTTTCCATCATAGCAAACCAAGATGATAGAGCAACCTCAGTCCTCTACCTGATTTGGCTCTCAGTTCTTCATGATGAACGATTTTGCAATCATTTCTATCGCTACCTAGTCGAAATATTATACCGAATCATGTTAGGCGGCGGGGAAAGAGATTGCTAATGGTCCTCCTCCTCTGCCTGCTTTCGGCCCTTTTCAGATTGAAAGGCCCAGTACTGAGCCCATTGTACGACCACCTTCCAAAGGTGTACTTCATAAGTCTTCTTATAATCCCAACGCCCATATTGCTCAACATTACAATATTGTTGAGGATTTGGTTTAGGCAGCATCTGTAATGTCTGTGTTAGAAGTACTTCAGAGTTGTCTGTCTCAATGGAAGGATTTTTTATCTGCGATCGGCGAGGTTGATCCTGCTGATTCAAACCTTATCACTTTCAACTTGGAGAATTTCGTCCCACATCTCCCGCACCAGCTTGCGTTCATCATACAAGTTGGCATTAATGGAATGAATATCCATGATGCGGTTGTGGACGAGGGTTCATCTACATGTGTCATGTCATCTACCTGTTGGAAAGCCATTGGTTCTCCAGCTTTGAATTCATCGCCAAATGCTCTTGAAGCATTTGATGGAAGGGAATAAAAACCTCTTAGTGTTCTTGCTAGTTTATCGATTACTCTAGAAGCGAAGACAATCAATTTCGAGGTTGAAGTTGATGATGCCAAGCTCAATTACAATATTCTCCTCAGTCGTAGTTGGACTCATCCCATGTTGTGTGTTCTGTCCACTCTCTTTCGTGTTTTGAAATTTACACACGAAGGAAAGATTGTTACTTTTGATCAATTTTCATTCTTCACTTCTTCTTCCAAGAACAACGTTCCGTATGTGGATCAAATTCCTACTCCCTACAAGAGTGTAGGGCTGGGTCTCTTCAAAGATCCTGCCCTCAAGGGCATTTTTCCTCTTCCTCCACCCAACACTGTTCAGATTAATATTATCTCTCAGTCTGACGACCCATGGATCATCCCTTCATCTGAGTAGATTTATTCCTTTGGATATTAGGTGCCATTGAGTCCAATCGAGATTGACTATTGTGAACTTATTTTGACTTCAGAGCCTCCGCCTCCTGATCATGCTCCTTTGGGAATTTCTCTTGACTCTTATTCTCAATCCCCTTAGCTCGACAATTTGGATTCACCCGATCCCTTGAAAGAGATATTTCCCTCCAATGAATCCATCGTGGAAACTATGTCTCTCGAGGATCCTCAGTGGGATGATAGTCATCATTGTTCCTCGTTCATGTCTGGCCTTAAGGTCACGTATGCGTGTCTTGAGAGGTTTGTATATCAGGTTCCTTCTTCTCTGCTTCAAACGCCTATTATGACACATGAAGTTCTTACGGAGGGTAACTTGAGTAATATCACTGAAACGATGCCTATCAACATTTCTGTGAAATCAAGAATTGTCGAGAACATCCATATCGGGCTCACATATTCTTGAGATAAAGTTCAGGTTTATACTAGCCTTTTCTGTGAGTTTTGTGATGTCTTTGCATGGTCTTATGAAGAGATGCCCAACATCGATCATATTATAGTGGTGCATGAGATTCCTACCTACCTTGGTGTGAAGCCTGTTCGTCAGCGTCTTCGTCCTGTGCACCCCAGAAAGGCTGCCGCCATTAAGGGTGAAGTTGAAAAAATTCTCAAATCTAGTTTTATCTATCTGATTCCCTTGACAAAATGGGTGTCCAACATTGTCCCTGTAGATAAGAAATAGGGTACCATTCGGGTCTGTGTTGATTATCGTGACATAAACCGGGCCTGTCCTAAGGATAATTATCCTACTCCCTTTACTAATAAAATCATTATAGACTGTGCAGGGAGTGAGATATTTTCCTTTATGGATGGCTTTTCTGGCTATAACCAGATTAAAGTTCTCCCAACTGATAAACATAAGATTTCCCTTATATGTCCCTAGGGTACTTTCGTATAAGAAGCTCCCTTTCAGCTTGAAGAATGTTGGGGCTACATTTCAGCGAGCAATGTCATATGATTTTCACAATATTAAGAACATCGTTCAGCCTTATCTAGATGATCTTCTAGCTCATTCAGCTAAATGTAAGGACCACCCTAACCATCTCCATTAGATTTTTCTTCATTGTCGATGCTATAACATCTAGTTAAATCTGCATAAGTACATCTTCTGCGTCGATTTGGATAGACTCTTAGGGTTTATCATTTCAAAAGACGGGATTTGCCTCGATCCGCTCAAAGTTGAGGCTATCATTAATCTCCCCTCTCCATCCTCATTACATCAGCTACAGAGTCTGCAGAGGAAGGCTAAATTTTTATGGTTTTTTATACCTAACTATGCCGAAGTGGCTAAAGGATTCACACGATTACTGAAGTAGGGCATCCTGTTCCTTTAGGATGAGATCGCCCAGAAGTCTTTCAATGCACTGAAGACATTGCTTGTCAATGATCCTCTATTTCGTCCTCCAAACTATCATCATGATTTTTCCCTCTATTTATTCGTCACTTTCAGCACGATTGCCATGGTTTTGGTACAAGACGATGATGATGGTGACAATAATGTTATTTACTATCTCTCTTGTAACCTTCTCGATACCGAAACACCCTATGCACATGTTGAGAAGTTGGCATTGGCTGTCATTCAAGTAGTTCAAATTTTCCATCATTACATTCTGCTGTGTACAATGACTGTGATTTCTGACTGCAACCCTATGACCTACATATTGTCTCGACAATTGCTGGGGGGGAAGTACTCGAAGTGGATTGTCATCCTCCAAGAGTTCGATTTGGAATTTTCTACCACCAAGTCGAAGAAATCATTATTCTTTGTCAATATAATTTTCTCCCTCCCCTCTAACTCCGCTCTATCTGGTTCTGAGGAATGCATTCCAGAAGATACGCTTTTTTTGATTAGCACCCTTGATCCTTGGTATGGTGATATCATCATATATTTTCAGACTTCTACCTTCATATCTGAGTTGACCAAGGGTGCTCATTGATGCATTCATCACCAATCGCAACCTTGTCGTATAGTCGGGGATACACTCTATCGCATCAGAGTTGATTCCATTCTCCATCGGTGTTTTACTCTCGAGGAGGCTGAGAAAGCTTTGAATGACTGTCATAGTGGCTCATGTGGCAGTCACATGTCTAGTTATGCTACTGCACATAAAATTATTCGTGCTGGGTATTTCTGGCCCACCATCTTCAAGGACTGCATTATTTTTGTTCATAAATGTCATGACTACTGTTAGTCATCACTAATTTTTGCTGATATCCAAGGATGACTAAGTTATGATCCTAGATTTCTAGAAACAAGATTTGAGAAATATTGTGAGTTCCAGAAATCTCACTACCTTAATTATCCTAAACTAACCATTTTTACTATCTTTTCCCTCTCTCTGCCTCCTAAAAATCTACCCCTACTACAAAGAAATACTACATAATTTTAGGCCCGTTTGCCTCATTCCAACACCTTACCCCCACTCTCATTCACTCCCTATTTTCCTTCACAAAACCCATTTTTCCTTTCCCCTCAAAATCCTCTTAAGATAGCCCCTCATTCATCATATTCCTAAAAAACATATTAAACAATGTAAAAATCTCTTTTTACATTGTTTAAGGTTAAAATTTAACCTATCAGGTCCTTTTAATCTTATTAAAAACCCTGTTTTATGTACTAAACCCTCCCCTTTTGACATAATATGCCTTAAGCCCCTCTCCGCTTAAACCCTAGCCTCTTCGAATCCATATAACCTCACCCTCAGCTTATTCTTAGCCCCTCCTCATTTAAACATACCTCTGCCCCTTTGTTTTTAACCCCTCAAAAGCTTATTATAAATGCCCACACCTTTGAAATATTAAAATGTGGGCCCCTACTTTCCCTCACCCTGCCTTTTCTTTTCATCAGGCCATCTCCACCATCAATCTGGAGCCTTGGACCCTGATTCGACGGCTGTCACATCCCCTACCTAATTTTGCATTGTTATGGCCTCGCGCTACCCGACAAAGCTCTCCATGTCACCCCACACCCAGGCCCACCTTCCACTAAAACCCCACTGACCAACCATTCTGCACCACCTATCCTCGGTGTCCACCCTTCAAATCTACTCACCACTCCACAGATCATTTTGCACCGTTGATTTCACTACCTGAGATCTGACGGCCCAAAAGGTATATTGCATAGAAAATTGTGATGGGTTTAAAGCCTCGCAACCAGTGTGAAATGGGTGGTTTTTTCCTTGCCATGCGACAGATGCTCTATGGTATCCCATGCATTTAGCCCAAAATCACAAACCGCCCTTTACCTACATGATAAACCATTTGTGATTTTTGAAAACCACTTTTCCCCTCCACACCAATTCGAATTTCTCCCCCTCCATTCGAATTTCTGCTTGGTTCTTCATACATAAATTTTCCTCCTTCTCCATTTTCTCCCTTTGAAAGCACCTTCCGACCACCCAAAACCCCTGAAAATGCAGTGAAGCCCACCCTGCATGGCTTTAAACTAAAATATTGTTTTGTGTAGGTTTTTAATGGCGGAAAGGGTCCACGACGCCCTCCCACAGTCCATGAATGATGGATGAAACCCTGGGTGATGATACATGGGTCTTAAAAAACAAAAATAGGAAGATCAGAGGCCTTGTCAGGGTTTGATCGATGATGAAGCATGCTCATCAATGGATCATAAACCCTCCAACACATAAAGAACACATCCATGCACAAAGGACAAACACAGTAAGTCAAAGAAGTAGTAAAAGAAAGGAATATCAGAAGGATTATAGAGCTAATCCTAATCAAAGGATAAAAACAGAAGATTAGGCAGGCAGATAGTGATTAAAAGTAATGAAAACATACCGAAGATCAAAGGTTAAAAGAAGGATTCATGAACAAAACAGTCATAAAGACAATGTTTAAGGCTTAAAGATGGAGATTAAAGAAAAAATAGAGGACAGGTTAACCCAAACAAATTCGAATGATTCACCTCATAGCACTTATTCCTCTCAAAGATTTTTTTTAGCCACCTAAGCGCTTTGTTCCCTTCAATAAAGCATTACGTAGTTATTGGGCTGAATCAGAGATATTTTATCTGTCAAACAGTTATTGTAAAAAATTATGAATAAGTCTTAATGTCAACAAATTCACCTATTTTCTCTTAGTAGTTAAGATAGGAGTTATTAAAATAGAGAAGTAGCTACAGATATTCCTGCCTTGAGCCTTGCATGGTCTTCAAGGTTAGGAATGCACTTACTCTGTAATAAATGATACTCAAACCCTATCTTAGGCTTCACCTCCTCATTTGCAGGTTAAATACTTCATTTGAACTCATTATCTTGTTGGCATTTGATGACTCTTTGAAGTAATACATAGTCTCTTGGAATTTGAAAGGAAATTGATGTCTTGGAACTTGTGGATGCCCTGATTTGTTTGTTGATGGAGGAGGCTAGATCACTAGATCCTTGACCTTGGTTTTTGGTGAAGTGCTTCTAATATTTTATTGTTATTTCTTGTTTTCATTATGTTTCCATCTTTCTTTTTTGTAGTAGAGCAAAATTTTTAGGCTAAGAAATGTCTTTTGAAAGCACCTTAGTTATGTTTTCTCTTCACTGCCTTAATGTTTTCTTCTTCTAGGACATTTTAGAGAATTCATAATTGCTCTCTAGACCCCCTAAGCTTGTTTATTTCATAAATAATTGAATATAGTTGGTTTCAAGCATGATTTATGGGTTTCCCTGCTTACTTGCTGCCACTTAAACACTGTTTTTTTGAAGTCTCTCTCTAAAGTACCATTCTTTGAAGTCTGGGAAAGAGGTTTTGTTTCGATCATACCCTTTGTACTTTCTTAACTAATTGTTTTAGAGATCTTTACAGCTATGATCGAGGATGTTTAGTTCCCTCTTCCCTGATTACAGTTATATGTGTGTATTAAGTTTTTTCTGTCCTTGAAGGTGAAATCACTAGAAGTTAAATGAGTTTATCGCCTTCTACATTTCATTGGAAAATTTTGTCTTGAATAATTATGAACTGTAGTTGGATCATAGAATTTATGGTTTTCCCTGTCTATTGATTGCCACTATATGCTTTGAGATTTGTTTAAGTCCCTTTGCTGAGAAGTACATATGATAAAGGATTCTTAACTGCCCTTTTTCCTAATTTTCATTCTTACAATTAATGTCCATCTCATTACCCTAAAAACTTTGAAGATCCACTGGCCAAGTTAGATCTGCCCTATGATACTCCCCAATCCATTGATGAACTTATCATGACTTTCATTTGACTCCATTTCCCATTGACTTATATATTTACTCATTCTACCTATGCTGCTTTGATCATCATACCCAACCAAAACAAACAAACAAAAAAACCCATACTTAATAACTATCCTAAAATCAACACTTAAAAGAAAACAAGCACATATATTTTGCAAACAAATAGAGAGATCCCTCTCTGAGTCTAGGAAGGCTAGGTCCTAGGACTCTAAAGATTGGTTTTGATGTTTTCTTGTCATTTGGTCTACTAATCTACCAAATCACAGGACCACAACATAATGGCGATCATAGTGGGACATTTTGAGTAAAGTCCCAAGATAAAACACTAAGTACCCATCCAGTGAATCATAGCTACCTCAAACATTACCAACGCAATGGTGATCGTGGTAAGACCTTCTGAGTCAGTGACAATCTAAGAACACCTTAGGACTCTAGAAACCCTTATCAAATCATAGAGGATTCAAGCTATCATCCATAGAGTAGACTCTATTTGTTTCACCATCTTAGCTAAATGATTATTCAGGTATAGGACACTCTTAAAAACCATAGAACCACACAAAAACTCAGAAAAACCCCAAAAACATCCCTAGATTTATTTTTATTACTTATTAGTGGTGGACCATAATACATTTTACCTTCAAAAAAGCTAAAAATTTCCACCTGGCAACTCCATTAGCCCCAGTAGGCCTATTACTCCACTAGTACTTTCAAATTTCCTTAAGATTGTATCAAATCAGTCCCTAGAAGTATAGAATCCTAGTCCCATATTTTAGAAGTATACTCAGACACTAAGAGAGGTCAAACTTCTGAAAAAATTCCTTAAAATTTTAGCCTCTCTAAATTTTGAATTTTAAATCTGGCTTCACATAGGACCAATACCAAATCTCATCTAGATCGGAATCCTCCTACAATAGTTGATGATCCAGAAAATATTTTGTGGCAAACTTCTAGAGATGGAAATTTAACTACTGTTAGGACTATCCAAAGAACAAGATTTGTCCTTGAAAACTTTACAATCTTGAAAGATCCTCACTTTGAATTGTCTCATAAAAAGAACCTATTCAGAACCAAGTCACATAGTGACATATACCAAACTGACCTTGAGCCCAAAGATTTGTAGCAGAGTTCTAGTAGAGAAGCCTCCCCTTCTACTCCTCCTGATTTTTAGCTTCTCTATCACTTCAGCTCCTTCCATAACAAATCTGCTCAAAATCAGTTTGCTGGTCCAAGTACTTCCAACACACCCATCCATACTTCCACTATTCAAAACACTCCATTTCATTCACTTTCCATTCCACAAATCCACCTCTTGTAAATCCCCCATTTACTCCCATCATGGAAACATGGTATGCCCCATTAGTGTTACCACAACCTCTAGTCCCTTTACAAAATTATTATCAATCCAGAATTCCCCATTTCACTAGAACTAAATCTACTACTACCCAACAACATGTAGATAAAACGATTGATACCTTTGACCTCATGGAAATTGAAGAAGATTCCATGGAAATGAGGATTTTTGCCCAAAGCTTAGAAGGAGAAGCCAGAGGATGGTTAGAAACCTTGAATCCTAGTAGCATTTATAATCTCCTATCCCTCTACCATACATTCATGAATAAGTGGGGAAATAAGAAAAAACCTCCCCAACCCTCACAAAACTATAGGAGCTCTGAAAAACCCCATGATGGTAAAATTGGATTTGATTTTTTGCAAACTAAAATTGAAATTTTAAAACCTAAAATCAATCCAGAAAATAAATCAGGTTGTTGAAATGAAGGACAAATCTCAAAAACACAATTGTTCCCTTTTTCCAATCCATAAATACTGAAATACCCTCACAGAACAAAAATCTTTAAAAATCTGGATCAAGAGAGTCTTATGTTTTTTCCTTACATAGATACCTCATCATCAAAGAGCGTTGTCCCTTCCAAAGAAGTTTTTCCCACAAATATTGCTATGGATCCTAAAGAAGTATCTATTGAAACTAGTATAGAGGAATATAATGTAGGCAGCCTAGGAAAACCCAAAATGATCAAATTATCCATAACCTTGTCATTACACACAAAAAATGAAATATATAAGACTGTGCAAAAATCTTCAAGATGATTTTTTATATAGAAATGAAAGCTTAAACCCTTATAACCCTGACATTATTCAAAGGGGACCACCTTCAAAGAAATACCATGAAACCCTTGGGAAAATTGTGTCATTAATAAAGAAAACCAAAGGATATAGGTGGTGTGTAGACTTTAGGTACCTAGGTAAACCCTCCATGAAATATAAACATCCTTTTTCCAAGATAAATCATCCTGTGCCAAGGGTAGGAATTTCTAACAAAAATGTCATTTCATAATAGTGTTTCAGGTTATCATCAAATGATACCACCTCAGATCAATCAGCATAAAGACATTTTCAAAATTCCTTGGAAAAGCTGCATGTTTGACCAAATGCTTCCAGGACCAAGAAGTACTGAAGATATCTTCCAAGGAGTTATGGCCCCTAATTTCAAATTCTTCACTATAATATACATTAGTGACATCTTTATTTGTTTTGAAGTTGATAAAGAATACTTTTTTTACCTGAGGAGGACATTTGACAAAAACATATTTAGGAAGAAAAACTCAAGGAAATATCGAGAAGCGCATGGGTTGTTTGAAAAATTTTGGAAAAAAATTCACACCATTCCTTCAAATATAGGTAACTATGATATCTTTCTACAAAATTTGAATCAAGAAAGAATTTCAGGAGATCCTTTTGAGGACATGATGCTCAAGTACCATTGTTGTAAAATCCCTTAGTATAAAAATTTTCATTCATTATACATAACATCTCCATGAGAAAAATCATAGAAAATACAAAAACAATGAAAGAAAAGAAAAAGAGGGAAAATTCAAAAGAGGTACAACCCCATACCCAAAAAATAGTATTGCTGAAAGTGTGCAAGTCTAAATGCCACTGCTGATTCGAAATGATACATTGTTCAGTCATCTAGCCTATTCATGGCTGAACATGCTTTAAATTTATATTGATAAGTTAGTGAAAACAAGGGTTGTCAATATTATTTCAAACTTGACTTGTCAAGAAAGATATATTAGGGAAATAAAAGATACTGGTTCCACATGCTAAAAACGGAACCAAAGAGGAAGATAAAGATGCATTGCAAATGATAAATTATAGCATTATCTTTCTAAATTTACTTTTATGCAAAATAATGTTTGTGTGTAGCTTGTTACAATGCCACAACCATAGTAAATCGGACTTTCTAATCCTGATTTGAACCATGCTTTAAATTTCATGTCAATAGTTTAGAGAATCAAGACTGCCAAACAGCTTAATCTTGGTAGTCAAATAGTTCACGTAGAAAATAAAAGAGTTCACTAGTTTAATCTGAACTCTTGGATGAAATAAGGATAGAAGTAGATAGTTTATTTATTTTTTGAAAAATAAAATGTCAAAGAGTTTTCCAGTCCAAGTGCACTCAAAGAAGAAAAAAATTTAGGACAAGTAGGATTGGGTAGGTTGAGATGTTATTGAAAGAATCATGTGTTGCATATTGTTAAGATTGTCACTTGAAAGAAATATCAGCAAGTGAAAAAGAAGGGAAATCTGCCCAATGAAAAAGACATTGGTCTACTGAAACTCAGAGATTTGATAAACTGGAGGTTCTGGACACCTTGAAAGGACAGATGCTCTCCCCAAGTGGAGCCACTGTTAGTCATCAGTAATTTTTGCTAATATCCAAAGATGACTAAGTTATGATCCTAGATTTCTAGAAACAAGATTTGAGAAATATTGTGAGTTCTAGAAATCTCACTGCCTTCATTATCCTAAACTAACTATGTTTACTATATTTTCCCTCTCTCTGCCTCCTAAAAATATACCCCTGCTTCAAAGAAAGACTACATCATTTTAGGCCTGTTTGCCTCATTCCAACACCTTACCCCCACTCTCATTCACTCCCTATTTTCCTTTACAAAACCCATTTTTCCTTTCCCCTCAAAACCCTCTTAAAATACCCCCCCATTCATCATATTCCTAAGAAACATATTAAACAATGTAAAAATCTCTTTTTACATTGTTTAAGGTTAAAATTTAACCTATCGGGTCCTTTTAATCTTATTAAAAACCATGTTTTATGTACTAAACCCGCCCCTTTTGACATAATAGGCCTTAAGCCCCTCTCTGCTTAAGCCCTAGCCTCTTCGAATCCATATAACCTTGCCCTCAGCTTATTCTTAGCCCCTCCCCATTTAAACATACCTCCGCCCCTTTGTTTTTACTCCCTCAAAACCTTATTATAAAAGCCCCTACCTTTGAAATATTAAAATGCGGGCCCCTGCTTTCCCTCACCCCGCCTTTTCTTTTCATTGGGCCATCTCCACCATTGATCAGGAGCCTTGGACCCCGATCCAACAGCTATCGCATCCTCGACCTCATTCCACATTGTTATGGCCCCGTGCTACCCGACAAAGATCTCCATGTCACCCCGCGCCCGGGCCTACCTTCCACTAAAACCCCGCCGACCAACCATTCTTCACCAACTGTCCCTGAGCTCCACCCTTAAAATCTACTCGCCACTCCACATATCATTCTGTACCATCAATCTCACTACCTGAGATCAAGGGGCCCAAAAGGCATATCACATAGAAAATTGCGATGCGTTTAAAGCCTCGCAACCCGCACTAAATGGGCAGTTTTCGCCTTGCCACATGACATATGCTCTATGGTATTGCATGTGTTTGGGCCAAAACCACAAACTTCCCTTTACCCGTGTGATAAACCATTTGTGGTTTTTGAAAACCACTTTTCCCATCCACGCCATAATTCGAATTTCTCCGCGTCCATTCGAATTTCTGCCTGGTATTACATACAGAACCTTGCCTCTTTCTCCATTTTCTCCCTCTGTAAGCACCTTCTGACCACCCAAAACCCCTGAAAATGCATTCAGGCCCACCTAACATGGTTTTAAACTAAAACATTGTGTTTTGTGCAGGTTTTTAATGAAGGAAAGGGTCCAATATGCCCTCCCACAGTCCATGAATAATGGATGAAACCTTGGGTGATGATCCATGGGTCATAAGAAACCAAAATAGGAAGATCAGAGGCCTTCTAAAGGTTTGATCGATGATGAAGCATACTCATCAATGGATCATAAACCCTTCAGTATTGTTGAATATATATCAGTATTGAGTTATGAAAGATAAGATGTATGGTTTGAAGCATGGCATGTATGGCATGGAAGATATGGAGGCTAAGATCGATAACATGAAGAATGATCTAAAAGCAGACATGGATGGTTTGACAAAGTTGATACAAGAAATGTTTCCTAATGGTGAAAAGATATTAGAGGAAACTCATGATGAGAATAAAAAAAATGTTAATCGTGATTTCATAAACTCTAATGTTGGATGGAAGACCCACCATATTCCAAATATCAATATGAGGAATTTTGATGGCAAGGATCTCGTAACATGGATACTATAGATGGATTAATATTTTGATCTCAATAATGTGCAAAACAAACAAAAGGCACGCATTGAAACTTTATATTTAGAACAAAATACATTTGTATGGTATCGATGGCTTTGCTCCCATAAAAAAATTGTCACTTGGTCAATTTTTCCGGAGGAAATGATAACACATTATGAGGATACAAAGAGCAACACCTTTTTTAGCCAATTGATAAATCTAAAACAAAGGGGTTCAGTGGTGGATCACATTGAAGAACTATAAAACTTTAATATAAGGTTAACTGATATTCCAGATGAGCATAGGATTGATGTCTTCATAGGGACTATAAAGGATAACATCCAACATGAGGTTCGCGTTTGGGTACATGATTCATTGGATAAGGCATTCAGGTTGGCAAGAAAAATTGAATGTAAAATTATGGCGACAAGGAAGCCTACCACTCACATCTATAAAGATGGAAGTTTTGCTATTCCTAGAATTCCACAACCTACAAGGTTAACAACACAAAAATTGGAAGAAAAAAGAGAAAAAGTGGTTTGCTACAGTTGTGATAGAAAATACACTAAAGGTCATAAGTGTTCTGAGAAGAAATTATTTTACATAGATTGTGAAGAGGAGGAAGAAAATGAACAAGAAAATTCAAAAGAAGAGGATACACACTAGGAACCAACCCTAGAAGAAGAAGAAATGATTTAGACTATATTGTGTAATGCATTGGCAGGAATTACCACTCCTCAAACTCTCAAGATATAAGGAAATATCAAGAAGAAAAAGGTAATAGTGTCGATTTATTTGGTTAGTACCCATAATTTTATTCATTGTAATATAGCCAAGGAATTGAATTGTTTCCTATACCCCACACCATAATGTCAAGTGATGGTTGCAAATGGAGGAACTATAAATTTCTCTAGAAAATGCCATAATATTAAGATAATCATGGGGGAATATGTATTTAAGAGTCCAATGCTTCCATTCCAATGGGAGGTTTTGATGTTGTACTAGTAGTACAATGGTTACAATATTTGGGGATGGTAGCTTTTAATTTTCTAGAACTTTTCTTGAAATTTTTTTCGAAATGAAAGGAATTCGAATTATGGGGATCGCAGGGAAGCCAAGAAAGATAATAAGATCTAGTGTCATGAAAAAGCTTCTGAAGAAAGAACAACGAGGCATAATTGCACAATTATGCTCACTAGAAGTTCCAACTCAAAATTATCTATTTCTCTAGATTTCCAAAAATTCTTGGACAATCATTTCTAGGTGTTTGAAACTCCCAAAGGACTCCCACCTACTTGCGATCATGATCATTCAATTCATTTGATTCCAGAAATTTTTCCTCCAAACATCAGGCCTTATAGATATCCTTATGTCCAAAAGAGTGAAATTAAATGTATGATTGCAAAAATGTTAGAGGCTGGTATAATTCAACCCAGTCAATGTTCTTTCTCTGCTCCAGTGTATTGGTGCTCAAGAAGGATGGATCATGGCGCATGTGTTCGGATTATAGGGAGCTAAATAAGCTCACTATTAAAGATAAATTTCCTATTCCTATGTTTGATGAATTATTGGATGAATTACATGGAGCAATTTATTTTATCAAGTTTGATATTTGTTCAGGATATCATCAAATTAGAATTAAGATTGAAGATATTCGAAAAACAACATTTCGAACTCATGAGGGTCATTATGAATTTTTGGTCATGCCTTTTTGCCTTACCAATGCACCTTCTACATTTAAAGGGTTCATGAATTCCATTTTCAAACCCTTCCTTAGAAAATTTGTGCTAGTATTTTTTGATGATATACTAATCTACAATATGTCTTGGAAGGCTCATGTTCAACATGTTGAGAGGGTGCTCAAACTATTGGATGAGAAACAATTATATGAAAAAGCATCCAAATGTTTCTTTAGAGTATAAGAGGTGGAATATCTAGGTCATATTGTATCTCATGAGGGTGTTAAGGTAGACCCTAACAAAATTAAAGCTGTTAAGGAATGGAAATTCCCCACTACCATAAAGCAGTTGTGAGTATTTCTAGGGTTAACAGGGTATTATCACAAGTTTGTTAAGAATTATGGGAGAATAGCACCACCTCTAACAACATTATTAAAGAAATGTTCCTTTTCATGGACTCCTAAAGAAGCTAAGGCCTTTGAACATCTTAAAGAGGCAATGTGCCTAGCACCAGTCTTAGCTACGCCATACTTCACAAAAACATTTATTGTGGAATGTGATCCCTCAGGAAATGATAGCACATTACACTTTCCATATTTAATTACTCTTGTCACTTATTTATATATTCTTTTATTTACTTAGATTTAAATACATTTGTCAAGATCAAATGATCAAATCAAAAGCATGAATAACAAAGGCTCCCATCCTCTCCATATATAGCAAGTGAACCTCTCCACATTGGTTCCCATCCACATGTGCCATCAATCTCATGCAATTTTTCCTCCACCAAAACTATGCTATCCATCAAGGAAGTTCAATGTATCTAGACAGCTTTGTTGACTTGGTCAAAGTTGACTGAATCAACATGATCCCATCTCTGTTCACACCCAAGGGTGCTCAAATTAGATGCTTATTCTTACTCCTTTCATGTTAGGAGTTTTATTGATCCCTATAAATATGTTAATGGGTCTCCCTACCCTTTTAGTGACCTACCTAGTGATAAAACAACTCTAATATTCCATTTAGCTTGGAGGTTAAAATTTTGGAATATTACAGTCCTCCCCTCCAAAATGTTGCTTGTCCTCAAGCAACTGTATAAGGAGAGAAAAAATCCTCCCCTCCTCTTATTTTGGCCTCCTCATCAAAAGTCTCCACCACTGCTCAAAATGATCTGCTACAAATATGTCCTCCAATGTTTCCTCCCAAGCATGCAAAACCATATGGCTTACATCATAGAAAGGTGGAAGAGGTAAGTGGAAACCTCCCTACTATCCAATGGATTTCTCAAGGTAGGAGTGATGATGAACATGGGGAATATTATTCCCAATGAATGAATTCCACACCCATGCTATCATCCAAATGAAGTGAGCCAATCTAGTTAGCTGAAAAAGATTCTCAACCCCTGGTTCATACAATGTGTTGGGGCTACATGTAGAGATTGGATCCTCCCACCCAAGTGGTTTCTCTCTCCATTAATGATAAGTATGGGCCTGTTTTTGCTCTTGGGCTGAAATATTATGACCTCCAAGAGTGACCCAAGCTACCCCACCAAAAAAATAAACCATGAAGTGTCTCCTCCAAAAACTCAAGTTCTCCAAATGGCTCCTCCCACATGAAGAAGAGAGATGTAGTTTGGCAATCATGGGCTGCCCATTGCTTCTCCTGAAGCATGCATCATGAAAATTAGGGAGAATCATACCCCTAATGGGCATCTTCAACTCATATCCCACTCTCTAAACAAAGCTTCCCATGAACATAGAAATATCAGCAGTACATGGAAGCAAAAACCAATAGAAACAAGTTGTCATATGAAAAATTGAAAGTGGATCAAGGTCCCACACAAGGGACCAACGCAGTGCATCCTTTGCCTGCATCAAATCAATAAAAAAAAGTGTTTTTCCAGCTACTTATTTTCTGCCACAATCATCTTACAAGATATAAACATGAAAGTACAAAGTGATGTCAATGGTGAATACCAAAAATCATGTGGCTTCCCCCACAAACCACCAATGATTTAGCCAATCTAAATGCTAAAAATGGCTTCAAGTACGTTATTATACAATATTCAAGAAGGAATAGACCTCCTTGGTACAATATAATACTCATATAAAGTAAAGAAGTAGAAAACATAAAGTGAAATTGTACATCCTCCATCATGTACTTGAGATCTTGAGCTAAAATGGCTCAACTGGAAATTCTTCCTCACCTCCAAAGAGTAGGGAAGTGGTTTTGAACTCCTCTCTATCACCATCCGAGCTATGCATCTCTCCATATGCTGAAATATGTCATCCTGGATGCCCTCCCAAATGAACTCCTCTGCCAAGGAAAGATATGCATCAAAATGCATGGAAAATAATTCCTCATGTGCTGCATGTAGCAGCTTCCCCTTGAGCTTAGAAGCTATAGTCAAGAAGACTCTGCCATAAGAATAGATGACCATATCATCTACCATATATCTTTCATCTCCATCAGGGTCATCAAGGATCATGCAAGCACCAAGATCCTTGGAGTACTCTACCAAGAGTTGAGACCTCCAATATGGATCAATCCTCCTAAGAGACAGCGCTGGTGATCTAGCATGTGAAGCTCTCCTCATGATGCTTCATGCTACTTTGACATCCCCCATGCCAAAGTCTTCCTCCAAACTCTTCACCTCTCCAAAATCCAACAGTGGTAAATCAAATGGCAAGATTTCTCTTACCAACTCCAGATCTAGTAGCCTCCTCGGTGGAATGCCTCCATACAGTGAGACATCAATGGTAAGAGAAGACTATTCATATGGTTGGGCACCCTTGCCCTTTCCCTCACAGCATGAACCAATCTTTCTCCTCCTTGCACCAGCTCTCTGAAATAGATGGGGGTGTGTGCTTCTCATCAAATGATGATATCCTTCCTCCCTACCTCTTCTTTCCACCAATATCATCTCACAATCATCATGCTCATTGATTTTACTTTGCCTTCCATATGTGAGATCCTGGGGAACTTCTTGCAATGACACAAGAAATCCCCCATTCAGAGCATGTGCTCCTCTGTCCTCTGCATGAGGCACTAGATATGCTCTAGATGTGATAGCACTGTAACCCCCATCCTTCTCTTCATCTTCAATATGAATAGTAGGTAATTGCTTAATAATTGGATCCTCCTTTACAAAAGGAGCCTCCATGCCCTCTTGTCCAAGTTTATGAAACAAGGATCTTGCCTCTAGCAAGGTATCATGCAAGATGTGATCTCCTCCAATAGGTTTCTAAAGTGGTTTTGAGTTTGCAAGTCCTTCCAAGTTATGCAAAAGTTTCATTGGTTTGATTGTCTCATGTTTTTTATCAAACCTTTCTCCCAATATTTTAGTGAACTTTGCAAAAGAAGAAGTATTAAGATTTTTCAATGAAAATGACTCAAACATCCACCAAGCATAGGCCTTACCTTCAAAGTGCAGCATTGCAACTCTGATGGCTTCATCTTCAGAGACTTGGTGCTGCTGCAAATAAGTACACAACTCCTCCACCCAAGCTTTGGTTGAACAAGTTGGGGATCCATCAAAGGTAGATAGAGAAAATATATCGATGTCATGCAGCTTTCTCCTCTCCACCTTGATCTTTCAAAACTCTTTGAAAGCAATATGATCTCTAAAATTTTTAGTTTGAGATTCATACTCTTGCAGAAAATTACTAAGAGTTTCCCTCTTCGGCATTTTCCCTTCTTTCATCTCTTTCATTGCTGATCTAGGCATTTGACTGCGCTGTGCATAATAGGGTGTAGCTGCATGCTCACACCTATCATATGCCAATCTAGATCTAGCTCTATATCTAAACTCCTCAGGAGATTCCATCTCTCCCCTCATCTTCTTAAGATCTTCAGTGATGCACTACATAGAGTTTGAAGAAGCTTTGTAAGCATATCTTCCTTTCTTTCTCCACATAATGGAGTCTTCTTTCTGTTAATATCTCCTCCTCTTGATATTTTCATGGCTGATTTCCATAGGCTGAGCCAAGACTATGCTTTGATACCACTGAAATATCCCAAAATAGGGAAAATCTACAACAATAAGAATATCTTGAGATATTCTAAAGTTGGAGTTACAGCAACACATGAACATAATAATGGATGTTAGGTGATAAATAGACTCATATTATGTGTTAAAAAACACATATCCATAAAATGAGTGAAACATCGGCAAAAGAAGAGCTTCTACACATTCCCAAGTGGGGAAAATGCAGCAAATAGACCCTGAAAACATTATTTATGAAGATTTACATTTTTAATGGGTGAAATAATGCTTGGTTCCCTTAGCATATGATGTTAGGCCCTTGCATACAAAAGGGGATGAGAAATAAATACCTTTTGATATGTTAAATAGACCTCTCGGCATCATATTAGCTCAAAAATAACCAAATCCCATGACTTAAGTTATGCAAAAAAGACTGAAGCAAATGATAGAATTATTTTATAAGGGTTTCTATAGAATAATGCTGGAACAACATGGATTTGGAACTTTATGGAACAATATGCTAAGAAAATGAAGATCTGACCTCCTTACTGCATTATAAAGCCAACCCGATAAGGGTTTCATGAAAGTACAAGTACAAAAAGAGAAGATATGAATATTCAGCTCAGAAAATGCATTATTACTACAAAATTACAGAAATATAGCTGAATAATACAAAAGAGGGATGACAATCCCTTCCTCTAGCTTTTCGAGAGAAGGGTTGGCCCTTTCCCTAGGAAACTAGCTCAGAAACAAGGGTCTTAACCTTGCTGCAGAAACTCTATGCAAAATGACACAGTTCCTACAAGGAACTGTATTGTAGGAGATGAGAAAATACTTTGGCCTACTGCCAAGATATTAAATGTGCTCAGAAACCTTTCTAGCTGATCTCTCAAGAGAAGGAAGGCACCTTCTACTAAGAAATAGACCCAGAAGTGGTGTAAAAAACCTCTACTTCAACACCCTATAACTCAGAAAGATCATGCTACAGAAATAACACTGGAACTGAAGAATGGTGCTTGGCCTCAAGCCTATATGTGGAGCACTACAGGACAAGCTCTCCTAAGAGGCCTCTCAAATGAAGAGGTGGGATTCCCGCTCAGGAACACCCTATGCTCAACATTACTACAACCCTGCTAAACAACAAGATGAAGCCAAGACTAAACAGACAATATCAAATGATCAAATCAAAATCATGAATAAAAAAGGCTCCCATCCTCTCCATATATAGCAACTGAACCTCTCCACATTGGGTCCCATCCACATGTGCCATCAAGCTCATGCAAGTTGTCCTCCACCAAAACTGCGCTTTCCATCAAGGAAGTTCAATGTATCTAGACAACTTTGTTGACTTGGTCAAAGTTGACTGAATCAACATGATCCCATCTCTATTCACACCCAATGGTGCTCAAATTAGCTTCTTATTCTTACTCCTTTCACATTAGGAGTGTTATTGATCCCTCTAAGGAGGTTAATTTCTCCCTACCCATTTATTCACCTACCTAGTGATGAAACAACTCTAACATTCCATTTAGCTTGGAGGCTAAAATTTTGGAATATTATAGTGAACCAGTTTGATAATTAAGCCTTACGGTCAACCAAGAGACTATATACGCAGTAAGACCGACAAATTGGATGGATGATATGAGAAACCTAGAAACAAGGGTTTGATGGAAAAGCCAAAGCTGAAGAGCCTAAAATGCCAAAGCAAAAATCAGAAATTAGAATAGGGTTTCATCTACGAAATTAACCAGGATAGAGATATGAAAACATCTTGACCATTAACGTGGCAGTGATCTAAGCCAAAAGTGGGTAGAAAAAATCTTCGGAGCCATGTGATTAATTTAATGACCAGAGTACGATCATAAAGATGTAAATCTTGAAACTACAAAGGTATTAAAACCTTTAACCTAGAGATCTATAGATCATAGATTCGAATCCACAAATCTATTAACATATAACTGTAAATTAAATTAGAACTGATGTGTAAAGACTGACATAGTGATAATGTAATGTATGTTATAAAAGCAATGAAGTCTCAAAGTGATGGATATAATGCAACAAGTTTACAAAGGGCCAATTCATCATTAAGGTAGGAAGGGAAAATATTAAATATGTATAATACAACTTCTTGTTATAAAGTTACATATCATTATATGTTTGAGGATATATTAATAGTATCATTAAGTCCTTTGAATGGGTTTAGGTATACTCTTTTATTTAAACAAAAGGTATATGTATGAAATAGTAAAATTTGATAGCATAAATAATATTAGCTCTTATAAAAGTTAAGAGTGCCATATATTGTGTTAAAGGTGTTATATAGTGTGGAAGTGGAAATTTTGATGAAAGAATATTAGAATACCATAAATATTTTAAGGTATAATATAAAGTATGATGTCAACATATTCTGCTAGATATAGTATAAAATGGTAAAGACATAAATCACTAGAAATTATAAATGCAGTTATTGTAGAATAAAGTGGCGAAAGATTGTCTTCAAGGACAGCTACTACTAAAACTAAATTATAAAATTGTTAAGAAACACGAGAATCACAGATCTTCGAAAAATATTATATATATGAAATCATAAGTTGTGATGGAAATTCTTAGAACAAAAAATACAATGATGGAGTTACGTCGAATGGTGACGAAATACATAAACGTCCTTGATGAAAAATTAGTAATTATGCTATAATTAGAAAAAAATTGTGGTAGGTGGAGTTGTTACAGATGGTATTAGAGCCCATGTTGAAACACTGGGAATATATGTGTCCTCATACATGAAACTAAAAATCCAAAAAAAAAAAAATTATTCCTGCAAATTAATTTAAATTGAATTTTTTTTGCACTAATTTATTTTCTGTGTACAGTGATTTAGTGCAGAAAAGTAGATATGCCATTATGAGTGATGGAGGAGGGGTGTACGTAGATCTGGGTGTTGAGGGAAATCCACCGAATCAAAATGCTCAGTTGTTGGATATGTTCAGGGAGATGCAACAAGAATTGTTTCATGTGAGAATCAGAAATGAATGATTGTTGCAAACCAGCGAACAGGAAGAGAGGTTGATTAAGGAATTAACCTCAAGTTCTAGTCACGAAAGTGAAGACTCTAGAATAAAGTGAAAACAAGCTGAAACCAACTTCGAAGGATCTGAGAATGGTGAAGTAGTTAGACAACAGTCCAAAGAGAAAAAGGAATTGCAAGGACAATTCCAAAAAAATAAACCTCCCACTTATGATGGTGAAAAGGATGAAGATTCAGAAGCTTGGATTCTAAATATGGTAAAATAATTTGAATTATATGAATATGGAGTAACCTGAAAGCCAAATTGGCTATTTACCAACTACATGGTAAAGCTACTTTGTGGTGGGAAGAAACCAAAATGGTACATGTAATAGATGAGAAAACTGTTCCTTGGGAATACTTTCAAACTAAATTCAAATCTAGATATCTGAATGAGAGATATTATGATGACAAAGCGAAAGAATTTCATGAGATGAGATCACGAAAACTCACTATATATGAGTTTTTTACAAAATTCACTAACATGCTTTGCTATGTGCCTTATATCAAAGAAGAAATTTCCAAGGTACAATGATTTTTAAACTGCATACCTATAATCTACAAGGAGAGAATAGAATTTGATAATCTTATGACAATGGATGAAGCGGTGTGCAAAGCAAGATTTTGTTATCAACAATTCAAAGGCAGAAATGATCAGCAGAAAATTAGAAAAACAAAAAAAAAGGGAAAGGAGACTCTAGTGGAAAAGGAGTAAAACCATCATATTTGAAAAAAATTGGGAAAAATCATCAAAGAATTTTTTTTAACAAAGTTGGAGAAAATCAACCAGCCTAATCACAAACTCCATCTAAACAAATGGATGTAAACAACAAGAAATAAGGGATTGTAAAAATGAAGGAACAATTAAAGTGTTGGGGTTATGGAGACCCTCACCTGTTAAGGGGATGTCCTCATTGAGAAGTTCAAAACATTCAAGTGTTAAGAGAGGTGACTACTGTAAATTATGTTGCTAGAAACATTCCAAGAATCAGTGCTGCACTAGACGATTTCCAGCATGAACACCAATCAACCATTATCAAAATTGAAGGTATGATTGCTGAACAATCTGTTTCTATTTTGATAGATCCAGGAGAAAATTTAAGCTATATAAGTCATCAGATGGTGGAAAAGTGCAAAATTTAAATCAGAAAAATTTCAACAAGAATGGTTAGTTCATTTAGCTACGAGAACAAAAAGAAAAGTGACCCATAGACTACCAAATATTGTTGTAAATTTAAATGGGTATGAAACTAAACTGAATTTAAATATTTTTCCCCTGGGATCCTATGATGTGTTAGTGGGAATGGTTTAGTTAGAAAATCAAAAAGCAATAGTTAATTTCTCTGATCAAACAATTCATTGTATAAATGGTTAGGGAAAACCAGTGATAGTAAAAGGAAAAGCAAGACTCATATCAATAAGACATATTTTAATACTACAACTAAAAAGGATAGCAAGGAAAGGCTATCAAGTGTATGTTGTACAAGTGGAGGAATTGGAACAACAAATTGAAAAAGAAGCTGTAGAAACTTTAGCAGTAATTCGAGATTTCAAGGATGTGTTTCCAGATGAAATCCCCCATTTACCCCCTAAAAGAGAAATTGATTTCTCAATTGAATTGGTACCTGGAGGTACACCCGTCTCTAGAGAACCCTACCGAATGAGTACTCCTGATTTGTTAAAATTAAAACTGCAACTACAAGGGTTGCTAGACAGAGGTTACATCAGACCAAGTGTGTCTCCTTGGGGAGCACATGTACTATTTGTTAAAAATAAAGATGGCACCTTTAGGATGTGTATAGACTACAGAAAACTAAATAAATTGACTATAAAGAACATATATCCTCTACAGAGAGTAGATGACTTATTTGATCTTGTGAGAGGATCTACTGTCTTTTCAAAGATTGATTTAAGAACAACTATCTTCAACTAAGAATTAAAGATGAAGACATCAACAAGACAACATTCAGGACTAGATACGGGCACTATGAATTTGTAGTTTTACCTTTTGGGTTGACTAATGCACCTTCTACATTCATGTGTCTAATGAATAGTGTGTTACATAAGTATCTAGACAAATTTGTGTTGGTGTTCATTGATGATATTTTGGTATATTCAAAAAATGAGGCAGAACATAAAGAACATCTCATAATTGTCTTACAAATAGTTAGAGAACATAGGTTATATGCCAAACTTAGAGAATGTGAATTTTACAAAGATAAAATTCGGTATTTGGTTAATGTAATTTCAGAAGAGGTATTGGAAGTAGACCCATAGAAGATACAGGATATCATAGATTGGCATGCACCTACTGATGTTCCAGCTATAATATCATTCATGGGTATCGCTGGATACTACGGGAGATTTGTAGAAGGTTTCAACCTTATCATATCTTATTACATCTTTACAGAAAGAGGGAGTGAAGTTTGAGTGGACAGAAAAACATAAACATAGTTTTGAACAATTAAAACTTAAACTAACAACTGCTCCTATTTTGAAGATTGTTGATCCAAACAAATAATTTATAATGTGTACAGATGGCATGTGCAGAAGGATTAGGAGGGGTATTATTACAAGAAAACTCAGTCATAGCTTATGAATCAAGAAAATTAAAGAAACATGAAAGGAATTACACTGTATATGACTTAGAGTTAGTTATTGTAATACATGCTTTGAAAATGTGGAGACATTATTAGCTAGGAAAGAAATTTGTACTGATGATAGATCACATAGGCTTGAAATATTTTTTCATACAACCTTATTTAAATGCTAGACAAGCTAGATGGTTGTGTTTCCTTAGTGAGTTTGACATGGAAATCAAACATATTAAAGGAAAGTAAAATAAGGTTGTAGATGATTTGAGTATGAATGCTCATCATATTTTGAATAATGTTGGAAGTAGTGTAAAATTTGACATAGAAGGATTGAAACAAGAAGTGGTGAGTCAAGATCCAAACTATGAAAAAATACAAGAAAAATTGCAGAACGCTAAAATACTGGGATACGCTGAAAATAAAAAAGGGCTTATTTATTATAAAATCATATTGGATATTCCAAACATGAGCTCATTAAAACAAGAAATTTTAGATGAGTATCATAAATGGGCCTATGCAGGGCATCCTGGTTATCAAAAATTGATTTCAGTATTGAGAAAGAACATGTTTTCGCATGGTATGAAGAAATATGCGGCTGATTACCTAGAAAGATGTCTAGAATGTCAACAATTAAAAGTAGAGCATTAGCATCCAGCAGGTTTTTGAATCCTTTACCTATTCCAGAATGGAAACATGAAATAGTTTCTGTAGATTTTATTACTAGATTGCATAGAACTAGATATCAACATGATTCTATAATGGTGGTTCTAGACACATTGACTAAAGATTCACACTTTTTACCAATAATATACTTTTGGTACAACTAAAGTAGCTAATGTGTTCATGAAAGAGATTGTGAAATTACATGGTATTCCTCAAATGATTATACCAGACAGAGATGAAATGTTTACTTCAGCTTTTTGGCAGACTCTGTTTGGAGGAATGAGTACCAAATTGAACTTTAGTACTGCCTACCATCCCCAAACAGATGGACAAACTGAAAGGAAAAACCAGATTCTAGAAGACATGTTATGCATGTATGTTATGGATAGACCTACAAGATGTGAATATTTTCTGCATCTAGAAGAATTTGCATATAATAATAGTTATGAAGCCTCAATAAAGATGAGTCATTTTCAAGCATTATATGGTAGAAAGTGCCTCACACCACTTAGTTGGAGTCAACCATAAGATAATTTAATTCTTCGACCGGATGAATTACAAGAGATGGAAATAAATATGAAGATAATTTACCAAAACATTAAAATAGCTCAAGACATACAAAAGAGTTATGCAGACAAAAAGAGAATTCAAAGTGGGAGACCATGTTTACTTGAGGATTAAGCCTAAAAAGAGTACCTTACATACTGGTAGTTGTGCTAAATTAGCCCCACACTACTGTGGACCATTTGAATTTATAGAAAGAGTGAGGCAATAGCTTATAAATTGGCTCTACCTAGTCACATTGAGGTTCAAAATGTTTTTCATGTTTCCTTGTTGAAAAATTATGTACATGATCCTGCTCATGTAATTGACTAGAATTTGATACACATGCAACGAGAAGGGGAATTTCTTCCAGGGCCCCTTCATATACTGGTACGAGAAGAAATCAAGCTCTGAAATATGATAGTAGCTAGGGTGAAAGTGCAGTGGAGAAACTTTTCACCTGAAGAAGCTACTTGGGAGCGAGAAGAAGAAATGAAGGAAATATATCCATCATTGTTTGAAAAGTGAATTGATACTTTGCAACACCGAGGACAGTGTTTTGTTTTAGAGGGGGAATATGTAATATCCCTATTTTTACTTCTTTTATTAGACAGTTGAACAATCCTAAAGGTTCAGTGGACCGAAAGGAAAACACTTATTGTTGACATATTTTATTTTTTCTTAATTTAATAAATGTGGAATTTGAATTATTGTGTAAAGACTAGAGTATAAATGGAGATCAAGATTTCAAATCCATGAGGATGGATAAGATTCCAAATAATTTCCCATATTCTCCAAAAATCCTTGGAGAAAATAAATTAAATTTAATATATTATATTGGCGATAAAAATCTAAAGATACCTGAGTAAAGTGGAAAGTTACTGAGAAGAGGTGAAATAAGACTAGAAAGAGGAAAAATCTAGTTTTAAAGTACTTTTGTGGAAAAAACAAAAAAAAAGAAGGAAAAAACATCTTGATTAACTAGACATAGTTATGGAAACATGTTGAAGTGAAAGTAAAATTAAATGAGTCATTCCTGAGTAGACAATAGGTTTTCTATACTTTGGAGGAATTGGTCTCTGCTCGGGGGGAGCTATAGTGAGAAAGCTCAAGGTTGGGTGGCAATTAGTATTATCAAAATTGGTATGCACAAGTAATTCAATTCTGTGTACGAATTTTAAGGCTAAAGAAAGTTAGAAATTCTTTATTTGCATGGATTAAGGATTCAAGTAAATTAGATGGAATTGTGTCTTAAAGTTAATTTTATGCATGATTAAATTATGTAGAAAATTTGTTTAGGCAGTATGATGTATTTAATAGAAAACAACTATAGTAGATATAGTTGATCTGTATGGCTACATAGACAATTATAATTTAATAAACCAATACTCAGAATATTTAAACCCCGGTATCAGGTTTAAATCTGAGGTTAGGTTGTAAACCTTAACACTGTATACACAAAAACATAGATAAATACATGGAGAAAGAAGTTAAATTAGTTTATTTATGAGTTGTAAAATAATAACATTAAATAGGAAAATATATACATAAAGAGAAAAATTCCTTTCTATTAGTAAACATTATTTTGTAAATTCCAAGTAGATTTGTTATTGTACCATAACTAGAAGATTATGCATATACATAAATTATTGAATTAACTCAGAAGTGTAACAAAAGTCAGATAACATAAAGTACATGCAGTAAAGAAATATAACTCAAAGTTATGAGGATGACTACACTGTATCATAATGCAATAATTTAAACCATGATATCATTCTGTATATAATTTACAATTTAATTCTATCATAAATTATAGACAGTGTCCATGGTCCTAACTAAATAATTACAACATAATTATCAATTTGAATATAGTTCATAATTCAAGAGGATGAATTCTTCAAAGCGATATGGATCAACCTTTATAAAGGGAACCAAATTCTACTATGAATGAATGGCAGAATGATTTGCCCAAAATTTATAGAATTATAAATTAAAACAGTAAAAATGTGCATTGAACGAAGTGGAGTACCCACACATACAATTATATACATGAATTAGTATGTATACAAATGTCTTTAAATTTAAGTAAAGAAAATAATATACAAATAAGTGACACGAGTAATTAAATATGGAAAAGTTTACCTTACTATGCTATATTAGACAGTGAAAATAAACATGCATATACATATGAGAAAAATACTTAAATGAAAGAATTAGAATTTAATAGAAGAGAAAGAGAAAATTAATCTAATGAGAGGGAAAGTGACTACCTTTAGTCTCGTCGACAGCGTGCATATCAAAATTACGAGGAACTGTGTGTAATTGATTAATTGTTTCTATACAATTCATGATTTTATTAATTTGAGGAAATTAATAAAATCCTAAATTTATTCATGTTATTCTCAATAAACACATAAGTGTAAAGTTGAAAATTTCATACAGAATATAAATATGTAACACTATAGTGTTAATTCCATATAAAATATACTATGTCAACAGAAAGGTCAACTTCATGAATAGGAGAATGTTATGAAGAATATTAAAGAGACAATGAAACTCGAAATTCCTCATGAGCGAATGAGGGTTTTTGAGCTACCTAAAAAATAAAATCTAATTCAGATGAATCAATCATTCCAGAGATATAAGAATCTGATGAGAATTGGTTACGTCAGAACTAAAGAAATATATCAAATTTCTATATAGATTTGAATTGGAAAATACGAATATAGTGATAGAGAAGACCGAAATAGAAATTCCCTAATTCTATTACGAAATATGTAACATATAACTCTTGGTAATAGTTACCTTGGATAGGAATTGAAATCGATTTGAAAACCAAAAGTGAAATCTTGTTAACGTGAAAATTGAATAAGAGTACACAATGTTTGTCCAGATAATTGAAAGAAAACCAATTACATAGATTGTGGAATGGTAAAATGACCATGCTCAGTGCTAGCTTCTCAGATTAAATTGGGGAAAAATCGAAGTTGCGTAATGAAGTTTCATATTCAATGAAAACCCAAAATTTTAATCTAACCAAAAGCTATAATTGCAAAGAGTTTGGAAAAACTCTGATTAAAATTCAAATTTTCCAAGTTAAGCATAGGTGGAAACATTTACGATGAATAATGCATGAGGGAGCCATCTTGACAGGCAATGAATCTGTAATCAACAACATAGACTATTATGCTGGATTTAAAATCACGACTATGCTATTGTATTAACGCAGAGATAGTATAAGGGTAGGAATACAACATACAGTTCAGAGATAACTTAATTAAATCGAGGATTCAATCCACTGTAAAATAGTAAGGTAAGGAAATGGAAGCACTATATGAAAACTATAGTCATGGAGAGAGTATAAAATACGACGACCAAGGAAGGTTAAGTTTGTACCTATTGGTGGAGGGGAAGAAATATACCTCACATCTTCCTGAAACATTTAGGGATGACAATTTGAAAAAAACCTCGGGTAAAATGAAACCCCTGCAACCAAAACGAAATATGTTAGCTACAGAGAATAATAATAAAATCTAAACAAAATTTTTTAAACCAAACAAAATAAATGTTACAGAGGTAGCATTCTCATAACAATAACAAAATCATAACACCTATACTACCTTACCTCAAGAAAACGTGAACCAGTTTGATAATGAAGCCTTACGGCCAACCAATAGATTGTTTGTGTGGTAAGGCTGGAAAATTCGATGGATGACATGAGAAACCCAAAGAGGAGGGTTTGATGGAAAAACCAGAGCTAAAGAGTTGGAAATGCCAAAACGAAAATGAGAAATTGGAATTGGGTTTCCTCTACGAAATTAACCAGGATAGACATACGAAAACATCATGACGATCAACATGGCAGTGGTCTAAACTAACAGTGGGTATAAAAAATCTTTGGAGACAAGTGCCTAATTTAATGACTGGAGTACAATCATAAATATGGAAATCTCGAAACTATAAAGGTATTAAAACCTCTCACTTAGATATCTACGGATCATATATTCGAATCCACAAATCGATTAATGTATGACACTAAATTAAATTAGAACTGATGTGTAAAGACTTACATATTGATAATGTAATGTATGTTATAAAATAAATGAAATCTTAAAGTGATGGATATAACGTAACAATCTTACGAAGGGCCAATTCGTCATTAAGGTAGGAAGGGAAAATATTAAATCTGTATAATACAACTTCTTGTTATAAAGTTACATACCGTTATATGCTTGAGGATATATTAATAGTATCATTACATCCTTTGAATGGGTTTAGTTATACTCTTTTATTTAAACAAAGGTATATGTATCAAATAGTAAAATTTGATAGCATAAATAATATTAACTCTTATAAATGTTAAGAGTGCCATATAGTGTGTTAAAGGTGTTATATAATGTGGAACTGGAAAAATTGATGAAAGGAGATTAGAATACCATCCATATTTTAAGGTATAATATAAAGTATGATGTTAACATATTATGCTAGATATAGTATAAAATGGTAAAGACAGAAATCACTAGAAATTGTAAATGCAGTTATAGTAGAACAAGCTGGTGAAGGACTGTCTTCAAGGACAGTCACTACTAAAACTGAATTATGAAATTGTTCAGAAACAAAATAATCATATATCTCTGAAAAATATTGTATACATGAAATCATAAGTTGTGAAGGAAATTCTCACAACAGAAAATACAACGATAGAGTTACATCGAATGGTGATGAAATACATAAATGTCCTTGATGACAAATTAGTAATTATGCTATAATTAGAAAAAAAAATTATGATAAGTGGAATTTTTACATTCACAATGTTTGGAGGAAACAAAAACAAGACATAGTATAGAAGAAAATAGACTTACCGGGGAAGGATTCCCTAAACAATTCAAGGAAAAGTACTTAACAAAGATATATTATGATGATTGGGCCAAGGATTTTCATGATTCAAAGTTGGGAAAATTAAGTATGGATGAGTTTATGGAGAAATTTACAAACCTATTAAGATATGTTCCATACATTCAAGAGGAACAAGCGAAGGTGCAACATTTTATATATTTCCTTCCTCTCTCACACAAGGAAATGATTGAGTTTGAAAATCCAAAGACCATTGATGAAGCTATACGAAAACTGATCATTTGTTATCAACAATTTAAATATAAAAGTGAAGGCTCATAATACTAGTCTAAGAAATAAAAAAGTAGAATTTGAATTGGAATTAAGAAGTCAAGATCCTCTATTTTGATTTCTCTTTTTGTTTTTCCAGAAAATCCATCAGCCCAAGAGGTTTATCTTGAATAATTATCTAGAATATGTAGAGTCCCAAACTAGTTCCAAACACATTGATCTAAATAGTAAAGGAATTAATGGTGGAAGAGAAAGAGAACCTTGAAAACATTTGGGTTGTGGAGAATCCCATTTACTTAGTAAAATCCCATACAATACCAAATTATTCCAAGATTTGCAGGCCATACAATAGGCATCCAAAGCAAGACAAGCACACAAAGCATTAATCAATAGTGAGCCAATACTAGTTATGTCAATCAATAATTCTTCCAAATATGAAAGTTACGAATAGAAATATTTAAAATTTCTAGTTGGTTTAGCCAAGTAGAGACACTAAAAGAAAAGTGAAAATTTGGGTTAAATAATGCCTTTTAAATTTAAATGGACACATAACAGATTTGTTGATAGGAATGGATTGGTTGGATAAAATTCAATGTATAATTAATTGTTTAAAGAAAGAATTACCTATGCTAATGAAGAATGATTTTTTTAAGAATTAAAAGGCATACTAGGTCCTATCTCCACTCTACAAATTTTAGCCTTACAGTTGAGAAGGTGTGCCCAAAAATATTGTGAATTCTTTGTTTTATAGATAGAATAAATTACAAAGAAAACACAAAATGATACTATAGACACACATAGAAGTAATTAAAGTTATTAAGGATGCATTTCTGGAAGATATTATAGGATAAATGCTAACGAGAGACATATATTTTTCAATTGAGTTAGTTGTAGGAGTGACATATCTGTATGAAGAAAATTATAAAATGAGTGGGCTTGAATTTATGAAGTTGAATATGCAATTTCAAGAGTTTTCTTATAAAGGATACATATGACCAAGTGTTTCCCCTTGGGGAGCCCTTATATGTTTTGCAAGGAAAAGGGATGGGATTTTCAGGTGTGCATAGATTACCAACAACTAAAGAAGCTAACAATTAAAAATATATATCCTTTACCCTAAATAAATGACCTGCTCGATCAAGTTGGAGGGGAAAAATGTTCTCAAATATAGATCTTATATTAGTTTACCATGAGTTAAGAATCAAATATGAGGACAAACATAAAAATTCATTTATAACATGGTATGGACACTACAAATTTGTAGTACTACAATTTGGCCTTAGAAAGACATCGTATATCTTTACATGTCTAATGAATAGTGTGTTCAATAAATATCTAGATAATTTTGCATAGGTTTTGATTGATTTTTTTCTGATATATTCAAATACCAAGCATGAAAATCAGTTAAGGATAATGTTACTAACATTAAGAGAACATAAATTGTATGTAAATTTTAGGAACAATGATTTTTATAAAAATAAAGTTCACTAATTGAGACATGTGATTTCTAAGGAACGCATATTTGTTGATCCTAAAAAGGTAAAGGTTGTTTTAAATTGGCCAATACATAAGGATGTTCTTGATATTAACTCCTTCATGGGTATTGCTTGATATTATCGAAGATTAATATAGAGATTTTGTAAGATAACCTATCCCAACTCCTTTTTGTGGAAAAAAGGAGTGAAGTTTATTTGGACACCAAAGTGTCCAAAGAGTTTTGACAGATTAAAATACTTATTAACAATCACCTGATCGTTGAATATTGTTGATCCAAAAAAAATATTTTATTATTTGTACAAATGCTTTCCCTGTGGGGCTAGGTGGTTTGTTGATGCCGGAAAATTATGTGGTATCTTATGAATCAAGAAAATTAAAGACACATGAGAAAATCTATGTTGTTGTTTATGATATTGAATTGGCTATTTTTATACACGCATTAAAAAGGTGGAGGCATTATCTCTTAAGAATTTTTTTTACCATGATTACATAAGTTTAAAGTATTTTTTCATCTAGCCCAATTTCAACACTACAATGGTAACATGCATGGCCTTCTTGAGCAAATTTGAATTTGATGTCAAGCATATAAAGGAGAAGGAGAATGAGGTAGAAGATGAATTAAGTAGAAATGAAAATCAAATAGGTGAAATTGTTGTCATTAGTGCAAAGACATATTTTCAAAAAAAAGAACAGCAACAGCCTTAAAATATTAAGTTAACGAGTAGTCATAATAGCAAGTAAAAAATATACAACTTCCTAGTTATGCTAAAAAAGCAACACAAATTGTTGTCTTTTAGGAATATAATATATGTTCCAAATGAGTCTTCCATGAAACAATTAATTATGAATACTCATCATCAAAATCCATTTTCAGGTTGCCAGCGATATGAAAATATGATTATAGCCTTAAGAAAAAAAATTTATTAGCTACATATTAAATGTGACATTTCTAAGTAATTGGAAAAGTGTTTAGAATGCTACTGGGTGAATTTGGAACACGAACACTGAGCTATATTACCAAATCATTTACCCATTCTAGAGGGAAATCGGATGCCATCTCTTTGATGTAATTAGTGCAAATAAAAATTTGCAAAACATAGAGGGGCAACAACATTAAAATATTAAGGTTATTAGTTCTTGCAATAGCAAGAAAAAAATATAGAACTTCCTAGTTATGCACAAAAGAAAGATAGTATGTTATCTTCTAGGAATATAATATATGTTCCAAATGAGTCTTCCATTAAATAATTAATTATGTATTAGCATTATCAAATCCCATTTTTAGGCTGCTAGAGATATGAAAAGGTGAATATAGGCTTAGGAAAATAATTTTATTAGCTACGTATGAAATGTGACACTTAAAAGTATTTGGAAAAGTTTTTATAATGCTACTTGGTGAATTTGTAACACAAATGCTAACCCAGATTAATAAAGCATATACCCATTCTAAAGTGTAAATTGGATGCCATATCCTTGAATATTATCACTCGTCTATCTATAACTAGGAGACAATATGATTTAGTTATGGTATTACTAAACAAGTTAAGAAAGGTAACCCACTTTATACCTCTTCACTCTACATACAAGGTAGCATATATTGCAATGATTTTCAAGAAGGAATGGTTACATGGAATACTAAAAGAAATTATATTATATAGGACACCAAATTTACTTCAAATTTTGGGAAAACACTATTTGGAGGATGGGTACACAACTGAACTTTAGTACAACCTACCATTTTTAAATAGATGTTCAAATATAAAGAACAAACCAGATACTAGAATATATGTTGCAGATATATGTTATAGAACAACCCACCAAGTTGGAGGATTATTTACATTTAGTGGTGTTTTCTAATAATAGTAGCTATCATGTGCATATAAATAAGAGCCCATTTGAAGCTCTATATGTGTGGAAATGTTGCACTGCTTTTAGTTGGAGTCATCTCAAAGAGAGGTTGATTCTCAAACCTAATATTCTGCAATAAATGGATGAATTAGTAAAGAAAATAAGACATAATTTGAAGAGTACACGAGGCTAGGCTAGGATAGAGTAGGCTAGGCTAGGCTAGAGTAGGATAGGATAAAGTAGGCTAGGCTAGGCTACATTAGGCTAGTCTAGGTTATAGTAGGCTAGTCTAGGCTACAGTAGGCAAGGCTAAGCTAGGCTAGTCTAGTGTAGGAAATTCTACGTTAGGCGAGAGTAGGCTAGGCTAGGCTTTGCTAGAATTCTTTAGGCTAGGATACAATAATTTAGGCTAGGTTAGGCTAGGCTAGAGTAGAGTATACTAGGCTAGAGTAGACTATGATAGGCTAGAAAAGGCTAGGCTAGGCTAGGCTAGGCTAGTCTAGTGTAACAAATCTGCTTCCACAATTTTTTTTTTCTTTTTATAGGTTAATTAATAACTACCTACAACTACATGAATGTGTTTCATCACATTTTTACGAACCCATCTATTAGATTTAATGTTTGCATTAATCTTGTCTAATTCTTGTCGAATTCACGTTCAACAATTTTCATCAGCAACTTTATTAGAAGTTAGTATTGGCGACATTCCTTTACCACCTTATGTGACTAAAATATGATTGAGGCTTCGTATACAGTTTCTATCATAATAAGATTTTTATATTATGCTTTAACCATTTGAATTTCCTTCTTATAATAATAGCAAAAGATATATTTTTGTTGGTCTCTAATTACCTTATCATTTTATATTTAATTACTTACTTTACATTATCAACCTCCCTCAATTGATAATTAAATCTTGGATTAAGGTTATAGTTTTAACCTTCACCATATGATTTATTTTTGAATTTATTTACTTACCCACATTCTGGCCACAAGGGATCCAATTATCAATTAACTAATTTCAGCCTTTTTACATATCTATCATACTTATTTAATTTCTACCATATGTAACTAAATTCATCCTCCAACATACTTTATATATGAATATTTGTTTCGAGTTTCAAACTCTTTGTATGAGAATACCTTAGTTGAATTTCAACCTTACATGTTAACTTCCTCAGTCCTATGTAGACTGTTGTCATACTATGGAGTCACATTACGTATCCCTTCCTTTGGGGTTAACGTAAGTTCCAAATTATTCATAGGGTTACCACACAATCCTCTTACGTGACGTATCAACCTGGCACATAAATCAATTATGCATATATGAATTTAGTATTGAAATCTTGAGCCATATGGTTTTAAGTCCAATTTGTTGATTTTTATTATCATCTCAGTATTTTTGGCATTTATAAGTGGTCCCTTCGCCATTAAAGCCATCACATGGCTCTGTCCTATTGATTTAACGACTCATCTACTGGGATAATCCCTCTATTTCATGTGTTACAAGTGGACGGTTGATGGTTAGTCGTATTCTTGATTAGGTTTATTCTTCTTCTACCATACTTTTGTTCTGTTCCACCTTTTTGGCATCATTTCGTATTCGACTCTGGGTCTGCCACAGACACTCTGTTTTCAAGAGATTTAGGTTAAACTCATATGCAGAGCTGAACCCATGATGCAGAGGTTTACAATTTCTTCACCTTCAGGATGAATTTCAAGTAAGGTTCCTTTCTTGTTGTAACATTTATGAATTTGAAGATCTCTATGGTTGATTGTATTTTGAATTTAATTTTCCTTTAACCATTCTTCTCTAAAACTAATAATTAATTATTTATTATGGTTCAAATGTTGATTTTTACTCCAGGAAGGTTACGTCTTTTTGCAAACAACGTTGAATTTTCTCTTCCATGTTATGGTCAATCCAATTGCTATTGCTTCTCAAGCATTAGAGCCCTCAACTAGTGAAAGTAACTCTAATTTACTGTCATGCTATTTCTATGTGATAATATTACTATTCGTTTTGGGTATGGACTCCATTTAAACGTTTTTATATACGATTAAGTTTCTTATTCATCTCTGTCATAAATTGTAGATTTCTGCTGACTTTAATTTTGACTTTCTAATGATTCCTTTTGTTGGACGTAGGTGGGGGATTTCCTTCGTGAGAACGAATCCCTCTTTCACACTCTGCCTAACTCTAGATTTATCCAAATTCATTTGTTCCTCTCAGCATTACCTTGCCACTCCATGTATGCGTACTCTTTATACACTGTATTCTACATCTTTTTACTCTATATCGAGCATCTGTGGTAAAATAAAATTTATGGGTTTTCATTAAATGTTATATTTGTTATTTTACTTGGCTCTTCTCTCCTCTAAAAAGCAAGTGTAATTTTCGACATGCCTACCCTTGTTTCATAGACAAAGTTTGTCCAATTAATGGAGTTTTCATTTTATAATACTTTTTTCAATTCCCTTACAAAATTTCTGCATTGAGATTGTAATTTGTTTGGATTTTAAATGTTTTTACAAATGTAATTCCTCATTGGTTTTGGACACTGATTACAATTATTGGAATCCTTACCATTTTATAATGTTCACCATCCATTCGAAATTCGATTTAGGAATTGACTTAGGACTCCTACTATTTTTTTCTGATTACAATTTTTCAGATTCTAAGTTTACTGCAACTCATCGTTTTCTTATGACAATTTGAGAATATTATTCATTCTAGAATTATTCAATTTTTCTCAAGCATTGAGACTTATACACCTTTTTGTTTATTCGAATTGAATTTTCATAATACCTTATTAAAGCTTGATAGTAGGTAATAATCTCAAATATTTAATGTAATATAAGTTATTGTACAAGAGTACAAAATTTTCCTCGGTCACTCAAAGTATGTCCAGTCTTCTATTGCAATACTTTCAGCCACTCGTTCTTTCCTATATGTATAGAAATTCATTTTTGTTATTTTATTCCTCTTCTTCTAGAATTTAATTTGTTTTCTACATTCATTTATAGGCAGATTTACCTTCCTGTTGTATTCCAACCAGTAAGGTAATAATTATATGTTAATTTTTCACTATCTATTGTTTCAATTTTTGCTACTTTCCTGAATTTAAAGACATTTATTAAATTCTATAAATTTATTTATGTGCAGGTACCCTTTACCTTCTTATTTCATTTTACAGCTTGGTTAGCATTATGTATGATATAGTGACAGAATGATTGGATTTCATTGTACAGGTTGGTCCAAAACTTCCTTGAGGACTTCCCTTAATATAAATCTGAATTATTTTCATAGGGGTTATGTAGTTTTAATTCATGGGACTAAATCCAAAATCTAATTAAATTTTGGGAAATAATTTTTTGACAATCATGTATATATATAAGTCTCCATAATTATTTTAATTCAGTATAATCCACTATACTTTATTTCCAGAAATGAAATTACATCTACTATTCAACATAATTAATATTCTATGTAACCTTTGCTTCATTTTTGATATAATACTATAACTTATGTATAAATTCAAAATCTTCTAATTATGTTATAGCAGAAGATAGAATTTAATTTCCTAGATTCATGCCTAATACTAGAACATAGTTCTTTCATTCAGTATACTGTTATTTAACACGTTGTCATAGTCAGTTGGATAATTTCTATTTCTCTTATATTTACTTTTTGTATGTATAACTGAAATTTTATGCCTAACCTTAGATTTAAACCTACTTCAAAGATTTATACATTTAGTGAGTTGGCACTATTCCTAAAATTATCTGTGCAACAATATAGAACTACACTATATGTATTATAGTAGGTTCTGTTAAATGCACAGATCTGAATACTTTACGACTAGAAGAAAAGTGTCGTACTGCATAAATACATAGAAAATACTCATTCACCTCTCTTGCTACCAAATTCATTACAATTATAAACTCTAGCATAATTACACAAAATGAAGACAAAATTAATTAACTTGTCCATACCAATTATGGTAGACTATTTTCCACCCAACCTTTGAGCTCTATCTCCACAACTCCCCTTGAGCAAAGATCAATTCCTTCCAGCAATAGACAAGCTTTTGTGTACCAAAAATGTTATTATTCAAGCCTACTTTCCCATCATCTTGTTTCCATAACTGTGTTCAGTTAATCAGGATGTTGTTTTCCTTTTTTCCTAGGCTTTCATTTTGTTTTTTCCACAAAAGTACTTTAAAACTAGCTTTTCCTCTTTCTATATTTATTCCACCTCTTCCCAATAACTTTCCTCTTTCATGGGGAATTTTTTTAGATTTTTATCTCCAATTTAATAATCAATATTTAATCTATTTTCTCCAAGGATTTTTGTAGAACTGGGAAAGTCTTTGGAGCCTTATCCATCCTCATTGACTTGAACTCCTGATCTCTAATTGTACTCTAGTCTTTACACAACTAATTCCATTTCCATTTTTATTCAAAATAATATAATAAAAAATTTCCACAATAATTGTTTTCCCTTGGGTCCACTTGACCCTTTAGGTTTGTTCAAATGTCTAATAAAAGCAGTAAAACTAGGGATATTACATATTCCCCCTCTAAAACAAAACACTGTCCTCATTGTTGCAAAAAAAAATATATAAATTCATGTTTCAAATAGTGATGAATATTTTTCCTTCATATCTTCTTTTCACTCCCACGTAGCTTCTTCGGGTGCAAAGTGCTTCCACAGCACTTTCACTGTGGCTACTGTCTTATTTCAGAGCTCAATTTCTTCTTGTGCCAGGATGTGAAGTGGCTCTGGAAGAAATTCCCCTTCTTGTTCCACCTGTATCATATTGCAATCAATGACATGAGTAGGATCATGTAGATAATTTTTTAATAATGAAACATGAAAAAATTTGTAAACCTTAATGTGACTAGGTAAAGCCAACTTATATGCTACTATCCCTATTCTTTCTAGCACTTCAAAAGGTCCACAGTAGCATGGTGCTAATTTAGTAGAGCTACCCGTGTACAAAGTACTATTTTTGGGATTAATCCTCAAGTAAACATGATCACCCACTTTTATTTCTCTATCAATTCTCTTTTTATCAGCATAGCTATTTTGCATGGCTCGTGTTGTCTTAATATTTTGTTGAATTTTCTTCACAGTTCTTTCCATTTCACTGCAATGCATCTAGTCCAAGTATTAACTTATCCTATGACTGGCTCCAACTAAGAGGTGCGTGGCAATTTCTACCATACAATGCTTCAAAATAACTCATCTTGATTGAGGCTTGATCACTGTTATTGTATGCAAACTATGCCAAATGTAGAAATTCTTCCCACTTTGTACGTCTATCCATAACATACATTCTCAACATGTCTTCTAAGATATTGTTTGTTCTTTCAGTTTTTCCATCTGTTTGGGGATGGTATGCAGTACTAAAGTTCAATTTGGTACCCACTCCCCCAAACCTATTCTTCCAAAAGTTTGAGGTAAACTTTGAATCTCTCTCTGATATGATCATTTTAGGAATACCATGTAACTTTACAATCTCTTTCATAAACATATTATCTACTTGAGTTGTACAAAAAGTTGATTGTATTGGTAAGAAGTGTGCAGTTTTTTTCAATGTGTCTACAGATACCATTATAGAATCATGTTGGTATTTAGTTCTTGGCAATAGAGTTATAAAATCTATGGAAACTGTTTCCCACTTCCATTATGGGATAGGTAAAGGATTCAACAATCTGGCTCGATGTTGATGCTTTACTTTTACTTGTTGAAATTCCAAACATCTAGCTAAATAGTTAGCCACGTCCTTTTTCATACCTAGCCAAAACATATTCTTTCTCAAGGCTGAAATAAATTTCTGATACCCAGGATATCCTACATAGAGTCGTTTATGATATTCATCTAAAATTTAACTTTTTAATGAGTTCACATTGGTAATGTACAACCTGTTTTTGTAACAAATAAATCCTTTCTGCTTTTGAGTATATCCCACTATCTCATTATTCTGCAATTTTTTTTGGAGTTTTCATAGTTGGATCTTGACTCATTACTTCTTGGATCAATCATTCAATGTCAAAATTTGCACTACTCCCAACACTAGTCAAATCTTGATGATTATTCCTACTTAAAGAATATGAAATATTATTTTCATTTCCTTTGATATGTTTGATCTCCACGTAGAACTCACTAAGGAAGGACAACCATCTAGCCTATCTAGAATTCAAATCAGGTTGTGTGAAAAAATATTTCAAACTTATGTGGTCTGTCATCAATACAAACTTCTTCCCTAACAAATAATGTCTCCATATATTCAAAGCATGTATTACAATATCTAACTCTAAGTCATACATAGTATAATTCTATTCATGTTTCTTTAATTTTCTTGACTCATAAGTTATGACTAAGTTTTCTTGTAATAACACTCCTCCTAATCCTTCTTCACAAGCATTTGTACATACTACAGATTCTTGGTTTGGATCAAAAATCTTCAAAATAGGAGAAATTTTTAATTTAAGTTTTAACTGTTCAAAACTATGTTGACATTTTTCTGTCCACTCAAACTTCATGCCTTTCTTCTATAGAGAGGTAATAGGATATGCTAAGGCTGAAAATCTTTCTACAAATCTCCTATAGTATCCTACAATTACCATGAATGATCTTATGGAGGACACATCAGTAGGCACAGGCCAATCCATGATAGCTTGTATCTTTTCTGGGTCCACTACTAATCCTCTTTCTGAAATTACATGACCCAAGTACTAAATTTTATCTTTATAAAATTCATATTTGCTAAGCTTATCATACAACTGATGTTCTCTAACTGTTTGTAAGACAATTCTAAGATGTTCTTTATGTTTAGGTTCATTCTTATAATATACCAGAATGTCATCAATAAACACTAGAAGGAATTTATCTAGATATTTACTTAAGAAATTGTTCATTAGGCACATAAAGATAGCAGGTGCATTAGTCAACCTAAAAGGTAGAACTATAAATTCATAGTGTATGTATCTAGTTCTGAATGCAATTTTATTTATTTCTTCATCCTTTATTCTCAGTTGATGTTAGCCTATCCTTAAATTAATTTTTGAAAAGACAGTAGCTCCTCTCACTTGATCAAATAAATCATCTATCATGGGTATAGGATATCTATTTTTGATATTCAGTTTCTCCATTTGTCTGTAATATATACACATTCTGAATGTACCATATTTATTTTGAACAAACAATACCGGTGGTCCCCATGGGGACAAACTTGGCCTAAGATAGCCTCGTTCGAGTAAGTCTTGTAGCTGCATTTTTAATTCTAACAACTCTGGGGTATTCATTTTGTGTGGTGCTCTAGAGACTGGTATAGCTCCTTGTATTAATTCAAATGAAAAATAAATTTCCCTTTTAGGGGGTAATTGAGGAATTTCATCTAGAAATACATCCTTGAAGTCTCTTATTACTAGTAAATTTTCTACAGTTTCTTTTTCGGTTTGTTCTCCCAATTCTTCAACATGTACAACATACACTTAATAGCCTTTCCTTGCTTTCCTTTTTAACTGTAGTGTTGAAATCTATCTAGCATATATTGGTCTGGGTTTTGCTTTCACTATCACTAATTTTCCCTCACTATCTATACAATGTACTATTTTATCTAAGAAATTAAGTATTTATTTCTGTTTGTCTAACCAGTCCATTCCCACTAATACATCATAGGAACCTAGAGGTAAAATATTTAAATTCAGTTCAGTTTCATACCCATTTAAATTTACAGGAATATTTGGTAATTTATGGGTCTCTTTCCTTTTTGTTCTTGTAGCTAACTGAACTAACCATGCTTGCTAAATTTTTCTAATTTTAATTTGCACTTTTCCACCATCTTAGGGCATATATAACTTAAGTTTACGCCTTGATCTATCAAAATAGAAACAGGTTGTTCAGCAATCATACCTTCTATTTCGACCATGGTTGATTGGTGTTCAACTTGACAATATTCTAAGGCTGCATTGATTCTAGGAACATTTCTTTCCACATCATTTATAGTATTTTTCTCTCTCAGCACTTGAATGTTCTGAATGGTTTAGTGAGGACATTCTCATAACAGATAAGGCTCTCCACAACCCCAGCACTTTAGTGGTTCCCTCATTTTTATAGTTCCATCTCTTACTATTTACATCTATCTGTTTCGATCATGTTTGTGATTGGTCTGGTTGATTTTCTCTAGTTTTGTTATAATTCTTCCTTTGATGATTTTTGTAACAACAAAACTAGTATGTTTGTTGAATTTAATTGTAAAAATGGCTTTAATTATAAAAATACACATGAGATATTTATAATAATATATTATTTATAAAAATGTATGATAAGATGTTTGAATGATTACAATAAGACCTGCTTTTATACCCATGCAGGTGCCTTTTCATGAATGGGCATGTCTTTTAGACATGCCTTTTCATTAACCTAATGACTATTTTACATTATCCCTATTTAACTATTAATGACTATATTAATTAAATTTGTTATGAATTATATTCATAACATTGTCCCTTCCTTCGAGAGCTTTGTCCTCAAAGCTATACTACTGACAATTTCTTTCACTGGGAATTATCTGCTAAGCATGTCTTTAATCACTGGTACCTCCCTTGTATTTTTCACTTGTACTCTGTCCCTAAATCCTTTTTTTTCTTTTTACAATTAAACTTATATATATATATATATATTATTTTTAGATTAAATAATAATAATTATATATATATATATATATATATAAAAATTATATAATTATAATATATATGTATATACATATTAGAACTTTTAACTAAATTCAATCGGACCGGATTACCCTAACTTCAAACACCACATCTTGTTGGGAAGATAATACATGTTCTTCATAATGGGAAATGCAGAGCATTACCACTTCTCTAAGAATTTCCACGTAATTGGAAAATCGAAGAAAAGTGACGTTCCTCCACATCCACGTGGCACACGACTTTCACGATCCTTGTCCCATTGTGGAGATATTCATTTGTGATTTTCTCCCTTGAATTGTTGCGCCTTAACAACTTGAGAGTAATTTGGATGACATAAGGAAGGATTGTTGTTTCCTTATTCAGAAATGGAAAATCGACATTGATATTTTGGGTATTAAACGTGTCATAATAAATTTTGAGGACCATACTCTAGATTTTCAAATACTTGGATTCTCCAAGCTTAGGCAGAATGTGTACAAATGCCGCTATAGAGTTTTCAGGAATTGTCTCAAAATCCCTCAGTCTGAAGCTGACAATATCGACTATTCTGGCCACTTCTCTGCAAACTTCCCTACTTTATTCACTTAAAGAATAGGAAGATTGTAGCTGTGTATCGACCACCATGAACAAGTAGTGGTATCCCTGGATTGTAGAAAACAAATCTATGTTCGATTCCTCATACTTTCAATATAGACGGATCCGGTTGAGCATCTCCCACAACACCTTCCAATCTGTGTCTTCCTTCTTTTCGTTCTCCTTCTAAGAAATATTCCGATAATGGGACATGAAATCCTCTAATGGAAGCCTCATTTCACTCTCGTTTAATATTTTAGTGTAATTGGGAATTGCGTGAAGCCCTGGGTTTCCGATTTCATACCTATACCCTCTTGAGGCAGGTCTGGGTGATGAATCACTTTCATACCTATATACTTCTGAACCGGATCGGGGTAATGGCTCCCTTCGATATCTGCCTCCTGAGCCAAGAGGGGGCACTACTTTCTTATCATGCCAACTTTCAATATCTAATGGCTCTTCAATAACATCAACAACAGATTCTGGCTGTGCATTCTCCAGGGGTCAAGAGGAACCACAGCTATAATTATACTTGCTTATTTTGTCAGAGTAACCACTGCCTTGTCTACAGCTGGCTGTAGCACCACTAGGCTTCACAATGAATCCATTTTCTCTCTCATCATCTGCCTAATCAGATGCATGATCACCACTCGTTAAATGAAAATTACCGGACTGAAGTCCTTCTGGCCTTCCGATAATTTCTTGGGACTTCGTGGAGACAAACCCTTGATCCCCTCTCATTTTTTGTGGCCACAATTGTGACCACATAGGTTGCGACCGTTCAACAACAGAGTCAGTGTCAGTTTTCAAATTTGCTTGTAGTGACATCTGTTACAACTTTTCCTGCAGTTGTTTCTCATCCGACTCCTTGTCCTTTTGCTTCTGCTGCAAATCCTTAATTCTATGTTGCTGGCCATTGGTGCTCTCTAGAGCAAGCGAGGCTTGCAATGTAGGAAATTTCTTACCAGAGAGAGCTTCAGCCTTTACTGCCATGAAGCGTGGCACATTTCCAGATGTAAAGGGCACAGGGATAGCCTCTGAAGCTCAAACTGCAGGAGGAACGTAAACATCTCGCTTCTTCTTCAGATGAGAAGTTTCAGATTTATCAACTGTTGTCACATTATTTTCAAACTCTACATGTGAATTCTTAGTCCAACCACCAGTATTATTCGTAGCCACTGCTAAGGATTCATGGTCTTCCTTCTTCAAAATTACCCCCAAGTTTCCACCACCAATCTTCACTGCTGCTTTACAGGTTGTGTAAGAACAAGCATGCCACCATGGCCGGCTCCCCTCTGACGTACGACAGATCCTGAACCAATCACTGCAACAGTCTTCACAGCCGGTTCCTTTTTTCCATAAAAATCGTTCAAATTGACAGAATAGCGTCCATCTCTCTGATCACTCAATTTTTTTTCTTTAGTAATTTTTTTAAGCAGGCCATTTCCATTTTTTCCAAGATCAAATACTTGAATCTTAGACTATTGAATCTGCGCATATAAAATATACCTCTTATTATCAATCACCAACTCTACAATTGGATCAACAGCTCCAAACTTCAGCGCATTAGGTAGCACGCACCTTGAAATCAGGTTGCTGAGCCCCCCTGTGAGACAAACTTTATGGCAACGTCCATGCCATCCTGATCGCGTTGAGTACTGAAATTCATATATATGGCTATCTTGCCCAACAAGAAATATGTGACCAATGTCTGTGCATGCCACACAAGTCATGGTTACACCATCAGATGGTATCGTATAATCCGGTAATGGTTGCAAAGACATTTCAGCATACGTATCTATTCCATCACCACTACTACTACAGCATACGCCCAGCAAAATCAACTGCAGAATCATGGGCGATGGAGGCCCAAGGGAAAAGGGCAAGGACGCATAATTTCCATTCAAGCTAATGATTGGCAACGATCTGTGTAATTCTCATTCATTATTTGAAGGACTTTGTGTGGACACTTCTCCTGGCGCTATATAAGTGACCTTCTTTTCAATGTTGTGATGCATTCCTCCAGGTCGATGCACATTAGGAGGGAATCTTGAATGATCAACATTGTGAGGTAACCGTCCTCCTTGATCAATGTTCTCGTTCTCTTTATTGAATTTCGAAACTCCTGCATCTAGATTATTTTGATAAGAAACCACCGATATGCAGAACCCTTCATTCTCAGCGATCCTCTTTTTCAATATTTCCAAGGCTTCTTGTGAAGCTTTTGGAGCCATGTCTCCCCATCTTTATTTTCAATATCTTAAGTGACATTCCCAATATCTTCCAGCTTTTCATTGTTTATCGTGGACTCTAATATTAATTTTTTATCATCTTTTTCTGGATCAACCATTTTCACATCTTCATCATCATCTTGATCTGCTTTACAGTTATGAAGTTTTTGGATTGCACATTTACGTCCTGTGAAATATTTGTCTCCACACTTCCAACATTTCCCTTCTTCTTTTCTTTCAATATTAGTTGGTTGTTTTCCTTTACGCATTAGTGGGGGAATGTATTTTCTTGAATTTTCCATGGATGTTCTACTTGATTTTCCCTTGGCATAACTAACTGCCTTCTCATTATTACAGCATTTTTCATCTTTTTGTTTCTCATAATTTTTTTCTTTTTCTTTTTCCACATTTTTATGGAATTGTTCATCTTCTCTATTATGGATTACTGCAGAATTTTTTTTACAACGTGCAGAAATTTTTTTATAACCGTTTGTGATTTCTGCACATGAATTCTCTAATTGCTGAAGCTTTTCTAGAATGTTATCTTGTAAACTACGTTTGTACTCTTCTAGAATGATGTTGTGTGCCATAGCTTCAACTTGGCTTCAATATGGATCTGATATGGCTCCGATATCACTGTAACAACATAACTAGTATGTTTGTTGACTTTAATTGTAAAAATGGCTTTAATTATGAAAATACACAAGAGGTATTTATAATAATATATTATTTATAAAAATATATGATAAGATGTTTGAATGATTACAATAAGACCTTCTTTTATACCCATGCAGGTGCCTTTTCATGAATGGGCATGTCTTTTAGAGATGCCATTTCATTAACCTAATGACTATTTTACATAATCCCTATTTAACTATTAATGACTATATTAATTAAATTTGTTATGAATTATATTCATAACAATTTTTCCAAAAGTTCTTCAAGTATTATGGTTTTACTCATTTTCCACTAGAGTCACCTTTTCCTTTTTCTTTGTTCTGCCAGTTTTTCACTTGATTGTGTCTGCCTTTCAACTGATGATAACATAGTCTTGCTTGTGCACAACTTCATCCATTGTCTTGGGATTATCAAATTATGTCCTCTCCTTTTAGATAATATGCATACAATTTAAAAATTGTTGTACCTTAGCCTTATCTTCCCTAATATAAGGTACATAGCTAAAAAGATTTGTAAATTTGGTAGGCTAGAGTAGGCTAGGATAACTAGAATAGGACAAGTAGGCTTTCCTAGTCTTGACTAGAGTAGGCTAGAGTAGGCTAGGTTTGGCTATGCTAGGATTAAGCTATGATAGGCTTGGATATGCTAGAGTATGCTAGGCTAGGGTAGGGTCAAGTTGGATAAACTAGTCTAGGATAGGCTAGAGTAGGCTGGATTATGTTAGGCTATGTTAGGCTAAAGTAGGGTAGGATAGGGTAGAGTACGCTATGATAGGATAACATAGGGTAGGGAAGGGTATGCTAACGTAGGATAAAATAGTTAAGGTTAGGCTGGAGTAAGCAGTGAAAATGTAATTTCTTCTAACATAGGCTAACTTAGAGTAGGATAGGTTATATTAGGCTAGGATAGGCTAGGATAGAATAGGTTGGGGTAGGCTAGGCTAGGCTAGAATAGGCTAGGTCAGGATAGGCTACAATAGGTTAGGCTATAGTATGATAAGCTAGGAAAAAGTATTCTAGACTAGAGTAGGCTAGGTTAGGCTAGGCTTCTCTAGGAAAGGCTTGACTAGCAATGCCTAGGCCGGGCTAGGTTAAGATAAATTAGGGTAGGGTAGAGTAGGAAACTTTAGGGTAGGTATAGAAAGACTAGGCTAGGATTTCGCTATATTAGGCTAGTCTAAATAAGCCTGATATTATAGTGAAGGAGAGAATATTTTAGTACATTTAGGAGATGAGAATTCACCTCCACTGCCAAAATGTTGTAAATATAAAAATACACAAGGAAAGAATTGACCAACACTAGGGTCAATAATGAGCATTTTCTCAAAGCAAGCACAAAGAAAGAGAAACTCGTCAACAAGTTGGTTGAAAATCAACCCAAAAACATGTAGATATAGAGGTAGAGGAGGGAATATATGGCTCCTTCAAATATAGAAATGCTAAAAGTAAGCATAATAAGTTTGAAAATGAGTATGAAAAAATTGAAAGTGAAGAAGATACAGATAAAATTTTTCCAAAAGGCACCATACTAAGAAGGAAAAGTAGAACAAAACTCCAACTAGAATTAAATATGATCAAAAGACCTGCTTTCAATGGAGAGGAAGAAGAGGCAGGAGAATCCAAACTACTAAATACAACCAAATATTTCCAAGCATATGAATATTCCAATAATTTAAAGGCCATATTAGTAGTATATCAATTCCAAGGCTAGGCTAGTATTTTCTAGATTAGGTAGTATAAATAGGCTAGATCTCCTATTGAAGGAGAGAAAATTTGGGTTCATTTAGGAGATGAAAATTCACCTCCAACTGCCAAACTATTTGAAATATAAAAATACATGAGGCAAGAATTGGAAAACACTAATGTCAATAATAAGCATTTTCTTAAATCAAGCACAAAGAAAGAGAAACTCATTAACAAGTTGGATGAAAATCTGCTAATTTTTTACAACTAGGTCCAAAATCCATGTTGTGATTCTTAGATGAAGATGCCAATATTTTTATTGGAATCCTCTTTCGGAGAGGTGTAATATTGATCTAAATATCATCTTAATCCGATGAGCAGAACATTTATTTTGAATTTATTCAAAATCTATGCAAGTCATCCTTAAGGTTGTGTGCCCCAGCAATTGTGTCACACACACCCTCATTGATGGATATATATTGGTCAACGTTGGAGGAAATTTTCACTCATCGCATCCTTACACATTTCTCTCTCCTAATCTGATTGGTTTGATGACCTTGGAGGCTCTTCTCTCCACACGTGGGAAAATTTCAGTAGCCGCACATTTTTATTTTCGGCCTAGGGTTTCTGCAGTAGAATTGACCAACGTTGACTTTGGTCAACACAAGGTCAAACGAACTTGAAACTCTCCCAGAATTTTGATATTCCAAATCCTCATTTTTTGGCACTATTGTCAAGGCTGGACATTGACTTTGAATTGGTTGTGTTGACCTAGTTTTTGCTGCTGTTTGTGTTGACCATTGACTGACGTCATTGAATTTTGGTTGACTTTTGGGTTGACCATTTTGGCTGTCCTAGAGGGTTGTGTAAAATTTCTATTTGACTGACCATATTGAGACTTTTCTTGTTGAAGCATCCTGCTGACCACCTAAACACACCAACACACTTATATATTTTGGCTTGTCTTCTGTCGATCTACTGGTATGTTCTATCAGCATTTTAATTTATTGTTTATGTGATTGTTATCTGATATTGGGATAAAAATTAAGTTTGCATCAAGAAAAAAACATCTACAAAAATTTACATGGCATCGGAGCTGAGGTGAAGACAAAGCCCTAATTTGTAGCAATCAATGAAGAAAAGCATGGGTTCCTCTAACTACAATGGCTTTAAGGCTAATGAAAAATTGAATGGGAAGGATGACTTCCATGCCTGGACGATGACATTGGACCTTATGTTAGAAGACCAAGAGCCTCCATCCACTACAACTGCTGCTGCCAAAACAAAGTACAATAAGGGTGAAATCAAAGTGAAGCTAATGATCAGGGACTCTATTCATAAGAGTTCAGTTTCCTACATCTCTAAGCTAGGCACATCCAAGGAGATGTATGATATGTTGGTCAACATGTTCAAGGCCAAAAATGAGAATCGAGTCCTATTCTTCAAGAATCAATTGAATAATCTGAAGAAAGGCAAGGATAAGTCCATTCAATCATATTTTATGAAGCTGACCGAGATCAAGAATAATCTTCTGGCTATTGGTGAGACAATAGCTGATCAAGAGATGGTTCTCACTGCACTTGGAGGTCTGTCATCTGAATGCCATGTATTCAACATTACCATTATCAATAACAATTTGATACCTTATTTTGACAAAGTAATATCGAGATGCATACGAGAAGAGACAAGGATGAAGGAATATGAAAATGAACAAAATGCTTCCTTCCCTGCTCATTTTAGGAAGAAGAAATTTGGTGATCCAAGGGAGAAAGGAAGAGCAGGGGCCCAAGGAAAGAAGGGCAAGTGTTACACTTGTCACAAGCCAGGTCACTATGCTAGAGAATGCCCTTTCAAGAAGGATTATCTCGATGATGATGACAACAACGACAACAACAACAACCAGAGGAATGGAAATCAAAGGAACAATAATTTAAACGAGAAGAGGAAGGCTCCATCTGGCGAAAATGGTCAACCTTTCAAAAGGTCGAGAAATTACAGGTATGAGGAATCAAATGTTGTTGATAAAATAAATGAATTCATTCTTGTATCTTCCCTCTCTAATGCATCTCCACTCGACACTGTGAATGTCTGGTTGATAGATATTGTTTCCTCAAGGCATATTACTAGGTTCAAGGAAGCACTTTCTAGTATTTTTGAGAAGGACACTAATCTAGAAATTATCTTTGGAAATAATGCCACATCTCCTATGAAAGGGACAGGGACTATGACCCTCCACTTGTCTCAAGGTCAAGTCCTTCGCTTAAAGGATGTACTTTATGTACCTGATTTGAAGAAGAACCTTGTGTCTATTTCAGCGAAGGAAGACAAAGGTTTCAATGTGGCATTCATTGATGGGAAGGTGTGTATTTGGAAGAAGAGTTTCAAGGAAGCTATCACGATTGGGTTTAGAGTTGATACACTCTACCAGGTTGGAGGAACTCCACTGGGAGTGATGACGTGTGTTACTATTCGACAGACAGAACTATGGCACTAGAGGTTTGGACACCTTCACTACAAGGCCCTTCCCGAAGCAAGGAAGGTGGTGACGGGGTTGCCTGATTTCACAAATAATAATGAAGTTGTATGTCAGGATTGTGTCGAAGGAAATCATACAAGGGGACCTTTCCCCTTAAGTGTCACAAAACATCTAACGTACTGCAACTGATACATTATGATCTGTCTGGTATGCTACTTGTGACATCCTTGGGAGGATGTTCTTATTATATGCCATTCATAGATGACTTCTCTTGCAAAACCTAGATATAATTCTTAGAGAAGAAGGATGAGACTTTCATGTGGTTCCATACCTTCAAAGCCTCGGTGGAAAATCTGACAGGGAAGAAGATCAAGATATTGATGACCGATAATGGCACTAAATATGAGACGAACGAGTTTAAGAAATTTTGCAGAGAAGCTGGCATCAAGAGGGAGACCACAACTGTTTATACTTATGAGCAGAATAATGTTTCTAAACGAAAGAATAGGAACATTGTCGAAGCTTCCCATGCCATGCTATGTGACCAAATTCTACTGAAGTTTCTATGGGGAGAAGATGTGAACACTACTTTTTATATACAAAATCAATGCCTGCATTCCACTCTGGAAACAAAAACTCCTGAATAGGATTTCTCTTATAAGAAACCTGATGTTTCACATTTTAGAGTTTTTGGATGTCCTATTTATTTTCATGTGCGGAAAGAGAAGAGGAGCAAGCTAGATGCTTCTGGGAAGAAGGGAATGTTTGTGGGCTACAACAAAACTTCAAAGGCCTATAGAGTTTATGTGTCTAGTCAAATGGAAGTGGAGATATGCCATGATGTCACCTTTGATGAAGATGCTTCTCTAAGGAAAGTAGTCAGTCTTCCGAGATCTGAGGAAGATCATGAAGCAAGGCTTGGAAATCAAGAAGAACCGAAGGATGAGACAATGTTACAGATGAAGGACCTAGGATTGATGCATTACTTCCTAGGCCTGGAGGTCTGGTAGAGACCTAGAAAGATTTTCCTTTCTCAAGGAAAATACATTGTGAAGCTTCTGGAAAGATTTGATATGGTGGACTATAATTCCATGTTTCCATCGATGGACCTCAACTTCAAGAAGTTCAGTAGCAGCGCTGCTGAGCCTGTGGTAGCAAATCCTACTGATTATCATCATCTCACATGGGCCTTGATGTTCTTAGCGAACACTCGTCCAAAAGTATGTTTTGCAGTGAAAAATTTGAGTTAACATATGGTTGAGCCTCATCAAATTCACTAGGTTGGTTCCAAGAATATGTTGGTATATCTTTAGGGCACGATAAACCATGGGCTAAGATACAATGTCGGGAGCATGAGACTCCATGGATAGACTGATGTCTATTGGGCTAGCAGTGTGCTGGACCGTAAGAGGACATCAGGATGTTTCTTCACACTTGGTTATGATTCGATATCATGGATGAGCAAGAAGCAGAATTCGGTAGCTTTGAGCACCGCAGAGGCCGAATACATTACAGTGAGTATAGCCTATTGTGAAGTAGTTTGGTTCCAAAATATATTCAATGAGTTGTTTGGGCATGTGCTAGATATCACTGTGATACTCTATGCTAACCAGAGTGGGATTCGATTCTCAGAGAATCCCACGTTCCACAATTGATCCAAGCATATTGATATCAGGTACCACTTTATTCATGATATGGTACAGCGAGGCGTCGTAAGGCTCGATCATATAGGAAATGATGAGCAAGTCATGGATATTCTCCTAAATCTCCTAGGGAAGGTCAGGTTCCTAACCTTCCGTTAGAATCTTGGTATCGTCGAACGACCCTATGCTGAGGGTCCTGTTGGATGATGAGCTCTGGGAGCTCTAGGGGGCTTTGGGGATAGCTTCTCGGAGCTATAAGAAACCAAAGGGTTAGGCTTGCCAAACCTTGTTGGTGTGCTTCTACCCCACCATTATGGTGATTGAGTTGGTTCACCTTTAATTACCTATGCCCCGTATGCATCCTACCCATTAAGTTCAGGGCTGATGGGAAGTACCTCTCATTTGGCCAGTGAGGTGGGAAAAGCTAAAGACTAGTAGCAAAGAATGATGGATGCATCCTATATTTCCGTACTCTCTATCTAGGATGGCATGGTCCAACCACTTGATATGGGATCAAGTATAATGAGGTTTTAGACCTCCAACTGACTTTGGGTCAGGTAAACCAACTTTGGGTTGGTATGAGACTCTTTGTGAGTCCTATAGAGGTTTCGGACCTCTGGGGTGAATCTGCCAGCCGAGAATGATGCCTTTGTGACTAACCCACTACTATTCTGAAATAAATAAGCCAAAAAAGCAAGCTACGATGGGATGACACATGGTGTTTCGATTGCAAATGTGGATGGAGTTCTCCCTAGTTGAGAGGGAGTATTAATTTTTGACAACTAGGTCTAATGTCCATGTTGTGATTCTTATATGAAGATACCAATATTCTATTGGACTCCTCTTTTAGAGAGGTGCAAGATCGATCTAAAGATCATCTTAATCTGATGATCAGAACATTTAATTTGAATTTATTCAAAATATGTGCAGGTCAGCCTTAAGGTTTTGTGTCCCAGATTTTGTGTCACACACAACCTCATTGATGGATATATATTGGTCAACGTTGGAGGAAATTTTCACTCATCTAATCCTCAAACATTTCTCTCTCCTCATCTGATTGGTTCAATGACCTTGGAGGCTCTTCCCTCCACATGTGGGAAAATTTCAGCAGCAACACATTTCTGTTTTTGGCCTAGGTTTTTTGCAACAGTGTTGACCAGCATTGACTTTGGTCAACGCAAGGTCAAACAGACCTCAAAATCTCCCATAATTTTGATTTTCCAAAACCGCATTTTTGGCACTATTCCCGAGGGTAGACTTTGACTTGGCTGTGTTAATCTAGCTGTTGTTGTTGTTTGCATTGACCGTTGACTAACAACGTTGACTTTTGGTTGTCCTAGAGGGTTGTGTGACAATTCTGGTTGGCTGACCATATTGAGACTTTGCTAGTTTAAGCATCCTGTTGATCGTCGTAACACACCAACACACTTATATGTTTTTGATTGTCTTCTGTCGATATATTGGTCTGTTCTATCAACATTTTACTTTGTTGTGTATGTGAGTGTTGTCTGATATTGGGATAAAAAGTAAAGTTGCATCAAGCATAGAACAACTACAAAAATTTACAAAATTCAACCCACAAACATCTAGATATAGAGGTAGAGGAGGGCATATATGGCTCCTTCAAATAGAGAAATGCTAAAAGTAAGCATGATAAGTTTCAAAATGAGTATGAAAAATTTTAAAGTGGAGAAGATATAGATAAACAATTTCCAAAAGACACCTGATTAAGAAGGAAAAATAGAACAAAACTCCAAGGAGAGTTCAATATGATCAAAAGACCCGCCTTTAATGGAAATAAAGAAGAAGAAAGATAATCCTAACTCCTAAATACAACCATATGTTTCCAAATATATGAATATTCCAATAATTTAAAGGCCATATTAGTAGTATATCAATTGGAAGTCTAGGCCAGTATTTTCTAGATTCGGTAGTCTAAATAGGCCATATATCTTATTGAAGGAGAGCATATTTGGGTTCAATTATGAGATGAAAAATCACCTCCAGCTGCCAATCTGCTTGGAAAAATACATCAGGCAAGAATTTTCCAACATTAAGGCCAACAACGAGAATTTTCTTAAAGCAAGCACAAAGTAGGAGAAGCTTATTAATGAGTTGATTGAAAATTCAACCCACAAACTTCTATATGTAGAGATAGAGGACGGCATAGATGATTTTTTTTAAATAAATAAATGATAAAAGTGACCATGATAAGTTTGAAAATGAGTATGAAAAAATTGAAAGTGAGGGAGGGATCGATAAAACATTTTCAAAAGGCACGAATTTAAGAATGAAAAAGAGAGCATTACTCCAAGGAGAGTTCAAGATGATCAAAAAAACCACTTTTAATGGAGAGAAATAAGAATTAAGATAAGCCTAGCTCCTATATACAATGAATTATTTCAAAGATACGAATATTCAAATAATTTAAAGGCTAGATTAGCAATGTCTCAATTATAGGACAAAGCTTCACTATGGTGGGAGGAAAAAAAAACAAAACATCATATAGAAGCAAATAGACTTGCCTTAGAAGAATTCCATAAACAATTAAAGTAAAAATACTTAAAAGGGATATATTATCATGGTTGGTCCAAGGATTTTCATGATTAAAAGTTGGAAAAATAGAGTATGGATGATGTTATGGAAAATTTTACAAACATGTTAAGATATGTTCCATACATTTAAGAGGAGCAAGCGAAGGTGCAACATTTTCTAGACTACCTTCCTCTCTGATACAAGGAAATAATTCAGTTTGAAAATCCAAAAACCATTGATGAAGCTATACGAAAACTAATAATTTGTTATTAGCAATTTAAATATAAAATTGAAGGCTCAAAGTAGTAGTATAAGAAATAAAAAAGTAGAATTGGAAATGGAATTTTTTTATTTTTTTATAAGAGGGTTAATTAGAATAATTAGCCACAACATGTAGAGTCCCAATCTAGTTCCGAACAAATTGATCTAAATAGTAAAGGAATTAATGGTGCAGGAAGAGAAAGAGCACCTTCAAAACATTTGGGTTGTGAACAACCCCATTTATGTAGAAACTTCCCATACAATGCCAAATTAGTCCAAGATTTGTAGGCCATACACTAGGTATCCAAAATAATTAACATAAGAAGACAGAAAGACAAAGCATCAATCAACCATGATCAACATGCTAGATATAATACTAGACTAACCTATATCTATATTAATATATCCGAGAGCCAATATTAGTGATGTCAATCAGTAATTTTTCGAAACATGCAAGTTAAGAATAGAAAATTTTAAAAGATCTAGTTGGTTCAATTAACTACAACCACTAAAATAAAAGTGACAAACTGGATTAAATAGTGTCCTTTAAATTTAAATGGATATATAAAAAAAAAATTGATAGGAATGGATTGGTTGGATAAAATTCAATGTATAATTAATTGTTAAGAGAAAAATATTACATATGCTAACAAAGAAGGAATTGATTAAGAATCAAAAGGCATACTGGGGCCCATATCCACCCTAAATAATTGTAGCCTTACAACTAAAAATGTGTGCCCATAAAGATTATGAATTGTTTTTTTTCTAGATAGAATAAATTAAAAAAAAAAAACATAAATGATACTATAGACAATCTATAAGTAATTGAAGGTATTAAGGATGAATTTCTAGAAGATATTATAGGATAACTGCTAAGGAGAGACATATAGTTTTCAATTGAGTTAGTACTATGAGCCACACCTTTGTCTGAAGAAAATTATCAAATGAGTGTGCTTGAACTTATGAAGTTTAATATGCAGTTGCAAGAGTTTTTCGATAAAGGATACATACGACCAAGTGTTTTCCCCTGGTGAGCCCTAGTATTTTTTCCAAGGAAAATGGATGGGACTTTCAGGATGTGCATATATTACCAACAACTAAACAAGATGAAAATTAAAAATAAATAACATTTTCCCTAAATAGATGACCTACTTGATCAAGTCAACGAAGATAATTTTTGCTCAAACATAGATCTCATATCAGGTTACCGTGAGTTAAGAATCAAAGATGAGGACACACATAAAACGTCACCCATAACATTGTATGGACAATATGAATTTTTTGTACTACCATTTGGTCTTAGCAAGGCATATTATATCTTTACATGTCTAATGAATAGTGTGTTCAATAAATATCTAGATAATTTTGTATAGGTTTTCATTGATGATGTTATGATATATTCAAAAACCAAAAATGAAGAGAACTTAAGGATCATAATGTTATTATCATTAAGGGAACATCAAGTGTATGTAAAGTTTAGGAAAATTTATTTGTATAAAGATAAAGTTCAGTACTTTGGACATGTGATTTCTAAGGTGTAACAACTCCCAAAATATATATATATATATTTTATACACTTAAGGACAATTCTAATTTATCCCTTCATCCTTTATTTCTTATCCCTATATCCTTTCCGCTATGCTTATTTTCAAATTCCATGTCCTCATTCAGTGACTATTCAAGTCTTCTTCTACCATACTCCAAAATAGTCAATGCCTTAACCTTCCACATAATAAACACTCCCCATTCCTATAGTTCATCTTACCTATATATATTTTTAACATATATATTATCTCCTTACCTATAATACCTATAATAAAAATAAAAAATAAAAAATAAAATATATATATATATATGCCCATACATATGGTCCATTTTATACATATGGTAACCCATTAAAATTTTTAACCTATACATCTATTATCCCACCTTATCATGTGCATCAACTTGATGTTATTGATTCATATTTCAATATATTTGATATTAAGTATTTAATGGTGGAATTATAGTTTTATGCCAAGGTTTAATTAACACTTTTAATGTCCTCCACTAATTCACATGATAGGTATAAAGAGTATATAGTTTCATGTCCACATTAACTCACCCTACCCTACTGGTGTGCTGGACCATCCGTTGATTTCCAAGTGGCCATTCACATGGCCTTCAAATGGCTTTTTCTCATCTCTTGAGGTTACACATGTACATGTCTGATCATTGGGTTGATATGAACGGTCTAGATCCGTTTCACAAACCCCAAGGGTTTTGACCTACTCTCTCGAGATTTCATTTCATCATTTTTGTTGTTTGATTATGGTTTTCTACTGCTCTGGTGCTCCCCCTACTTGATGGGCCAGCAACACCATTTTCCACCCTATTTATGGTTGATTCCTCCACCATTGTCATGATCAGAGTTCTTCATTCATGCTAACACAACAGGGGTATTGTTTCATGCTACTATGCATAAGTTCTTTCACTGATTTCAAAGGTTTTAGGTGTTCCATTCCTACAATTGCAAGTTCTGTGTCTTCGCACTCTCAGGTATGATTTTAATTTTGGTTTGTGTTTATGGATTCCTAGCTGGCTTCAAAGAAATTTGTCTAACCATATTTTTCTCTCTTCTGTAGGAAGGGTGCAATTGTGGTTAAGTCGACTGGTTATTAGACATTACTAAGGTATCCCACAACTTCTTGTATATCTGGTTCATTTTATGTGTATGCTATGTTGTTCAATTTACTAGCGTTATTATTCTATGCCTTCCATCAAAGAATTTTAGTACCAGTCATTCTAAAATATATATTATTGGCGGTGGATTTTTTGGATTCTACTTTGTATTTTCTATTTGAAATTATTGTAGAGAGGCTATGCTGACCTTATCTCATTGTTTATATTTCTCCATTATTGTAACTTAACCTCTAGTGTACTCTATATGCTTGATTTGTGTGAGAGTAAGCCGACTCGAGTCTTTGTAACAGTGCACTGATTTCATCTATATTTTATTGTAATTCAGATGTTGATCTTGCAGTTTATATAAAATTTTGCATTCAATTTTAATGATTTTATTCATTCGAAATCTAGGTTTATGTTATCTATAGATTGTCCCCTCAATCCTCTGACATACATAGTAACCACTGTCTGTGAGGTAGAGGTAGATGTATTTTCCAAATTTTATTGTAACACCTATACATGCATTTCTATAATTATTTTTTGGGAAGCATTTCATTAACCCTCACCATAATTTGTTTTAAATGTTTATAAATGGTGAATACTAGCATTGTATGTCATTGTGAAATCTATCCTATTTTCTTAATATATATAAATAGGTATAGATTTAAATTTAAGCACACACGTTCAAAATAACATAGATATATGTTTCAATACCCATAATTGTTGAGTTTTTGGTTTTTCCTTTGCCAGAAACTATGATTCTTAAATATATATTTTTTTCATTTGTTCTTCTTCCTTAGATTCAAAATCATTTTATTGGATGAAGCTACAAAACCCTTAGTTTATTTTTATTATTTATGAATGTGCAACATTTTCTGATGCCTTTGTATTCGATTTATTTGTTTATAAAACTCCCTTAGCCACACTGATATTTTTTTATATTCGATGCATAGGTATACCCAATACCCTTCTTTTCATTAGGCAGCTGGGAAGTATGCATAACTTATTCTTAAGGGAATACGCAGTGTCTTCACACATCCTATTATTGTAATGAGGTTGGAACCATACTCTTTTTGTTTCCCAGTCTTTTCTTATTTATGTTAGTCATATTTAGTGATGTATTCATTTCATATTTTTTATTTGTTTTCCATTTAATTTTTTATAATCTAATATGGGTAACCTTTACAAGAATTTCTCCTCTTTTTCAAACTTGGACCAGAATGCAACATGCATACCTCTTTCAGGTTACCTCAATCATGCTTAATTAATATTTGGTACTCTTTTATACTTATTCAATTTATAGATAAGATCACACTTACTTACAACTTCGCTATTGTATGTGTAGGTGAATAAGAATGTTATGGAAGAGTACACACAAGTAAGATACTTCTCATTTCATGTATTCATACCTGTATTGATACATGGATAGCAAGATTTCACTTTATTAATTCGTCAATTTGTTTTCTAACTGTAGACTGGTCTTGTGTAGGTTTGTTTTTTTTATTCATTTACAAGTTTCAACTGTCACCTTCGAAGCTCAATCTAACAGAGGGATCCTTTCCTTCTCAGGTCGGTTGCTATACCATTGAGGATTTTATGGCACTTAACTTAGTTCATTTTTTTTCTAGAAATAAGGTATCAATTCCACACTTATTCATTGACCCTACTTATTTGAATGTAATTATTTATTCTGTCTAGTGTTCTAGATTTGTGTGACAGTAATTTCCTCAAAATATTTCAGAGAACTTGTAACTTGATAGTTTATATATTGAATTTTTGGCTATCGTAAATTCTCTATTTCATGTATTATCTCTGCTACATTTTCATGAGGAAATATATATATCCGTGGACATATATTTGTTTTTCAAGCTAGGACTGATATTCGTTTAGCATGTAATATTTTTTCATAATCTAATTTACATCATTTTTTCATATTTTATTCAATTAAATCAAATTTATATCAATTTTCCCTAGTTTTGCTGCAAGATGTAATGGATATCAATTTAACATACTTTCCCATAGTTGTGTACATATTTTACCTTTAAAGATAATCATACTAGCATATATGTAAGATGATATTTAACTGATACATGCCTTCACACTTATTATTTATTGATAGTGGTATTTTACGAATTCTCTTAAACAATTACACTTACTAATAATCATGAGAATAGGACCCTTCCCTAGTTTTATATAAATTCTGATGGTTTATCTATTATTAGTTCTTGTGTATGTGTAACAAAACCAGAGGCTTCAATGTATTTAATTAAAAAGAAGACTCTATACAATACAGATCAAAAAATTGAATGTACAATAAACATAGAAGTATTTACTGAATATTGTAATAACATTTGCAAATCAACAGTTTGAAATAAAACTCTACTGCTTGTCTAATATGGCATGTACAACAACCTACATATCAAAACATGTCTTCTAGATAGGCTTCTGCCTCTGATGTAAGACTATTTTTAGTACTTACAACAATTCTATAATATCATAAATTTATTTGAAAATCACAGTAAGCACATACCAATGTGTAAAGACTAATTTTCCTCCCAACCACGAGCTTCTCCTCATCTCTCCCCTGAGCATAAACCAATATTTCCCAGTGTAGACAACACCTTATTCACATTAGGGATGGCTATTTTAAGCCTTCTTTCCCTAAGTTCGTTTCCATAACAGTGTCCCGTTATTATGGGATGTTGCTTCCCATAGCCTAGTATTTTATTTTGTTCTTTCCACAAAAGATTTCTTTAAAACTTGCTTTTCCTCAGAATGGTTTTATTCTTACCTCTTCTTAGTAACTTTCCAATTTACTAAGGATTTTATTATATCTTTTTCTTCCATATAATAAAATTATTTACTAAATTTTTCCACAAGGATTTTGGTAGAGTTTTGGGAAATTTTGGAATTCTAGTTCATCTTAATGGATAAGAATTCTTGGTCTCCATTACTTTGTCTTTAGCACATTAATATTTAATTCACAATTATTTATTACTTCAAAAATAAATATGTTCATACAAAATTATTCCATAGGTCCACCTGAACCAAGGATTTATTTACACAACATAAAAGCTATAAATATGGGTATTACATAGTCCCCCCTAAAACAAAAGCACTGTCCTCGGTGTTGCAGATTTCTCTACTTATCTTTGAAAAACTCTAGATACGCTTCCTTCATAATTTATTCCTATTGTTACACCATTTTTTGGTCATCTAACCTATTATCATTAGATGGACACAAGTACACCATGTAAGACCAATTTTACCCTAAGTAAAATTTCTTTCACTATGTGAAATAACTTAATAAAACACATTTATTAGGTTGTTTATGGTCTAAACAGGAAACCCAAGGGGAAATATTAAACAAATCTATATTTTTTTGGTTTTCCTCATGGAATAATTAATTAAACAATAATCAAATTATTATTCCTGGTCATATTTAACCCAAAACAAGGAAATTAATTAGATAAATCCTTATTTTCTAGGAATAATTATTTAAATCTTATTTAAATAATATTCCTTGTTAAATATGACTAAATAATCTATAAATAATTAAATAAATCATTATATATTTAATTATCATTCAACCACTTCCTTAAAATAATAAATAAATCATTTATTTATTTATTATTTACAAATAAAGGGATTTGACCCATGTCAAATGCCTTTTCTCTCCAACAAATATAATAAAATATTCCATAAAAGGTGGATCTAGATTTGGTTAATATTATTTTAATCATGCACCAAGATCTAGAATGACCCAATATTTTGTTATAAATAGAAGGGTTTCCCCATTCATTTGTCACCTTTTTTTGCCTATTAGTCACTCTGGATCTATGCTCTTGGTCTGACTTTGAGCCATTATCATTGTCAAATTTTCTATTATTTCACTTTGTGAGCTCCCTTTGAGTTCTATGTTTGTCTGGGTTTTCTACACCAACAAGAGAGAGAAATGCTAGATCTGAAGTGCTGAGGACTTTTAAGAACCCATCCCATTAAGGAGAATTGGAAACACCTTTCTCGTTTTCCTCTCAGGTGCCCTTAATATAAAATTCTTTCAAAAATAATTTTCTTGTCTTGTCTATTGGATGTATGGAGAAAAACCTTATTTTCACTACTTAATATCTTTTTATGCATAGATCTAGATTTTTGCAGCATTTGTCTTGATCAACTAACTGTAGATCTAAAGATATTGGCAGGCATATTTGATGTTAGGGATATAAGTTATGTGTAGCTAAAGTGGTCTTTTTTCGTACACTTTGAAAAAAGATTCATACTAACAATTGGCGACTCCACACAAGTTTTCAATTACGACCACTGTCGTTTTTCATATTCCTGCATATCAAGCTGCTTCAGAACCTAGGGTTTCTTTTCAGCTGTTTTTTTTATTTTTATGTTTTTTTTCACCTATAAAACCCTCAAACATTAAAATTTCTAACTTTCGTGTGTTTTTGGCCCTATTGCGCAGGTAACCGGCATCAGCTGCAACTGAGATGACAAATTTTTCTGAAATCTGCCGCCGAGACACCTGGAGCTGTAGGTCACACTTTTTAACCCAGAACCTGTGACTTGCACTGCAGGACGCACTTTTCAGCCTAGAATCTGCTACCTGGACGGAAAACATGTTAGAACCTGCGACCTGCGACCTACACTTTTTTCTACAAATTTTCTGCAATTTTTCTGGGTTTGTCTAAAGCTTCTGTCAGGGTTTTCCAGCGTTTTTCTCCGCCCGTTTAGACCTATTTCTGATCTATTTTACTCATTTAAGTGGGAATATAGCCCCCTAGGGCTTTAGTACCCTCCAATTTTGTGGAAGAGTTTTAGCTGTTTCAGACGTTTGATTTTTTAGAGTTTTAGCCTTTTTCCTTTCAAATCTGATACCTCACCTTCATATCCCTTTTAAATCAGCTCTCCTACCTTTCAAATCACCTCATATAATTTTGTTTAGGTTTGCCTCTAGGGTCACCTCCTTTTCCCTTCTACCTTTAGATGATTCCCTCCTTTTTTGCAGCAACCTTGCCTCTGCCTCTTTGTTGTTCTCTGCACCTCTTTCCAGAAGATTCCTTCTTTAGATCCTTCTCCTTCCCGACCTCAGATGTATTGGCCCATTTTTAGTGTGTTTTGATTAGATTTTTTCCCTCTTTTATGACTAGTTTTGGGAGACTCGCCTTCTTGGGTTAGATCAATGCATTGTTAGCTTTTAATTTTCTGTTATTTCAGCATCATATACTGTTCTCTGTAGATTTATTTTCAGTTACGCAGCACACTTTTTATTTTACTCTCAAAATGTCTGGGTTTAAAAATTAAAATTAAAACGTGCCACACACTGACCCTAAGTGAAGAAGAGCCTGGTTAACACTGCACCTCTCTGCCCTTGTTTCGACATTGCAATCACTTGATTCTGCACCTCCCTGCCCTTGTTGGTCATTCTTCTTCCCTTTGTACCGTCATCATTGCGCCCCCTAGGCATATATCCCGAAGACTTCTTGGCCTTCACCCTAAGTTTCTGCTTGGTCGACTTGCTCCTTCCCTCCTTTGTCGAGTTAGTCCTCCCCTGAGTCCGCACTCTGACTCCTCTTCTGATTCTTTGGGTTCTCCCCCTACTTCTGGTTCTCCCCCTGTTACCTTCACCATGTCTGGTCCAGGGCCTAATGTTAGCAAAAACGCTGGCCCTAATGTTGAGAATGTTACTAGCAGAACCACCACATGAACTACCTCGACTGTCCCTTTGCTACCCTATATGGCCGGTCTCAGTCTCCCCGATTTCAATCAGTTGATCAATGATCCTATCCGCCACAATGTTGGTTGGCCTACTATGCCAACCAAGCTCCCCTCCGACATTACCAAGTTCAAAGGCCTTGCTGGAGAAGATCCCTCCAACCATATCCAATATTTCCACATGTGGTGTTCATCCAATTCCATTACTAATGATTCCATCTGTCTTAGATTGTTCCAACACACGCTTATAGGAGAATCTTATAAGTGGTATCTTGATCGGACCGCCTCTTCCCATACCACCTTTACTACCATTGCCCAAGCCTTATTATTTTATTTCCAACTCCCTCTGCGATATGACACTGGTACAGAACTCTTGACTTCTTTCCGTCAATAATCTGTGACCCGCCTTTCTGCTTATGTATAGGAATGGCAGAGAAGAAAGAGCTTATGTCGAGCTCCTACCTTTGAAGATTGTGTCTACATAGACTGGTTCCTTAGATCACTCTTACCTAACATCGGCAAATATGTCGCATCCCAGTTCCCTCAAACTGAAGAATCCACCCTCCAAATAGCCTTGAAATATGACATCATCTATGCTCAGTCTGGTTATGTTTTTACCGTCGTCCCTGACCTCCCCAGACTCGGTGGCGCTAATGCCCTGGGGGCATCTCATTCTGCCGACAGTATCGTTGGAGCTCTTTCACATCCCTACACTCAACCTCCTATGGGCTATGGTCTCCCTCCGGGAGGGGCCAGTACCTCCAACACTTTTCCCCCTCCAGGTAGCATGTATCCAGGATACGACTTGCCTCCTCCTTTTGCCCAATCTCATGCTTACCTCAATGGTTACCCCAACCTAACCATTATCCTTATCCATAGCCCGGTGCCCTCAAACTCCCACAACATTTATTGAGAATGCAACAAGATGATGGAGCTTGCTGGAAAGAAGTCGCCTTCACTAAGTGGGCCTCGCGTATTTTTGGCGCAAAGTCTATTTTTAGACTATGTCTATTTTTAGACATATGGATCATGGTCTATGAGTTGCAGGATGCTATTTGTGGATGGTTGGTTAGCTCTAAAAAATAGATGGACTTCTATTTTTAGACATATTGGTGGAGTCTATTTTTAGACCGCGCACTTAAAAATAGAAATGTCGAATATTATTAGCTCTTAGATAATATTTCGACTATAAATATTATCTTATCCTCTTACAGCACTTCGCCTTGAGCTACTTGATGTGGCACATGCAAAATCTGATGAAGGAACACAATTTTCCTAGGGTTTAGTTGAGCTATTGCATGATGGAATTCAGCTAGAACTCGTGTGATTGAGTTTGGTGGAGTTGATTGAGGAGTTGATGGAGTTGTGTTCAGGGCTTAACTTAGTTGAACTAGTTGTGATTATTATAACCGATTAATACACTAGTGATGAGTGGTGTAATTAATTATTAATTAATTCGCTAATTATTAACTCATAAATCAACTAAAGAATACATCAGCTTAACTCAATTGCATGGATCAGCTTCTGTGGAGACTGGGGCAGTAGGGTTGGTGAAATAGCCTGATGACTCATCATTTTCGTGACTATACCAGTGCATGAGATTTGCACACACATTGATTGAGATTGCCAATGAGAATTGCGCAAGAAAATCAAGTGGGATTCAAACTTGATCTCATCATTATTCATCTTGGATTACACAAGAGAGGCAGAAAGCACAGTAGAGGAGATTTGAACATGTGACTTGTCGTATCTCGAGCTTGTATAGTGTGTAACAATTGGAGATAGTGCTCGAGAGCTTGTGAGGAGTTTGTACTATGATTGTTCCATGTTATCTATCATTATAATATACATATATTTGGGGGTTTTTAGCTTTAATTTTTCCCATAAATACTGTGTTTATATGTGTGATTGTTCATTGTTTTAATGTGCGCATGCGATTGTTTTTTTATTCCGCAAATTAATGATCAATGGTAGAAGAGATTATGTATTATGCATGAAGCTCAAATAGTGTGTGATCAGTGATAATCTCGGTGAATAAGTGATCTAGTATTCAAAATTTACACATGGTATCGCAGCGATATTGATCATTGGAGCAATTGCAAAGTATCTGAAGCGGGTGAGTTTTGAGCTCGGTGGAATTCAAATTTATGTAGAGTTGTTTTCTGGGTGTCAAAGTTGAGATGTCTTTCAACGGATTGCGATTGGAGTATGCTCCCTTGAAGGAAGCTCGAATTATATTGCATGGAAGGACAGGGATGGAGGCGGTGTTAGATGACAATGGGTTGAATGAGTTCATAGATGCTCGAAGTCCCAAAGCCTACTTCTACCGATGCTCGCTCTAATTGAGGCTTGGCAAAAGAAGACAACAAAGTGTCAAAGAATTCTATTGGAGGGCATGAAGGATCACATAGTGTCCAACCTACATCATAAGGCTTCTCCATATTTGATGTGGAAATCCTTGACATATTTATTCCAAAGCAAGAGCAACCAGAGAGAAGTCGGCGCTCAAGGATAAACTCGTGAACATAAAGATGGAGAAAGGAGACAAGATGCCCAAGTACCTCACTTAAGTTCACCCAATGCAGGGATGAGTCGGGAAGTGTGGGGGTGACTATAGATGATGAGGAATTGGTGAGCTTGGCTTTCCCTTGGGGCTTCCGAAGAGTTGGCATTCCTATTGTGAACTGGCCATCAATCTGGGAGAAATTGCTAGGGATGGGGAGCGACTTTGGCCTGATCTGTGTCAAGAGGAGATAAGGTGGAATACTAGTGGACGACATCTTCATCAAAGGCATCCGATGAAGAGAATTACGCTTTTACTACCAAATCAAAGAAGGGGAAGAGAAAGAAAGCTTCTTAGTCCTGGGGTGCGAAAAAACAAGAAGCAGTGACATGTCCAAGGTGAAGTGCTTTCACCGTCACCAACACTGAAAATTATGCCACAAATTGTCCGTGAAGATGAAAAATAAGCAAAGTTGTTGAATCTGGCACTCGGAGAGGCCTTAGCCTTGCATTTTGAGTTGGATTTTTTCACCGATCGCATGCTTGGTCTCAAGTGTGGCGGATCTGGCAGTGGTTTCCCGGACAAAGGTGCATCTTTTCACATGACAGAGATTGAGATTTGTTTACCGATCCGGATGAGAAAGATCTTGGAGTGCACATCGAGATGGGTGATGATGGTAGATACAGTTGCTATCTAGGGTATCTGGTACTCATTTCATTTGAGAGGGAGTCTCGGTAAACCCTTCTTATTGAAGGAAGTGATGCATGTTCCGTGATTGAAGAAGAATCTTATCTCTCGTGGCGATGTTAGAAGACAAGGGATATGATGTTGCTTTTTAGCGAGGGAAAGGATTTCCGCGCAGCAAGGCAACTCGGTGAGACCCGCGAGGATAGGGGGTTCGAGTTAAGAACCTTTATCAATTACGGGTAGATGGTAGCTGCAAATAATGAAGGTGCAAGGTAGAAGGAGGGGGTGAGCTCAGATGATGGGGGCGAGCCGTGGCACCCTGAGAGATTGGGCCACCTTCACCATGGAGCCTTGAAGATACCGCAGCAGATTTCTACTGAAGCCTCTAAAGGCACTCTTGCACATTAAGACTCAGCAGCAAGGGGTGTACCTTGGGGGAAAATTTGTGAAAGCCACTCTTTCACGAGAAGGATAGTCGCGCCACGACGATCCTTGAGAGAATTCACACGACGTGTGGGGATCCTTTCTCGCAGCTTCGACAAAGACAGCTACCGTGCACTATGTGACATTTGTTGATGATTTTTTCTCGTAGAGTGCTCGGATCTTCTTCATGCGTGCAAGAAGAGCGAGACACACTCAAAGTTCGTGAGTTCAAGCGGGGCACCGGTTGAGAAAGAATCTGAGTGAAAGCTAGGTGAAGGCTTCATCTCTCGGAAAATCCAAGGACTTTTTTGCAGGACAAGAATGAATTCGAAGAGAGCTCATAAACGACCTACAAACCCACAGTAGTACACCGTGGTTTCTGATGGGAAGAACGTAATGATCGTGGGTGTTGCACTAGGGCGATGTTGCATGATCGTGGGCCTACCCATTCACTTGTGGGCTGAGGCATGCAATACCGCATTATATGTGGGACAACCCGTTGTCCCTCACAGATACTTGGCATGAGTACACTCAAGGGAGGCGTTTTCCGGTAAGAGGCCCGATATTTCCCATTTGAGGATTTTTGGTTCACCCGTTTACATTCATGTGACTAAGGATGCCAGAAGAAGTCGGGAGCCGACCGCGCAGGTTGGGATATTTTTGGGGTACACCCGATATGCCCCACAACTATCGTGTATTTTCCATAGCCGTAAGACCGTTGTGCGACAGGATATCAAATTTCAGAGGAGAAAGCCATGAAGTGTTCACTTGAGAGGGAGCCACACTTGCATGCAAGAGGAGGAGCTATTAGTTTCTAAGGATGAGTCTCAGCATGTGATCAGCCCACATGATGAGGTTCATGGAGTGGAAGAGACCACTCATGCGCCGCCTAACCATCGTAGGGTGGAAGCGCATTGACGTGTCGAGCGAATCGGCTCAAGATGCGCAGAAGGTTGTAGGAGCACCTACATCACGTGCGTGACAGAGACAACTACTCGAACCTAAGTATACCCGGATACATGGCTCTTGTGAGCAAGTGTATCGTGACAGCAGCCATCCTCTTCAAGGAAGCTTCGAGGACCCCCGCATGGGTAGATGCCATGGTGGAAGAGTATGATTTGATTGTCGAAACAAACGGCACTGGAGATTGTCCCGAGGCCGTAAGGGAAATCATGGTGGGTCCCGAGATGGATCTAAAAAGTGAAGCAGTAGTTGACGACGGAATGTGGAGAAGTAGCAAGGCAAGATTTGTTGCCCGAGGCTTTTCGCCGTATAGAGGGGATCGATTATGAGGAGACCTTTGCACCCGTCGTAGGTATTCTTCCATACGGACGATCCTAGCTCTCTCAAAGCAGTATGGGGTGGTACATTCATCAAATGGATGTGAAGACTACGTTCCTCAATGGAGTCATTGAGGAGGAGGTAAGTACATAGAGCAGCTCAAGTTTTTCGAGATCTTCAATAGTGAGTCGCATGTGTGCAAAGCGCTAAGAGAGCAATGTATGGGTTGAAACAAGCACCTCGTGCTGGTACACACATCGACAGATGCGCTATTCTCACCGACTTGATTCTCCAAGAGTGAGCCGGATCCTAACCTATACTAGATTGTGGTGGAGGGTAAGTTGTTGATCATTCTACTCTTTATGTAGATAATTTTATTTCGACAGTGATGAGCTCGTTGATACTTTCATGCAAGGAGGATCTTGCTAGAGATTTTGAGATGAAGAACTTAGGCCTCCTTCATTATTTCCTATGGATTGGAAGTTTGACAGTCACAGTTGGTGGACTATTTTGTTTCTCAAGGTAAGTATGCCCTGGGAGATATCGGAGAAGTTCAACATGCATGGCTACAAGCCCGTTGATACTCCTCTTCCGGAGGTTGGAGGAAGGAGGATGCTACTTCGAGCAGAGGGTAGGGATGCCACCGTTTATCGACAAGCCAGGGGTCGCTTATGTATCCGGTCAATACATGACCCGATATATGCTATGCGCTAACCGCGCCTTTCTCAAGCTATGGTTAAGCCTACCAAGCTCTTCCGGGAAGGCGTGCAAGCATGTATTGCGTTATCTTAGAGGCACATCAGGATATGGATTGTGGTACGACAGTGAGGATGAGTTGAGGCGTAGTGCTTCAGCATCCGTATCATCATATCGTAGATTTTGTGCGCCGAGAGAATCATGTTACTTTCATACATTCCCTACTCGGGAGGATCGTGATGTCGATATCTTGACGAAGGTGCTCACCAGAAAGAAAATTAGAATACCACTATGAGGTAGGGATAGGCTGCGTATAATCCATATCTTGTTGAGAGGGAGTGTTGAGAATGCAACAAGATGATGGAGCTAGTGGAAAGAAGTCGCCTTCACTAAGTGGGCCCGCAGTGGTATTTTTTGGCGCAAAGTCTATTTTTAGACTATGTTTATTTTTAGATACATGGATCATGGTCTATGAGTTGCAGTGATGCTATTTGTGGATGGTTGGTCAAGTCCTAAAAATATATGGACTTCTATTTTTAGACATATCGTGTGGAGTCTATTTTTTAGACCGGCCATCTAAAAATAGAAATGCTCGAATATTATTAGCTCTTAATAATATTTTCGACTATAAACATTATCTTATCCTTGGCAAGACTTCAGCTTGAGCTACGAATGTAGCACATGCAACGATAGAAGGGAAATACGATTTTCCTAGGGTTTAGTTGAGCTATTGCATGATGGACTTCGCTTATAACCCTGCGTGATTGAGTTTGGTGGAGTTGATTAAGGAGTTGATGGAGTTGTGTTCACGCTTTTAACTTAGTTGAACTAGTTGTGATTAGTCTAACCGATTAATACACTAGTGATGAGTGGTGTGAATTAATTATTAATTAATTCACTATTTATTAACTCATAAATCAACTAAAGAATACATCAGTTAACTCAAATGTGCATGGACAGCCTCAATGGAGACCAGGTGCAGGTTGCGTGAAAGAGCCAAGTTGACTATCAGCCTGTATTATACCGGCATGAGATTTGCACACACATTGATTGCGATTTCCAATGAGAATTAGTGCAAGACTAAAGCTCGTTGGGATTTGAACTTGGATCTCATCATTATTCATCTTGGATTGTGCAGAGAGGCAGTTAATAGGTAGAGGATATTTGAACATGTGACTTGTCGTATCCGAGCTTGTGTAGTGTGTAACAATTGGAGATAGTGGCCAGAGCTTGTGAGGAGTTTGCACTATGATTGTTACATGTTCTCTATCATTATAATATACAGATAGTTGGGGGTTTTCAGCTTTAAGATTTCATAAATACTCGTGTTTATATGTCTCGATTGTTCATTGCTTTTAATGTACGCATGCGATTGTTTTTTTATTCCGCATATTAATGATCAATGGTAGAAGATATTATGTATTATGCATGAAGCTAAAATAGTGTGTGATTAGGATAATCTCGTTGAATAAGTGATTTATTATTCAAAATTTCTACAAAGATTTTTACCTCCAACTCCCTTTCTTCTCAACCCCAAAGAACAAAGAACTACCACCCCCCCCTGGGAGCAAGTATTTGCACAAAGAAAGGGCACCCGACTAATCCTCCTTCTTCTCAAAGAAAGTGCAAAGGTAATCAAAATCAATATTCCCCCTGGTAATCGTGGACCCAATCCCTCGTGTATTGACTCTAACACTCAGCTAATCAAAGAACACGCACTCTTACCCCCAAGCCGAACAAGCCTCTTCATACAAATAAACCTTGTTCGTGTTGCGATAAGTTTATGGTCATTACACTCACGATTGTCCCCTATTACCACGTATGCGGTAGATGTGGAGTCTCAAGCTACATTGCGAGGACAACATGCCTCCCCTATCGTTCCCCCCAATGTGACTACTTCTCAACCTGTTGTGTTGTACCGGTCCCTTCTCTTTACGCAAGGATTCGTGGCTACCCAACCACCCTCATGGACCGAGTAGCCACTCAACCTTCCCCTTATGCTTCCTCTCGATTACCAGATCCTCATGATGAACTCTAATACACCTTTACCCCGTCAACCTTAACCTTCAAACTTGGTCTCGCCAGCACCCCAAGCCTCCCGCTCTATCTCCGTCCCCCAAGTCACCTTCTTCGTGTTCCCTCACAGAGCCTCCTTCAATATCCAATGGTTCCTCGCATATCCCTTAGCCCAAAGTTGAGGTTCATACCAAGGTTCCTATGGGCCCATTATGCCGAAAATGCTACTTCGGTCGAGCCGCTCATTCGTATAGCATAGCAGATGATTTGGCGTGCCTCCTCGTTGCTATTTCAACACCGGAACTCCTCCGCCGTGTCCTTATCAATGGAAGGCTCCACTATCCACCATGGGCGCCCGAGATCCCGCCGATGACCAATTTATTGTTTTCGATGCCCGTCAATCGTAACATCCTCCCTTTCCCCTACTTCCATAGCTTTCCAAATCCCGCCCAAAATCCGAAACGCTAACATTTCCCGTTGTATCATTGATGAGGGGCATCCACCCGTGTGATGTCTCTGTCTTCGTTTTGGAAACAACTCTGATCTCCCTAAGTTGGCCCCTTCTACAATCACCCTTCATGCGTGGGATGGCCATGCCTCCCAACCTATTGGCCTATTATGTAATTGTCCTATCACTCTTGCAGCAAGACTGCTTTGCATTGATGTTGAAGTCATCGATACCCCTCTTGATTATAACATTCTTTTAGTGGGCGTAGCTACACTTATGCCATTTTTTTTTCCCATCCGTGGTCGACCGCAAGATGTTTTTCCCTCATAATGGAAATATAGTCACCATCGACCAGCCTGACGTATCATGAGCCAAAAATCTCAGACCTCCCCCGCGACGACCATCTCTTCTCGTAGCCAATAAGAAAACAACATATTCTTTCGACCAATGTATCTCCCGACATCTACAAAGACTCCTCCTTGCTTGGAACCTTCCCCTAGTCTTCCTCCTCCTCCCCGTCTCTCGATCCCAACTTAGTGAATGTTTGCATGATGCGAAATCATCTCTAGGCCGACCTTATGCGGCTCCGCTTCGGCTAGCCAAAAACCTCAACCTCGACCTCACCCGCCACAAACCTACTCCTAGCCATTTGCCCTCGCCCACTGGACCTTTTCCTTCTAGCCCTTATCCTGCAGCCTAGTACCCATGAGCCCCCCTCTATCCTCCCCGAGTTGGTTCCAATAGGTCTCAACCATCTTGGAGCCGTTCCTCCTAGCCCTTACCCCCGCTAGGTAGATACCTTTCCCTTGATCCTCCAGGGCACCACTACCCCGCCCCTCGGTCACCCCCAAACCTTACCTTACTTTGACATTGGTTCAACCGGTTCCCTTAGCTTCTTTTCTTGCTACAGCCCACCGCAGACTCCTCAACAGACCTTCTCCTATTGTGACAAACCTCCGGGAAAGAAAGGCAAAGCTCACAAGGGGGCATCCAAAGACAAGGCCACCCCAAATGACCCCCCTGCCCCTCCTCTTTCGCAAAGCCTTACGCCTTGTGTGATGTCACTCGGTCATGCCAACCATACTTGTCCCGAGTTCCCCGTATTAAACCCATGCTTAAAGTCGCGTTCCCCGAGTCTATGGTTCCCGAAACCTCTCGTTTCTTCCTCAACCATAGACAAGAACCCAAAGACTATTCTAACCAACAAACCCCCGTGCATCGTGTGGTGTCCATGGCCATTATTCCCACCATTTTCCCCCCCTAACGTATTACACGCGTCTATTTAGAGGTTTTTTCGAGAGTACGAGATTGAAAAAACCAATCCGCCTCTCCCATTCTTGCGTAGTATGCTTCAGTGTCCGCTTGAGGATTTACCCACTCCCATTGACATTCCCTCTCCCGATGTCGAGATGAAGGAGCCTTCGTCCACCATTTTTCTACCTATCATCATCCATGAGACCCTTGGTGGAAGTCCCCTTTGAAGACTTCCCCCCGATGTTTGGCTTGACCTCCCTTCGCCGATCACCTTAGGCTCAACATCGGTGGATCCTTTATCTCGCTTACTCTTTTGTCACCTCTTGTGACAATGCACATGTGAACCTCTCTTCTCATGATGATGAGTCAGTAGCTTTTCCGCGTCAAGTGGTCTTTCTTCCACTCAGTCACCCCATCTTCTATCACAATGATGACATTATGGAAGGAATCACCACCCCCGACTTTATCTATTCCCCCTTACATCAAACCCATGCATTTGAATCACATACCCCTTGTGGCCATTACATTGATATGCAATGTTTGGGTAAGGGGGGCACCCATTTTTTTCAAAGACCGTGAGAACCAATTCTCTCATAACTCTCCTAGTGTATCCGTTCATGTGGACTTTAGCACCCTTATTCTTCCACATTTAGAAGAACCCTCTAGAGTCCCATATCACTTTAGCTCACTCAGGGATGATACCCCTTATCATTACTTCATCTTACATCAGCAACCCGCCTCTTGGACATTGTTGTCGACCACCCTATGAGTTTTCTAGAGAGAATTAGTTCATTATCTCCAAATCCTCTCTTTAGGATAGTGGACACCAAGTATGACAACCCGAAAAATTAAATTCCATTTGATTCATATATGCATTACTAAAAGAGATGGGTAATCATCCATTTCCTTTCTCAAAAAACTACATAACCATAATGAAAAACAAATGGCGCACCAAATCATTAAAATGTGTTTAGATTCCCCTTTTTCTAAATACATTTTGGCATGACCACAACATGCTTGGGGGAACTTATGCCCCTCAACCATAAAAATCCCATATCTCACTCAAAAAAATAGCACTCAAAACCCCTTTCTTCCGACAGTCGCCCTTTTCAGTGTCATTTCCCTGGGGATAGGTCGCAGCTTTTCTACCTAGTACGTGCTACCCATGTCGTAGAACGTACCCCCAAAAAAGTGCGACCCGGCCTCGTTCATGAGCTCGGGGTACTGTTAGTTTTTTAGTGACTTGATACTTCACCATGACACATTTTATCCAGAAGCATCACTTCACCCCTCCTCCAAATCGAATTTCTTCACTTGCAACACTCATACTAGGGGGCACCACTTAGCCTCCATACTTGTCCATGCTCGTGTTGATGTTCATCGTGAGTTACCATCTTGTACTCATGTTTTTATGGTCCCCCCTTGGACCTTTACTATGTGGCAGCACCATCAAGTCACCCTTGTTTATAGCATATGAGTTGAGTCATCACTGCATTCATAGAGTCTATCCCGAGTCCCTTTGTATCCCACTATAGTCCTCCATCCTTCATTGTTTGGTACCTCTCTCATGTTGCACATTATGGCCTTCTAGCCTTGCTGTCCCCTCATCCCTCACGCATATTGTGTCGCCGCCCGCCAAGTCATCCATGCCCTTTATGCTCTAACAAGGAAGCTCGTCCATCCGCTACTCACATTCCATTATCATCATTGGTGTCAATCTATCACCACTCTACTATTTTCTCTCATGCCTTAGTCGAGGATCCCTTATTTCCTCACCTAGCGTAAGGGCACCTCCTCCTCGTCGACACTGCACTCATTTATTCCCGCAATATAGGTCTCAGAGGGCGTGTACCTTGTTCCGAAACTCTTCCACTATTGTTCGACACCCCCGCATCGTGCAAAGGGACTCCTTATTGCCCTTTTCGACTTGGTTGTTTCTCACTTCCCAAACTCCTTTTCAACATGATCGAGATCCGTATAATCGATGGTCTAGTGATGCAAAAGCTAAGCTCCATGATTCCCTTGTGTGTGTGTGAGATGTATCAACCCTCATGAGGGAGTGGCCCTATAGGTAGCCCCCTCACATGCCCTGGGATGACCTCTTCATCTGCAGCCTTCGATACGAACTCTCATATATTTGATGATGTCAGCCTTAGTCGCTTGAAGTGCCCCTTTGATTTTCATGTATCGCTTAGATTTTGCAAAGCCCTTCCCCATTGATAGGGGGCATTTGGGTTGTATTTATATCTCATGTACTCGTATATTATTGTATAAGTCCCTGTCGTTATCCCAAGCACATCATGTATGTGGGATTCATCATTATATCTTTTATCCGGCTCATGTTTATGCCGCATGTACTTTATAGTTCGTTCCCTTGCTTATCGGATGCACTATTCTTTTTTACTTTGTCTCCCTGGGGCGAGCATAGGTATGCTTCCCCCACTACCTCTAGCACAAAGTAAATTCCCCTCATAAAAAGAGACTTGTTGCACCTATAAGGCTCATCTCCTCAGGGGTTCTAGTTCTCCAAAGACATTAGGCTACCTTACATTTCTCTCTTTGACTTCCCTTTGATGTCCGGTGATTGAGTTCTTACAACGTACTTCAGTCATACGATTTGCTCCTAACACTCGCACGCTAGGGGGGCAACTGTTACACCATTTTTTTGGCCATCTAACCTATTATCATTAGATGAACCCAAGTACATCATGTAAGACCAATTTTACCCTAAGTAAAAATTCTTTCACTATATGAAATAACTTAGTAAAACGCATTCATCAAAGTTGTTTATGGTCTAAATAGGAAATCCCAAGGGGGAAATATTAAACAAATCTATATTTTTTTGTTTTTCTCATGGAATAATTAATTAAACAATAATTTAATTATTATTCCTAGTCATATTTAACTCCAAAGTGAGGAAATTAATTAGATAAATCCATATTTATCTTCTTATTTTTCTAGGAATAATTATTTAAATCTTATTTAAATAATATTTCTTGTTAAATATGACTAAATCATCGATAAATAGTTAAATAAATCATTATTTATTTAATTATCATTCAACCACTTCCTTAAAATAATAAATAAATCATTTATTTATTAATTATTTACAAATAAAGGGATTCGACCCAAGTCAAATGCTTTTTCCCTCCAACAAATATAATAAGATATTCCATAAAAGGTGGATCTAGATTTGATTAATATTATTTTAATCATGCACCAAGATCTAGAATGACCCAATATTTTGTTATAAATGGAAGGTTTTTCCCATTCATTTGTCACCCTTTGTTGCCTATTAGATCACCTCGGATCTATGCTCTTGGTCCGACTTTTGAGCCATTATCATTGTCAAATTTTCTATTATTTCACTCTTGTGAGCTCCCTTGAGTTCTATGTTTGTCCGGGTTTTCTACACCAACAAGAGAGAGAAATGCTAGATCCGAAGACCGAGGACTTTCAAGAACCCATCCCATTGAGGAGAATTGGAAACACCTTTCTTGATTTCCTCTCAGTGCCCTTAATATAAAATTCTTTTCAAAAATATTGTTCTTGTCTTGTCTATTGGATGTATGGAGCAAAACCTTGTTTTCACTTCTTAATGCCATTTTATGCATAGATCTCGGATTTGTGCAAGCATTTGTTTTGATCAAATAACCGTCGATATGAAGATATTGGCAGCCATATTTGATGTTAGGGCTATAAGTTATGCATAGCTAAAGTGGTATTTTTTTTCGTAAACTTCGACAAAAGATTCATACTAACACCCGTGCCCAAGTAGCTTCCTCGTGTGCAAAGTGATTCCATTGCGCTTTCACCCGAGATATTGTTCTATTCCGGAGCACAATTTGTTCCCGTTCCAATATACGAAGTGGTTTTTGGAAGAAAGTCCACTTCTATTTCCACCTATATCAAAGTCCACTAAACCACATGAGAAGGGTCATGTATATGTTTCTTCAACAATGATACATGAAAAAACATTATGAACTCTACTATGACTAGGTAGAGCCAATTTGTAAGCTATTGGGCTCACTCTTTCTAAAACCTCAAAGGGCTCACAAAGATTTGTAGTTGCTAACTTAGCACAATCAGCCGTATGCAAGGTAATTTTGCGAGGTTTGATCCTCAAGTACAAAATGATCTCCAAAAGTTTAATTCCCCCGTGAACTATTTTCTTATCTCGTATAACTCTTCTAGTAGTCTCTGGAGTTGCTTTGATGTTCTATTGGATTTTTTACCGTCCACTCCATCTCATGTATTGCATCAGGTCCATGTACCTATTTTTCGTCCGGTTAACTCCAGCTTATGTGCAAAGGTAGGAATTTTATGCCTATACAAAGCTTTGAATGGACTCATTTCAATGGAGGCCTGGCAACTGTTCTTGTAAGAAAATTCTGCCAAATGCAGAAAATCTTCACACTTGGTGGGTTTGTCCATCACATACATGCGAAGCATGTCCTCCAATATTTGAGCTTTCCATTTTTTCTGTCCATGTGTTTGAGGACATTAAGCTATACTAAAGTTCCACTTTGTCCCCATTCCTCCAAAAACAAATTTCCAAAATGTAAAGGTAAACTTTGCATCCCAATCACAAATAATTATCTTTAGTATTTCATGAAGTTGAAACATGACTTTCATGAAAACATGGGCCACTTGCGTTGTCCAAAAAGTGGACTATACAAGAAGAAAATGAGCTTTGCCTTGGTTAATGTGTCAACCACCACCATAATGGATTCATGTATGTATTTAGTATGTGGCACTCAAATGAAAAAATCCATGGATACCATTTTCCCACTTCCATTCAGTGAATAGGAAAATATTTCAATAGAATGTCAGGATGTTGATGCTCTACTTTAAATTTTTTGGCACTCCAAACATCTTGCCAAGTAATTAGCTATTTCCTTCTTCATTCTTGGCCAAAAACATGTTTTTTCGTAAGTCCGCCACCATATTTTGATAACCTGGATGACCCGAATAAGGTTTGTTATGCTATTCATTTAAAATTACATGTTTCAAGGTAGATACATTTGGAATATACAACCTTTGTTTATAATCGATCAATCCTTTCGTACTCATGGTGTATTGTAGAATTTTAGCTTTCTCTATTTTTTTCCCCGCAATTTCAAATATTAAGGATCTTGCAACAACACTTCCCTAAATTTGTTCCTCCACATCAAATTTTACACTACTACTTATATATGACAAAACCTCGATGAGAATGTCTACTTAAGGCATCAGCAGTTTAATTTCCCTTTTCATTTTATGTGTTTGATCTCCATATTAAATTTTCTAATGAAAGCTAACCATCTTTCTTGCGTTTCAATTAAATATAGTTGAGTAAAGAAATATTTCATACCGATATAATCAAATATCAACACAAATTTCTTTACCCAATAGGTAGCGACATCAATTTTTTTTAATGCATGTATGAAAACAACTAAGTCCAAGTCATATACCGAATAATGCTTCTAATGTTTTTTTTCAATTTTTCATGACTCATAGGCTATTACCGCATCATCTTGCTACAATACTCCTCCCGTACCTCCTATACAAGCATCAATGCACACAAAAAAACTCTTTTGATGTATCAACAATTTTTAGGATAGGTTTCGTAGTTAATTTTTGTTTCAGCTTGTTCAAAAATCTCTCGGGCACTTGGTCGTCCATTCAAACTTCACACCTTTTTTTCTTCAAAGAGGTGATGGGGTAAGCTAATGTAGAAAAATTCTTCTATAAATCTATGGAAATATCCGTCAATCACCCATAAATTATTGTATTGTTGGTACATCGGTAGGTAAATGCCAATTCAAAATTGCTTGTACCTTTTCTAGATCTATCGCTAATCCTTCTTGGAAAATAACATGCCCTAGGTATTGAATCTTGTGTTTGTAAAGCTCACAATTGCTAAGATTTTCATACATAGTTGGTGTTCTCTAAGTGTTTGAAGCACTATTCAAATATGTTTTTGTTGTTCCTCTCGGCTCTTAGAGTACACTAGAATATCATCTATGAATACTACCACAAACTTATCCCGTATGTTTATGTAGAACATTGCTCATGAGGCACATGAAAGTAGCATGGGTGTTTGTGAGTCCAAAGGGTAAAACTACGAACTCTTAATGTCCATACCGAGTTCCAAAGGTTGTCTTATGAATATCTTCATCTTTAATACGTGAGCCGATGATAACCACTTCCTCAAGTCAATTTTTGAGAATACGGTTGCCCCCTTTACTTGATAAAACAAATCATTTATTCATGGAAGGGGATACTAGTTTTTAATGGTTAACCTCGTTTATCTATCTACAATCTATGCAAATTTGAGGGTTCCATCCTTATTCTTAACAAACAAAATTGGCGCTCCCCTATGGTGACACACTTCGTGTAATGTACCCTTTGTTTAGTAATTCATGCAACTCGAAGTTTCAATTATAACAATTCAGGAGTGTTAATTCTATAAGGGGCTAGGAAACCGTAGTGACTCCCCTCGTACCAACTCAATAAAAAGTCAATATCAACTCATTGGGGAAGTTAAGTGAATTTCTTGAGGAATACATCCCGAAAGCCCTCGATCACCGGTAAAATTTTCTACATGTTCATTTTTTTGTTTTTTGTCCCAAATATTCAATTTGGACAACATACACCATACAACCTTTTCCTTGTCGTTTGCTTCACTTGTAATATGTAAATTTCCATAATGTACTACGTGTTTTAGCTGCCTTTGAATACTGATCTAAATTTCCTAGAGCATCAATATAACTTACTCTATTTTCTAAGTAGTTTACTATTGCTTTCTCGATGCTCTACACCAATCTGTGACAAACTAGGAGGTCAAAAAAATCCTAAGAGAAGGATATTCCATTTGAAATATGTAATGTACCCATTTATATTGATAGGAATTTTTGGTATTTTATGGGTCACCTTCCGTTTGGTTCCCGTGAGCCAACCACACCAACCAAGAGTGCTGAAATTTTTTTTCTCGTTTTAGCTTTTACATTTTTCCACTATGTGTGGAATAACATAACTTAGACTAGCTCATGGATCAATTTAAAAAAGACACATGTTAGGGTAAAAGATGATACCTTCAATTTCAATCATAGCTGATTGATGCTCACCTTCTCTCGTCTTCCAATGCCACACTCGATCCCTGGGAATGTTTCGGCAACATCATTCACTATGGTCGCTTCCCCGCACTACTTGAATGTTCTGAATTTCACGTAGTTGTGTGGGAAATCTCGCAACATGTGAGGCTCACCGCATCCGCAAAAATTTCAATGCTTCCTTGGCTCTTTACCATAAGTTTCTCACTTGATGTTCCCCTTCCATAGGCTTCTGGAACCTATGCGAGAATGAGTTATCTCGATTCTCACCACCTTGATAGAACCTTTTTCGCCGGTGCTTTTTTCCTGAATTCTTAAGATAAGTTGGTTTCGATATTTTTGGACTTCTTTCAACCTTCCCTTTTTCCTTATTCTCGCCAAATTTTTAACTCGTCATTCCCGCCTTTAAATTTTTGTTAGCACAATCATGCTTTTTCGAATAGCCTTTTCCATACCCTTAGGATTGTCAAATTCAATCTTTTCTTTGTAAATAGTGGGTAAATAGCTCCCTAAATAGTTGTACTTTAGTTTGTTCTTCCCTTATGTATGGAACATACCGAAGTAAGTTGGTGAACTTTGTCATAAATTCATCAATGGTGAGTTGTCCCCCACCTTAGCTCATGAAATTCCTTTACCCCCGTCATCATAATTCCTCTCAAAGGAGGTATCTAGATTTGAATTTCTCTTGAAATTCTTCCCATGAAACAATCTTTTCATCCAAAGAAGTGTATGATTTTGGTCTCTTCTCACCAAAGTGTGAATTTAACTTGTAATTGGTAAATTTCTAGTCTTGCTCTCAAATTACTTCTGTATTCATATACTTGAAAGTATTTGTACCATATTCGTGGAGCCAAAGCCTCCACATCTTCTTCCTTCTCCCCATCAAATGTTGGAGCCTTTGATATTTTGGAATCCCCCCCTTTGTATCTCCTTTCTCTTTCTGAATTTGGAATCGTTTTACAAGACTCTTCCCCACTCTTAGACCTCTCTTATCTATGCTTTATTTCTTTCCTTTTTTTCTTTCTCGGGGTTCTTCCTCTTAATGACTAGATCCTGGAGGTTAACTCTCTTATCATCCTCTCTTGTCTCATTGTTGGTTTGCAAGAACGTTCTATTTCTATTTCTTAGTCGAACCATTTCCCCTGCTGGAAATTCTTAATAATCTCCAAAGATCTAAGCATTTGGATATGGTGGGGCATCCTTGTCCCCTAGTTCCATATACAAGTCTTTTTCAATCGTACATGACAACAAACCTACAACTTTTTCCACTCTTTTAATTTGATGCACAAAACAAAATTATCACTCATAAAACATAATCCCAATCTTTATTCATAATTTTCTAATCCATAATTTAACTTTTCCGACAATGGAGGTTTTTTTTTCCGTGTTGGGACCCATAAGCAAAGTGTTTTAACTTGGGCCCCCGATATCACTTGTAGCAACCCCCCCAATTTTCTTTTTTATACACTTAAGGACAATTATAATTTATCCCGTACTCTTTTATTTCCTTATCACCATATCCTCTTTTTATATGTTTAATTTAAGATTCCTCGTCTTACATTCAATGACTATTCAAGTCTTCTTCTACCATACCCCACCATAGTCAATGCATTAACCTTCCACTATAATTAACACTCCCCATTCCTATAGTTAATCTTCTATATATATGTTTAACGTACATATTATCTCCTTACCTATAATACCTATAATAAAACTATATATATATATATATATATATATATATATATATATATATATATATATATATATATATATATATATATATATATATATATCCCATACATATGGTCACTTTTATACATATGGTACCCCCATTAAAATTGTTAACCTATACATCTATTCTCCCACCTTATCATGTGTATCAATTTAATATGATTGATTCATATTTCAATACATTTGATATTAAGTGTTTAATGATCGAATTATAGTTTTATGCCAAGGTTTAACTAAAAACTTTTAATGTCCTCGCACTAATTCACATGATAGGTACGAATATTATATAGTTTCCTATCCACATTAATTCACACTACCCTACTAGTGTGTTGGACCATTCCTTGATTTCCGTGTGGCCATTCACATTGCCTTCACATGGATTTCTCTTCATCTCTCAAAAGCCGCATGTAGGCATCTCGATCATCTTGCTGAGATCAATAGTTTAGATCCATTGGAGAAACCCTAAGTGTTTCTCGACTCTACCCTCCCCGAGATTTCATTTCATCATTTTTCGTTGTTTGATTCCGGCCATCCATAGTTTTGGAGCTCCACCTCCATGATGGATGTCCAACACCATTTTACGACCTATTTGTGGTCGATTCCTCCGCCATTATCATGACAATAGTGCTACATTCATGCTAACACAAGAAGGGTATTGTCTCATGCCACCGTGCATAAGTTCTTTGGTGATTTCTCAAGCCGTAAGGTGTTCCCTCGCCATAATTGCAAGTTCTCGTGTCTTTGCACTCTTAGGTATGATTTTAATTTCTGGTTTTTTATTTATGGATTCTTAGATGGTTTCAAACGAATTTGACATAACCATAGTTTTCTCTCTTTTGTAGGAAGGGCACAATTGGTGGTTAAGTTGACTCGGTTATTCCACATTAGTGAGGTATCACATGATTGCTTGTATCATTAGGGGAATTTTGAGGTCTAAAAATGGGCTCTCCTAAGGAAATTATAAAAATAATAGTGGAAAAAATCAAATAAGATTTGATGACATCATCAAATTTTAGAGGGAAAAATGAAAAAACCACTTTTTTCAACTCATATTTTTGAACTTATCTCCCAAAGTTTTTTACTCAAATTTCGAGTGGGAGTACTCATTGATGCGAAATTTACTCCTCATCCAAGGAGCACCCATGTTGCATACTTTTTGATGGGTCCTATTACACGAAAAATGAGAAATATATAAAAAAATGTGATTGTAATCACTGTTTTTTTTATGTATTTCCCATTTTTTCATGTAGTAGGGTTCATTGAAAGTATGCAACATGGGTACTCTTTGGATGAGGAATTAAATTTTTTTCATCCAATGAGTACTCCCACTCGAAATTTGAGTAAAAATTGTAGGAGATAAGTTGAAAATACGAGTTGAAAGAGTAGTTTTATTATTTTATTATTTTTTTAATATTTTTTACCCTTTTATTTAAAAAAATGGTAAATCATCCCCTCATGGTTGACATCATCAACTCGAATCCTATTGGTTGTTATAAAGTTTATTTTTGTTGTACATTTTTTCTTAGGAGGCCCACTTTAGACCTCAAAATTCCCCTAATGCTTTGGTTTATTTTATGTGTAAGCTATGTTATTAATCCCCTAATATGGTAGCATTTGCATTGTTGCAGGTAGGGTTTTCTTCCCTCTCGCTCATAGTTATAGATTACTAAAGCAATGTATGGAAATGATGTTCCCTCACAAATCCACAAAGCTCCAATCTCACTCGTAATATAGGTAACCTCTTATTCCTTTCCCTTCGTTGTTCAAGAGAATACCTTTGTGCCATTTTTAGAACATATGGTTTCTCTATTTATTTATCAAAGGATTTTTTTTGTCGATTTTGATTTCTTCTAAACCCTAAATTTTTCAAATGTAGCATGGCTTATGAGCGATTTCTCGTAATGGATAAATCCCTATTTCCTAATTTATTATGGTTATTTTGATTTCATTTCATATTAAAGTAAATTCTTCTACCCCCTTTGATTTCAAGAGGAGTTTATGGTATTTTTCTCTCATGCCAGGTTCCTCCTCCGTCTCATATGGAATTTTAACTTTTAATTCCATTGCTTGGCAATATTGTTTTTATGCTATCTCGTATACATGTAATTCCATTTCATTTTTTCAATTGACCAAAATTTGTATTCTATGCGTTACGTCAAATAATTTTACCATCACGAGCTAGAATGTAGATTATTGGCATTGGAGATTTTGGATTCTACTTTCTCTTTTTCAATTTGGGATTCTTATACAAAGGCTATGCTACCCTTATATCATTGTCTCCGTATTTCTCCTTATTGTAATTTAACCTCCATCATACTCTATATGCTTGGTTTTCATTTGACTAAGTTGACCTTAGTCTCGCTTAAGAATGTAGTGATTTCATCTATAGTTTATTGTACTTTACATGTCTATTTTTTTAGTTTATATAAAATTTTGTGTTCAATTGTAATGATTTTATTCATCCGAAAATATAGGTTTATGTTATCTATAGATTTTTCCCTCAATTATTTGCCATACATAGTAATCCACTGTCTATGAGGAATAGGTAGATGTATTTTCTATATTTTATTGTAACACTTATACATGCATTTCTCGTAATTCTTAGTTTGGCAAGTGTTTCATTAACCCTAGCCATACTTTGATTTAAATGTTTAGAAATGTTGAATACTAGTATTGTATTCCATTGTTAAATCCATCCTCTCGTTCTTAATATATACCAATAGGTATTGATTTAATGTAAGCACACACATTCATAGTAAAATAGATATATGTTTCAATACCCATAATTGTTGAGTTTTTTGGTTTGTCCTTTGATAGAGACTCCATATTCTTAACTATATTATTTTTTCATCCATTCATCTTCCTTAGATTCGAAATATTTTTATTGGATGATGTTACACAACCCTTAGTTTATTTTTATTATTTATGATCGTGAAAAATTTTCCGATGCTCTCGTATTCATATTTACTTGTTTATAAAATTTCCTTAGCCACAATGATGTGTGTTTATAGTAGATGGATAGGTATACCTGATAGCCTTATTTTCTTTAGGCATCCGGGAAGTATGTGGTACCCATCCTTAAGGAAATACACATCATGCTCTTGTAATGAGGTTGGAACCATACTTTTTTGATTCCCGTGTGTTTTCTTATTTTTGTTAATCATATTTAGTGACGTATTAATTTCTTATTCATTATTTTTTTTTCCATTTAATTTTTTTATGATCTCATTATGGGTAACCTCTGTATAGATTTATCCTATTTTTCAAACTTGGACCAACATGCAACATAATTACCTTTTTTCAAGTTAGCTCACTCATGCTTAATTACTATTTGCTACTATTTTTTACTTATTCAATTTATAGATAAGACCATATCATTTACTTACAACTTTCCTTCGCATGTGTAGGTGAAGAAGAATGTTATGGAAGAGTACACTCAAGTAATATAATTATCATTTCCTATATTCATACTCGTATTCATACATGGATAGTAGGATTTCACTTTATTACTTTGTCAATTTGTTTTTCTAACTATAGATCAGTTCTCTGTGCAGTTTTTTTTTAATTGATTTACAAGTTTCATATGTCACCTTCCAAGCTCAAGCTAACATAGGGATCCTTTCTTCCCGAGGCTCGGTTGTTGTACCATTGAGGATTTTATGGCACTTCACTTGGTTCTTTTTTTTCTAGAAATGAGGTGTTAAGGCCACACACTTGGTCATTGACCCTACTTATATGAATGCCACTATTTAGTCCATATAGAGTTAAAGATTTTTGTGACAAGTAATGTCCTCAAAATGTTTAAGAGAGCTTGTAACTTGACAAAGCTTATATATTAATTTTTTGGGGACTATCGTATTCTTTATTTCTTGTACTATCTCTCGCTATTTTCATTATTAAATATGTATATATGTGGATACATATATTTTTTTTCTATGCCGGGGATTGATATCCGGTTAGCATGTAATTTTTGGTGTAATGTAATTTACATCAGCTTTTGCATTTTTATTCGATTAGATGAAATTTATATCAGCTTTTTCCTACTATTGCTGTAAGATGTAATGGATATTAGTTTAACAATGTTTTACACACTTATGTACATCTTTTAACTTTTTAAATAATCATACTAACATATATTTAAGATGATCTCATGGTTTCTGACTTTTGAGTGGTAGCCCATATAAATGGCTAGGGCATAGGCATTGGGTGTGGTGTTGAATAAAACCACCAAGAATATGTCATTAGAAGTTTGCATTAATTATGATTGCAGTAAAGGAGATTTTGAGTTAACTCCATGCTCTCTCACAATGGTGTCCCCTCCAACATCAATTTTCACATTGGAAATTGGAGACAGAGATATATCCTTAACATAATACATTCCTCGGAGGTAAATGGTATTTCAATAAATGGAATAGTTTTTAGGAGCATTTATTCTTTTTACAACTTTATATAAGAAAAAATAATGTCCTTTTAACAGGTCTTTTTCAAGTCATCTCACAACTTTTTCACTCAAGTGAATAATAATGTTTCCCCAAAATACCTTTCTATCATTTCTATTATAATGTTTTATTGTACTTGAATTATTTTCTTTATCTTCTAAATTTTATTGTATATGGTTCGATGGAGAAACCCATATATCCTAAAAAATACGTATTCCCGATGGCACTTCAATTTTCAATTTATATTCTTGTTTGAGCACAATTTTTCATCCATAGCCCTTCACAAGATGGTGTTTTTTCATTTGTTTTCTATATTTCTTAGTCTACATTCCCTTTTTGTGTAATATTTGATCAAAAAATTGTTTCAAAATATTCTTTTGTTTTCTTTAGTCCAATTTTTTTTACAAAGGTAGCTCACCGGTGAAATTTAATAATTCTTTATTTGTATTAATTTTGTGGTCTAAATTCCATTTCTATACACAATCTTACGTCACTTCTTTCAGTTCTTTCCATGTTTTTTCGTCACGTAAGTAATTTTTAAAATGCGTGAATGAAAATTTCTAGGATACAATTTAAGTAATTCATAATGATCGTTTTGAAATAAAAATAACAAATATTTTTTGTATGTGTGTGGGGGGATGTTATTTTGAAAATTTCGGGCGAAATGGAATTTGGAGGTTGATCTCGCTACTTATCAAAGACTTCAAAAAAAATTAAAATCAACAAGACAAAACATAAAATGTAGAATATTATGATGATGGCAACCTTATGTTGTATAAACACTTTCCAGCTTTCTTTGAAGAGTTGAACCATATTAATTTCTTTTAATAATTAAGTCAGTGTTACTTGTGTTCCCCCAAGTTTCTATAATGTAGTAGTGAAAGAGTACAGGGGAGACAACGCCAAAATTTTAGAGAGATTAAATGATATGTAAAAATAAATATACATCAAATTGTATTTGATAATAAAAAGTTTGATAATGGAAGGAAACATAGGTTAGCCTCATGGATTTTCATCTCCATAACCGTGGATACCCATTTCATATTTGAAATGTCCCTCATTAAAAGTAAAATGTTTTGCATCACATTTCACTATTTTGAGGACATTTCAAAATTTTCACTTAAATTTTAATTGTCATGGAAGCGTGGGGATCATCCCCCCAAACCTCGTGAGCATTTCACCGTGTAACAATGGGTTGTACTCAACATTAAATTAATGTTATGAGTGTTGATGATGCCTTGTAAGAGATATTTTCTGTTATGTGGGGCTTAAAATCTTGTGACAACGATTTGTCACAAGTGGTGACATCCCCATAATCAAGATTCATTATAGAGGTTGATAGCCCTATATCAAGGATTTGTTACTTGGGTCGGCATGGTTGTAACAAGGAACTAGGGATATCCATATATCAATCTCTGTATGTAACCCCATATCTACCAAATGGTCAACTTTATCAAAGTATGAGCACTTTCACACCCATTAAACGATTTGAGACAAACTTGGGGTATTCTCTATATGGTACCAAAGCCTTCCAATAGTGGCCACTAATATTTTGCAAGGATTGGTTTGTAGCCATTTATGTTCTCTTGGTAATTTAGTGCCCCCCACTAACTATTTGTACACCAATATTTTTCATGGTATTTAAAAATATTGTCCTAAACAACAACTTGACTTGCAAATTCCCTAGTGGGAAAAATGACAAGAACAAGAATATGCAACTTTCTCGTGATCTTGGCTGAATGGTGACTTCACTATCGCCTCAATAGTAGAAAACATAAATGTTATCATCTTGCCTGTAATTTTTTAGCCTTCACCAACGCATCTTTTTCCTTTGAGAATAGATGGAAGATTTGCTTCTTAAAAAAATGGTCATACGCTCATCTCCTAGTGTTAGGGTTTACTTGAGTGTCAAGTTGGTGAGATATTGTGCTGGTCAAATGTTGATTGTCTCAAATAATTAGCATCCTCAAACAGAACTCTTCAAAATACTTATTTTTGGATCTGATTTTTCAATAGACTCAACATTGGTTTCTTATGCCCAAATAGGCTTCATTGAAACAAATTCATCATATTCATTTTCGTTTTCTAGAATCATCTTCGTCATCAATGATACTCATTACATGGATACCAGAGGATTTAGAGCCTCTTTGTTCAACAAGTCACCTTCTCCTCGCCTACCTCTTGCGCAGACCCCTATTACCTCTAAAAGTTCTAGAGAACCCATCATTATCATTCTTTCTACCATGCTTTAGCCAACCAAACATAGATATACTCCCCGTTTATTAAACTAGTTATCCATATCCACTTCCTCTTCAACCAGGATTTGAATTGCGCATGTCTTCTATTACTACCTATTTAGATAAAATACTTTCTTTTCGTGAATTTTTTTCGAAGACGATGAGGTTTCGTTCTCCCGCCTTTTCTTCGTATATGCAACCTTCATGACTTCTTGTAGGGGCCATCACCCTTCCAAGATTGCATAATATAAAGTGCTATGTACATAGGTGAACCACACAATGTTTCTACTATAGTTTTGGGTTGTGGGGTTCTTGATTCAAGAATTTTCAGCACCACATTCTTGTCATTTTTTTGAAAGGTGAATTCTATGGTTTTTGAGTCCATATGTATAGGATTTTTTTTCACGTAGAAATTTTATTCCAACAAAAATTTGGAATATATGCAACTAAATCACCACTACACATAAACTTTGGGCTACTATGCACAAATCTATGGCCCTGTGTGCAAGCACCAATAAACTCGGATTATATTTTTTTAAGCCATACTTTCCTCGAATCGAACACCTCTCGATACATGAATCAGTACACGATGAAGTTGTCATGACCGAACATGTTGTTTTTAGTTAACATTGAAGAATCTTCTTTGAAAAAATTAGCACTCCCTTATTTCTTGTAGTGCCACTATGACCATTTCTTGTACATATCTCGTTGGATTCTCATCACCTCGCATATGCATCCAAGTATTCATACCTATCCTTTGAAATTTCAATCCCTAAAGATATTTATCTTAAAGAAAACATAAAAAAATGTCAAAAAATCTTCTCATGTGAAGCAATAATTGATAACTCGACAAACCTTTGAGTGAGTTTCCCTCACTACCCTCTTCAAACTCGTCATCGTGTTTTAAAGCAATCCAAGAAAAAATTATGAATCTCTTTCTCGGGAAACTCGTAGCTTAAAATAGGTGTTCGCTTTTTATTTAGGTACACCAACAATTATCTTATCAATATCTTTATGGAATCCCATATCTAGAAAATGTTTAACTCTGATGAAAGTATGATCACTTTCACACCCATTAAATGACTTCAAAAAAACTAGGGTATTCTCTATATGGTCCCAAATCCTTCAAGAGTGGGCTAATAATATCCAATAACTCATAAAAAAATATCCATGATAAAGGGATTTCAAAGACAATCGACATGGTTTATTTTCATCTTTGTTTCATGCAAGATGGAAAAGGGCACAAATTTCAAATTTTATTTGGTAAATATTTTTCTCTATACTTTAATATTTAGGTGACATTGCAAAAAAATGATGTCATGTGGCTCCAACCAACTAGACAACATTGTCATTATGCACCAAGAAGAAGTTGTGGGAAGATCCGACACTCATCGTAATATTCAAAGGGAGAGGAATATGAACATGTTAGGGAATTAATGGGAGATCAAACAAATATTAAGTTAAGAAAACACAGAAAAAATTACTCCCAAGACAAGCACAACATAGATAGCACAGCTTTCGAATAAATCACCGTGGAGACTAGCACATTCACCACGATTACAATCAAAAAGAGAAAAAAATAAATGCATCTAATAATTGAAATACATACCCAACTAGAAATCTATATGATACATTTATATATCTTTTGAATCGTAGTGACAAACTTTGAAATTGTAAGTTTATTACTCCGCTCTAAGTTCTAGCCACAGAAATGCACTATTATATTTTTGGAAAATAACAAAAGGGTAATCAATAAAGGACAATAGAATGTCAATGAAAGAACACTTTTAGATAATTTCCCTGCACACATGTTTAGTAAAATCTCCTTAGGTAGCCTAGATGCCTCTTCTACTAATATAAACCTAAAAGACAATTCTTCAACCACATATTGATGTGAAAGGCATTGGAGAGAATGATCGTTGATACAAGGAAGCTCGAGAAGTGTTGCACTATGAATAAGACCAAGCAATTGAAGTGAAGGATTTTCTGATGGTTTCTCTCAAGATATCCGATGCGAGCTTAGAGAGTCGAAGTGTTGTTTTGTTTTAGGTCTCAAAAAAAATTTATAGTGTGTTACACAACAATTTTTCACCGTCCCTATTAGCCCCGTCCCGCACATTGGAGGACTCATTTCGAGACCTATGAGAAGTGACATGGCCTAAAAACACTTGCATGACATTCCTCCTCGAACATGAGATTTCATTGCCCCGAAGACATCTCCCCGCCGACAAAACCCTAAAAACACCTCTTGTATCGGGCGCTGTAGCTGGCTCACATCTTCGGCACCAATGGGGGAAATCCTTCAAATAGGTCACACCAATTGGCACTCCGTCCCGCATTTTCACTCCGCACTAGCCAATTTAAGAAGTGTTTTTTTAAAAAATAAATGGCGGAAGTTTCGTCCTAACAAATTACCGGGACTCGCTATCTATCTTGAGTTGGGAGGTTTGGTTATGGATTTCCATGGAGAGGAAGTGGTTTGCCACCTCTCATGGAAGCTTCCATGAAGATAGGGCCAATCCCATAATAATATGGATCCCAACTCCCCTTCCTCCATTATAAAAGCTTGCTCATCTCCTTTGCAAAGCTAGTCTTGAATTTCCAAGTTCCCACACTCGAAAATGTCGCAAGAGCTCTTCCCAGCTTCTCTTCTAAAGCCAAATACAAGCAAGGGAGACTATTGTCCAAGATCCTGAGAGAGAGGCTTGTCCCTTCTTGACAGAGCTTTATCGAGACACGTTCGACGATGACCCGCCGAAGGATACATCTAGCGTCGAAGAAATGGTTGTATTCTTATTTTGATAAACTAATATATACATGACTACCGGTTATGGTTCCACTCTTGTCTTTGATTATGATTATGAGTTATGTCTTCTTCGACTAACATATAGTTGTATATGCCGGATTTTATGCTCGAGTTTTTTTTGTTTCTTGCATGTGTGTGTCCTATCATGGAGATCGTGAGGATCGTGGATCTCGCCGCAGCTAAGGAATGGGAGCACTACCTCTTCTACGAGTAATAGCGTTGGATTCCATGAAGCCTTCATATCTAGTTGGTTTATTCACAATTAGGAACCCGCACCATAGTGTGATTTATTGTTTTGCTAGACCCACCATGGGCTAGTAGGGATCACCTTCCGTCTCGAGCAGGGGATTAACCTCTTCAACACTTGGCGACCTCGACTGGGAATTAGCATGTTGTTTGCTTTGTAAACTATAGACTGGAGCCTAAAGCACGATATAGCCTTCGAAACACTTTTTCTATGCATTAGCGAAGTAGATCAACGTTGCTTTAGTTAATCTCCCGCCTTAGTTTACAAACCGAACAACTTGGAGTGTTGTCTTGTCTTTTTCGGCCAATTTCTTGGTCTTGCTCTTTGCTTCGGGGCTCAACTTTTTTGGGTCGGGTTTTTTTCGCTTTTTTGGCTTTTGAGTTCGAACTCCAACATCATTGGTCTGATCTTGGATTGCTTATTTTTATTTTTGGCATAGCAGAACTTGACCGGCATGTTTTTTAGCGTGACGTCGTGCACAATTGGTGCGCGGGGCCGCCTTGTCACTGGGATACCCGCGCCATCTCGCGATAGATGGCGCTGAGTTTCTGACCGATGGGACAGCCGCGCTAGTGTCGGGGACTCGTTGGGCTTGCTTGTTTCTCGAGATTTTTGAGCCCTCGATCTTTTGGTTTTGGTTACATTTTTTCAACTCGCTTGAATGTTCTAGAGCCTTGTTTTACCTGGGATCGTTAGACCTCTTTTCCTTTGGTTCTTTTGCCCGTTTCTATCGATTTTGCATTTGTGTGCCTCTAGGGCATCTATGTTGCCACGTGCAGCAGCCTCCCTTGGGATGTTTGTGGCTTCTCTCCTATTCAGCCTAACTTTTCAGTGATTGCTTCTCCTCGCATTCATTTGGTGCTTTGTCTCACTTTGAGCCCTAGATTACATGGTTCATTTGAGTCTTGGAGATTCAGCTCTGAAATGTGGTGAGTCCGGGTCTTGGTTGGGAGAAATTTTCTTGTTTTTTCCATTTTTCTTTGTGCGAGTTGGCGTCATGTTGTCGGCTATCAACTCGCACTCAATTGGACATTGTCGCGCTTAGCTTGTCACTGATGGTAGTCGCGCCACTGGCGCTAGTTGTCGGCGTGAGCAAGTCGAGCCAATTTCTGTGTGTGAAAATTCGAGATTTTTTCCCTAAATCCTTCACCAAGGTGTCTTTCCCTTCAAGTCTTTTCTCATTGTATGAGCATAGATTACATTGCTCATTGTTTGAAATGTCTTATTTCCATGATTGTTTGTTGTAAAAGGGAATCGAATGCCTTGTTTTGATCTCTTTGCTTTGGAAGTCCTCTTTGTGTTTGACCTCATATGCCTCTGTCGCCTTTTGAGGGGTCTTCTGTGTACGAAGTGTTTGAAACAACGATTGCATTCTTAGTGTTTGTTTACATCTCTTTTGCATTCATCCTTCACTAAGGAGAGATTTGTGTTCTTTAATTTTTCATATCATAGTTTTCTTTTCGTTAAAAATGCATTAGATCACATTGCATTGAAAAGTATTTTTTGAGATCCATCATTGAACTCGTATTACATTATTTAATGATTGAAAACTAAAAATCGCTTTTGATTGTATCTCTCTTTTCATCAAAAGCATGCATTAAGTAGATTCTCATTTCATCGAAAATGCATTGAAAGTGCATTCTGTGATAGACTTTGAAAAGGAAAAAGGAAATCATGCATAGATTACTAATTTCATAGTTTTTCAGGAAAAAAAAGGATTCTTGCATAGATTACATTGCATTATTCACGTCGTTGAATGTTTGGAATTACTTTTGACAGTGAAAGTCATCTAGTTTGGAAAAATTTCTATTGTACAATGTTGTTGTTTGTTGCATCATTGTATTGAAGCTCTTCCCTTAACCAGATAGCATTCATCGAATTGAAAATGATTTCTTTTATCAGTATAGCTACATCTAGGATATTTTTGAGACATTACATTCGCTAGGGCTCGAAAACTCGAAACGTAATTGAAAGATAAACATTAAAATTTACTCGAATTCTACACTAAGGCAAGACATTGAAATCTAACGAAACACATTTAAAGGTCTAGGCTAGAGACGTGTTCCGTGTCTTAAAACCCTAGTAGTTGTCGTTCGCGCTCTTGGCTTGACAGCACTACACGGACTTTGTGTTCTCCCGTACCGTCGAGTACATAAAGGGAGACCCCACTAGCTTGTCAATCCTTTATCCATAGGAAGCCGTATTCTCGACCCTATACTCATGATACACCGCATACGCATTCAAGGAGATTGCGCTCGCATCGTACAGTAAAGTCCTTGGTTGATTTTCTTCATTTTGGAACCAACTCGTGTATATTGCGCTCATGGTTATGTGGTACAGCCCTCTTGCCTAGTATTCCCCGAGTAGTCATTTGATCTTTTTCGACTCTTGAATTTTGAAAATATCACCAAGCACTTGTCCTTTCACTGCTTGCTGTCAAAAATGAAAGAGATAGAGTCACCTTTTCATCACGTCGACTTTTAAAACATGAAACGGTGACAGTTTCTTAGTGTCAATGTGGTAAAAATAAATCACCGCGATCACACGCGCCTGTTAGATTTTTTCTTTTGTTGGTCAGTTTGATTGTGTGCCTTGGTTCTTTTTAAGCACCGTTTTCATTTTGAGTTGTTGATGGAAACTTTTTCTGTAGTGCACCAACCAAGTTGAATCCCTTCCGATGGGAATCCTCGGTCTATTTTCCTCCTTTTGGAAATGTTGCAGTGCTCCTTACATGGAAACGTTGTCCCTTCCTAGGTTAATCGTTGGGTTGCCTATCTAGTTGTTCTCAACCTCCGTGGTCCCGAGCTGTCTCCGCCATCGTGCTCAACCGGGCTTCTCCACCCTAAACATCCATCATGTTGATTCCAAGGTGGACCTCTCCCTTATTCGCCTATTTCTCGCATCCTCCTCTTCTAATTTTCTCTTTGGTGAAAGTCCTCCGGGATTCGATGTAACCACGTGGCTACAGAAGACAGAAGAAGCAACGAAAAGAAGAAGAAGTCCGATAAAAGAGAGGCTAAAACTGTCAAGCATCGCTTCGAAACAACGATGTCTCCTCTCGATAAGCTCTCCCAACCCCTCCACGGAAAGTCGGGGAAAGTTCCCTTACATGTTGTGCACTGAGAGACCATCTTCTTCGAGACCGCCCCGGTATTCCCTGAGGTCCTCGAAGAATGGTCCAATCGCGTCGCCCACCGTTGTCATTGCTTCCCGTGATTCAAGTTGGGGGCATGCTCTTCAACCGGTGCTTTCGGTAAGACTCCCAAGCAGAAATAGGGTAAGCTCACTAATCCCTCAGTAAGTTGTGTGAAGGGCACCATGCCATTCACCTTTTTTCCGTATATGGATGAAGCCAAAAGAGTCTTTGGACAATGCAATCGCTTCCCCACCATGCCTTCCCATCGTTACCGTGTCGCTCTTGAGTCCTCCACTAGTACCGATCCTACGATTGGTCAAGAGTCATCTCTTGGTCGATCCCACTCCCCGGAAATTCATATTTAGGGAATCCGTCCCCTCGACCAACCATTGGTCGTGGGATCACTTCGAGTGCGCCGTCCACGGCGCACTCAGAAGTCCTTTCTCCGCTCGAGAGTGGATCTGCACGCGCCTCCATGTCCTTCTCGGTTTTCTTCGTATTCTTCAAACTTGGAGAAAGATTCTCCTCCGTCCCCCGTCCCTCAAGAAGCAAGCTCCTTCACCCTCCCCCATGATGGAGGTCCCGAAGGACACCCCTCCCACCTTCGAAATTGAGAGTTGTGGAGGATGCTCCTTCTTTCGTAACATCGGGGAACACCTTCGCCCGATGGTAGCCCCTCCGCAGTTTGGTCGCTTCTTGATTGGAACCGATTTGCAGGATATCGCCTCCCGCTCTTATGTGCTCTTCGAGATCACAAGTACAGCATTTTGGTCCGTTGTACCCGTACGTCATCAGAGATGAAGGTGCTTCTATTAGTGTTCTATCCTCGGCACCACCTCGTCAAGCTTTCGCCCCACCGCACGTTTGCACCCGTTACATAGCATCCGTTGGCATTTAACAGAAGGACTAGTCTACCATTAGGGATCCCTTCGCAAGGTTACTCGTTACTTTGGGAGGTACAAACTCATCCATATGGACGTGATGGTCGTTCCGTGTCCCCTTGGATTTTACATCGCTGCGATGATTACACTTATGCCATGCGTGAGCACTTGTCTCCCTCCCTCTTCCGCGTAATGTGTTTTCCACGATGAAGGATGGATCATGACCATTGATCATCTTTCGTTCTTTGGTCCTCTCGATATGGCAAATACGCTCGCCATCATCCCTTCTTGGTTTTTTATCCACCCGTTGTATCCGCCCCACCCCGTGTCAACCAACTATGTGAGCTAGCCCTCACCCCGTGCTCGCGTACTTTCCGCAGAACGATGCCGTTGTGCATAGTGTGCTAGGGGGCATTGGGTCCCGACTTCCAAGATGTTTTCCTTCCATCAGAGTGGAACCTCTCGGAAGCAACATTGACTTCCGTTCATTATGATGGGGTCCGCATCGAGCATGGTTCTTTTCCCCGTGTCAAGCTCCTTACATGAAACAAGAAAGTGTAGAGCAAAGAGTTTGTTTTTCGTGTCAAGCTCCTTAAAAAAAATGAAACAAGCTATCGTCGAAAGCATGGTTCCTTTCCGTGTCAAGCTCCTTAAAAAATGAAACAAGATGTCCATGAGGATATCTTTTTACTATGTCAACCTCGTTAAAAAATGAATTAGGTCATGAGGATAGTTTCTTTAATCGCTGTCAATCTCGTTAAAATAATGAAACACGTTCATCATTCAATTTGAGTCTTTGATGAGATATCATAAAATCCCAATCAAGTATTTTTCTTGATCTTTCGTAATCCTTGAACCTTCACTCCATCTCCGCCTTCATATGGAAATGAAAACTTGGGGGGCATGTACCTCAAATTGAGTCACCATGTCAAAGTATGCTTAATTTTTCAAGCTTAGTTTGTTTCCCTATTTTCAAGCTTGTGTAAAAAATGAAACCGAAGTTTCCAAGCATAGTTTATCTTTGTTTCTAAGCTTGTGTAAAAATGAAACCTAATTTTCAAGCCAGTAGTTTTCGTATTTCTAGGTCATAGTGTAAAAAAATGAAACCCTTGCCCATTTTACTCTTTTGTGATTTCCATTTTATCACCCGTTTTGTTTGCCGATGAGCTTTGCTGGGTTTTCTCACCCGCATCGTCAATACTAGCTACTATCTGATCATATGCCTTCACTTGGTTGTTTCTATACTTGTTCCCGACGGAACCACCGCGATGAGTGTGTCTTGTTAGCTGCTGCACCTTCTTGACTTTTACTTTGTTCGTCGTATATTTGCCATCATTACCTAACCGTAGCTGTACCCTTTTATACCACTCGTTCCTCCGTGAGGAGTCACCTTTCTACTCTTTTTATGACTCTCTAGACACAGGAAAAAGATTGCCGTAGTCCCTTGTCATTTTGATCTCGTTAGCAGTGGTTACGAAACGACATCTACCTGGGCAAAGATATCGTTTACCCCCCTTTTTCAGTCGATAGATTATTCATGAAAATAGGAATACCCTAGCCTATCGTGACTCAGAGTGTTTTCTTTAGATATTGTTTTCTACCCTTTTTCGTGTCCCGAGGAACTATTTACGAAAAGGGACCTTCGGACGTTTACTTTTTCTCAACTGTCTTTTTCAAACTCTCTAAACATGAAAAGACATCGATTTCTTCCTTTGTCGTGATTCGTTAAACTCTCGATAGACATCGGATTCATACGAAATGACGTTACCTCGAGTCGCTCCTCTTAGGCTCGTTAAATGTACTAGGATGGATTGCTATCAAGGGCGGACTTATATTACAAGCATATGTTATCCCCTTTTCAAGCTTGTTATAAAAAATAATTGGGGTACTCGCTAGAAATGGTGGGGAAAAAATGAACCACAATCGTTGTCGTGTTCTCGCAGGGTGCAAGATGTCACTCTTGGACGATGGCACTATGTCTCCGCATTCATGTCGGGCTGTACATCTCATCTCGTTTTCACTTGCCTCCATGGGTTTGGGTGATCCCTTTTGACCTCTCATCCGCTCTTTTTGCTCTCGTCGCCATGAGACCTTCGATCATTTGATGTCAAATATCGCCAAACTCACGTCGTGCCGCCCTATATGTTCAAGAGAAGTTGACCCTCGCAAATTTCAACTTCTTCCCTCTCCGATACTCATTTGATCCTCGATCTCACAAAACACATCATGTTCCTCTTCGGTCTCGTCGATGATTTGGGAAACACTATGCGCCTCACCTTCGATCAAGGTCACTTCCTATCGACTTCATCTCATTATCCCTAGAAGATGATCGAGAGACCCCTTTGGTGCCTTGAGTCTCGCACGAGCCTCAACTGGCGTGTTCTTCGCATTTGACGCGAGGGTTTTGACTCATTGGCATGTCCTATCGAGTGATTCTGCGCGCGTGTTCAACGCCAGTCTATCGGATTCACTCCGTCGTAGATTATACCTCAGTAGTACCTCGAGGACCCATTGCTATTATTAGTGGTGACCTCTCGTGTCCGTTAATGTGCCTTCATCATTGGCTGGTAATCGTACGAATGTTGTCGCATGTAACGATTTTCAGCTCACATATTCACATGCTTGAACTTGTACTGTTCGAAGTTGAGATGGGAGCAAGCGCAAGACCCCGGATTTTGTGTGTTGAGATCCAAAGCCGCGATTTTGTGTAGGATTACTATGATTTGTTACATGACTCATTCACCGATGGCTACGACCATACACCTATTTATTTATCGATCCTCGACCGGGATGGTCATGGCACTTATGCCTCGTATCCGGATTATTTTATACTCTACTTCATGGATGCGCACGCGCCCATACCACACATATATCATGTATCCGAGATATCAGCTGTGTACTTCTCCCGCCCGTGCTCTTCCGCACGGCGGTGTTTTCGTTTGGACATGCTCTCGTAAAGCTTACTTCGACCCCTCTCTCTCTGCGGCCTCATGCTTTAGGGGGGCATCTCGTTACACAACAATTTGCTCACCGTCCCCGTTAGCCCCATCCCGCACATTGGGAGGAATCATTTTCCGGACCTATGAGAAGTGACATGGCCCTAACAAAAATTGCATAGACATTCCTCCTCGAACATAGCGAGCTTTCATTTCGAAGACATCTCCCCGCTCGAAAACCGTAAAAACTAATTCCCTCTTTTTGCATTGGCGCGGGGCAGCCGCTCAAAGCCGTACCGCGCCAATGGGGGAAATCCTGGGGTCAAATAGCGCGTGACCAATTGGAGCTCGTCCCGCAGTCACACTCACGCAAGCCAATTTAAGAAGTTTTTTTTAAAATAAATGGCGATGAAGTTTCGTCCTAACAAATTGAATCGGGACTCGGCTATCTATCTTGAGTTGGGAGGTTTGGCGTAGTGGGATTTCCAGTGGAGAGGAAGTGGTTTGCCACCTCTCATGGAAGCTTCCATGAAGATAGGGCCAATCCCATAATAATAGGGATCCCAACTCCCCTTCCTCAACATTATAAAAGTCTTGCTCATTTCCTTTCGCAAAGCTAGTCTTCGGAATCTCCAAGTTCCCCAAGAGCCTCAACATCGCTGCAAGATCCTTCCTAGTTCTCTTAAAGCGAAATCCAAGCACAGGAGACTATTGTCCGAAATATCCGGAGAGAGAGGCTTGTCCCATCCCCCGATGAGAGTTTACCGAGACATGTTCCTCACGACGTACCCGTCGCCAGGAGTAATTCAAAATGCCGAAGCTATGGTTGTATTCTTCCTTTGATGAATTAATATATAAGCTACTCACCGGTTATGGTTCCACTCTTGTCTTTGATTATTATTATGAGGTGTATGTCTCTTCGACTCGACATATGTTGTATACACTGGATTTTATGCTTGCGTTCGTTTTGTTTCTTTGGCAGTGTGCGTGTGTCCCATCACTTGAGACTGCAGTGAGGATCGTGATCTCACGCGAGAGCTAAGGAGTGGGAGCACTACCTCTTCTCTACTAGAAATAGCGTTGGATTCTAGGTAAGTCTTCATTTCAAAGCTGGTTTATTTACAATTAGGGACCCTCGGCACTCATAGCATGCTGTTTTCTGGATTGCGTTGCCAGACACTGGTCTAGTAGGGATCACCTCTCGTTCGCAGGTATTAACTCTTCAACAATAGGGTAATAGATGATGGTCCCTCTGCTTCCATCATCTCTAAAGAAAATTTTCATTCCTCATTCATTTTTCCAATTAATAAATTTAGTAATGACTTTATGCATTGTTGAAAAAACTCTTCAAGACTTTTTTTGTAATAAAAGATAGTTGGGTTTTGTGCGTTTGGGTATCGCAGAGTATAGACCCATTTGAGCTCTTAAGTCGATATGGTTTGGGGATGTTTTTTTAGTATATTTTTATGGACTACCATGTGCTAGATATAAATTTGTGCATCATGGAATAAAAATATCCAAAATGAATCTGGAACCTCAAACATATGTACCTTTTATTTGGAGAATAATCACAACAGTAGCATTGAATGTCCTTCAAGCCCTTCAAGGTCTTCCCCATTTTAGACCTTCCACAATGCCCCATTCAAGTGCCTAGTTCAGACCCCGTCCTGAGCACAATTGATTTAGGATCCCTTATGACTTGTTGGCATATCCGCCGATGGGGAGGCATAGATGTCCCTTGCTACTCAAAAAAATGGACTCATAAAACTTGTTAGGCTAGTACAATAACCTTTTCGATTATCAATGCCAAAATAGAGATAAATTGTTAAACCATTTTCAATTTGTTTGTCCTCCAAAATTGCTCATTCAAATTTTTATGGGTGGCTTTTTAATAATTCACAAATAATCAAAGCTTTATGCTCTCAGCACTCTGTTTTTTCTAAAAAATCTATGCCTCCCTAGAACATGTTCCAGTATCTGCCTCTTTTACAAGATGGTCAATGTAATATTGGAAAAACTCATTAAATATCCTCTTATATGCCCTTATTGACCATTTTTTATTGTAATTAAGAGTTTAGAACCATATCAAAATAAAATCACACTAGGAAGCTTGTCTAAATAGATGTTCATGATCTATATAGTACATAGCTAAAGGCAACGTAAGATGTGTCCACCAATTATAGAAACACCTAACTTTTGAAATGTAAATCTACCCTTTGTTGGAGCATTCAAGAGCCGCATGCTTTTCTTTAGAAAAATGAACTCTCTCTCTCTCTCTCTCTCTCTCTCTCTCTCTCTCTCTCTCTCTCTCTCTCTCTCTCTCATAGTATCTATATATAATATGCATCCAACAAGGGAGGTACAAATACTCAAAGGATGTAGTTGGAGTCTAGACCAACAACTAAAAATAGATTTCAGTATCTACTCGAGATGTGACATTTATTGCTAAAAATCCCTACGAAGGGACAAATCTCTTTGTTCTAAATTCAAACATTTTGTTGTGAGGGATCTAACTCTTTGTCTTCAAGAACCACATGATCATTATCTACTACTAAGTAGCTGTATAAGTCTTCTAACATAAAACTTATGGAAATTTCTGTCATTCTTTCACAAAAATATTTACAACTTAGCTATTGCAACACTAACTGAATCTCGGTATTCACCATCCAAATTTTACATGGTTCTCTCTTGAAAATAGGAAGCTATGATTTTCTAGGAGAATGTTTTCTTTGATAATCAAATTAATATTTTTTATCTGGAATTGAGCTGGAGACCCACATGTTAGCTCATAATAAACTAGATCATCTAGATCCCAATTGTGTAGCTATAGCTCCCTTTTCTGCAAAGGAAAAAGCATAAGGTTTTCATTAATATAAAACAAGTCATAGAAAGGGAAATATACCAAATAATTTTGTTTATTCTCGTCATTATAAACTTAAAATCACGAAACACAACATACTCAAGATATATAGGAACAAATCGTGAAAAGTGGATAATTTCTTTTAGGGAATAAAAAATCTAGGTTTATTATTGTAGAGAAGTTACATCATAGATGTGCAGCGAATACAAAGCACACATCCTCAATTGAAATTTATCTATTCATCTAAATCTATAATCCAAATCTCCTTACTTTGTGGGAGCTTTCTTTCCTTATGTTTCCATGGAATGGAAAACCAATAATAAACCTGGCCCAACCACATTGTAGCGTATGGTTGTTGGAATTTTTATTATTTTATTCTTTATGTAGCTATAATTTCAAAAAAATCGGTGTTCATCTCATTCTCTAACACTTGTTTTGAGTCTCAAAACTCCAATATTTAAAAGTAATTGAATAAATGGGCACGTATGTATAATTTTCTTTGAAAATTCTTCAACTTCTATTCACCAAGGGCAACAAAATTTCTCTACTAAATCAACGTAGATATAGAAATAGAGAGAAAAATAACTAGTCACACACAATAACACATTATTTTTCTAGGTATACTTGATTATATGAGATGAAGATAACATTATTAGTGTCCCAATGAATGATCCACAACAAATAGTAGGTCAATCACGACCTGAAAACTAGATCAAGTTGTAAAATGGTAAATACCTAGGTGAGTGAAAATGTAGCTTTGTATTATTACTCTATCAACTATAGAAAAAGAGGACAAGTTCTAAAAACAAAAACCAGTGGTGATTAAATAGGATACCAAGCCTCAAGGCATGAAATCTCAGAATCCTTAGATAAAATGTAGGGAAGAGAAGGTGACTCTTAACCATGTCATCAAATTCATTTTGAAGGGTTGATGCATGGTTTGATAGTGTTTTCTGTGAGAGTACCAAGTATGAAGGAGGATTTTCATGTAATCTTGGGAGGATTCCTAGATCAAGTAAAGCCCATTCTTTATAGCCAAGGTCTCAAAAAGAGTCTTCAAATGGAATACCATTGGGTTGCATGATTGAACTCGTTAAATTTCCTCTCTTAACCCCCAAAAACATTGTTTTTGTTATTGTAGAAAAAAAACCGTAATTTTGATTAAGAAGATAAAAATTACATTTCTGTAGACACATAGTGTGAATGCATATAACATAAGAAAAAACATATCCTAGTATTTAGAGAACAACACTACGAAATTTTATGGGTCCTATATTGTTAGATAATTGTTGCGCGATATAAGAAAAAAACTCTATGAGGGACAAAGAGTCTCGAATACATATATATGCAAAGTACCATATCATTTTATAAAACAAAGGCTAAAATAAAAAATGAGTGTCGCAGAGCTAAACATAATTGAGTAAAGTAGTTGCTCTATAATGGACACTTGGTCACGCTGAACATGAGTATCCCGTAATGGCCACTAAGAATAAGTGTGACCGGTGTACCTTTTGCATTCCTCTCTAATCTACCACAGTCCATGATTGAAATATAGTGCCGCTTTGAGCTTTTGTGAGCATGCTAGTTGTGAAATTTCCCTATAAACTTGAAAGATGATGTGCACGAAAAATAAGTAAAATGTATTTTTTAGTTGAATTGTTTCTTTCAAAAAATGGGAGAAATATTTTTATTTCAAAAGCATTTGTATACAATTCAATCTAACTAACCATGATTATGTAATCATGAAAAAATGAATTACTGAGATAGCTCATTGATTGAGCTAGAAAAAATTAGAATATTTCAAGTTTGAAGTTCAACCTTGATTTTTTGTAGCCGAGGCCGTACAAACCCATGGATCCATGATGGGATTGGGAATCCCTAAATACATAAAAATGAAACCACCCCTCGCTTCTTTTCCATGAATGAACCGATGATGCACTCATAAAAAATGGTCCATGGGAGCTGAATTCATTAGTTTTTTATAGCTTTAATAACCCGAACTCTACAACCTATATTTATTAATTGTGGAAATTATGAAATAGATCTCCAAATAGACTGACAGAATATAATTAGTCTAGGCACATTTTCCATTGGTATTTCTAACTATAGCATTGTTAGCCTATTTCTTCCGCATATAGACACTTAGTAGAAAAAATTACGTGTCCTAAACAATATTATGTTATGGAATCTCTTCACTATTAAACAACAAATTTGCATAGCATGTATCCTATAATGGACAAATTTGAAACCCTCTCAAAATAGATATGAAGGATCATTTCCAACACATAGTTATAACATCAACACATAAATTCAATGATAGGTTTTAGATCTAGTTTTCAATTAGAGGGGTTAAAAGCAAAGGGATAACTTAGCTTTGAGTTTGACATCTTAGATCTAGAGCTAAAAGATGATGATTGTCCCTACTCATTATGCTAACAATTTTAGGCCATGCCTACCATTTTAGGTAAATAAAAAGGAAGTTTAGATTTCATTCAATCTAATATTGAAAACTCATTTTGGAATTTTTGCTATTTCCGATGCGCCCAAATATTGTGCATACTATCCTATGTAAGCGCCTATTTTGAAAATGAAAAGCTGCAAAGTAGAGGGTAGTAATAGTGCATCGTATCTACTTTTGAGACAAAATTCATAAAAGGGTCTGCAAGTGACATGTTCTCAAATGATTAGTCCCACTACATGCTCTATTGTTGCATTTGATATGTGCATATGCCATGTTTTGAATATATAGTTTATCTGGGCATATATCATATCACCTCAAATTACTTTTCGATGACAGCACTTCTCAGAACAAGAAAAGTGTTAGTTCAATTATATGAGCAACATGGTGCTTGTTATGTGATCCGTTTAGCAAGGGACCCGATCGCCAGGAAGAGGAAAAATGATCTCAAGATATTTATGAAAATTTAGAAAATAACTTTGAATAAGGACTTCGGTAAAAAATTACTAACTCTATTTTGAAGTGGAGGTATGGTTTTTCAAATTCATAGTAATCCATGGCTTTAGCACGTTACATTATACTTGGGAAAGTAACACATAATTCAATATCTTTTAACTGAGCTCTATTGTACACCACCTCACATCCCAAGGTCTCAAGTAGTGGGAATGATCCGGCACAATCCTAATATTTAAAAGGCAAGGACTATGAACATGGCTGCGGCCTTTAATGTAGATCAAAAATATATTAAGTTAACAAAACACTTTTGTAATGAATAAATTACTCCTGTTAAGCTATAGCTTTACAACATAGATAACACAAATATTGAACAAATCCGCATGGACACTAACGACATTCATCATGATTACAATCAAGAAGAGAAAACATCAATGCATGTAATAATGGCAATACATACCGAGCTATAAATATCACTATGATACATTTCTAGATCTTGTGAATCACATTTTACAAAATTTTCAATTGTAAGTTTTCTTTACCCCGTCTATGTTCTAGCCTTAGATTGCAATGTTCCAGCCTTGGAAAAATAGCCAAAGGGTAATCAAGAGAGGAGAGTATAATGTCAATGAAATAAAAATTTTCTTAGATAATTTCCTCGACACATTTAGCAAAATCTCCCTTAGGCAACCTAGATGCCTCTTCTACTAACCTAAATGTAAAAAGACAAATTTTTCAGCCATAGATTTATCTCAAAGGCTCCTTGGAGAGAAGGATTATTGTAGAAGGGAAGTTGAGTAGTGCTACACCACTAATAATAATGAGGAATTGAAGTGAAGGATTTTGATGGTTTTCTCTCAAGATCTTTTGATGCGGCTAGAGAGTTGAAGCATTGTTGTAGCTTGAGCTCTCAAAAACCTCATAGGGAAATAAATGATGGCTCCCTCTCTGCTCCATTATCTCCAATGTTATTTTTCGCATCCATGTTAGATCCATTTTTCCAATGAATAAAATTGATCAATGCAAGGCATTGGGCTCAATGGTCTCATTAATGAGAGGCATTGCTGAAAAAAATTCTATAAGATGTTTCCCATGCTTAGCACTCGTTGGGCTAGGTAATAAAATTTAGACCCAAATGAGATCTTATGTAGCACGTAATTGTGGGATGTTATTGTTAATACATATTGCTGGTCTTCCATTTAATATACATTTTTAACCATGGAATAACGGATCCAAAATGAATTACGACCTTCAACATCTATACCTTTTTATGGAGAATAGTCACACCAATAGAATTGAATGTCCTTCAGGCCGTTTAAGGTCTTCCTTTTTTAGACCTAACAATGCTCATTAAACTACCTAGTTTAGACTAGTTCGGCACAATTAATTAAGGATCCTTATGACTTGTTGGCATATCTAATGGGAAATTATACATTTTCATTTCGCTACTCAAAAAAATGGACTCAAAACATGTCGTGCTATATAATAACCTTTGGATTTAATAAAATATAGAGAAATGTTTAACCCCTTTTATTCTTTTTTCCTTCAAATCACTCATTCAAATTTTCATGGGTGGGTTTTTAATAGTTTGCAAATAATCAGATACTGATGCTCTTATACTTTATTTTTTCAAAAAATCATGCCTCGTAGAACGTGTAGCATAAGGTTCCTACAAGATGATCCATGTAATATGGACAAACTCATTATTTATCCTCTGATATGCCCTTATTGACTATTTTTATTGTATTTAAGATATTAAAACCATCTCAAAAATAAATAACACTAGGAAGCTTGTCTAAATAGATTTTTATGATCTATATAGTATATACAATGAATGATGCGTGCACCAATTATAGAAACACCAACTTTTCTGTATACATGTAAATATACCTTCAAGATAGCCTAGAACTCCAATGTTGTTGGATATTTCAAGAGCTACTTCTTTAGCAAGTTGAAGTCTCTCCCTCTCTCTCTCTCTCCCAAATATATATATATGGGATCCAAAAAGGGAGGTAGAAATACCCAAAGGATTCAAGGTCATATCTCTAGAACAACAACTCAAAATATTTGAGAAGACAAGTGAAGAAAGACTAAAACAACAAATTATATTTATCATCTTTTTTTTCCTAGCACAATGAGAATAGGCACCATCCCCTCAATGGAAAATTTATACGTAGATAAAAAATGAGTCAAGGGTTACTTTTGGTCCATCTTTAAAATTCATCAATTCCATGTGTATGTATTTTCTAGTGTCAAACTTATGATATATATTCACTAGGTTTTCCTTCAAAAGGGGTTGTTAAATACCTGCAGAAAATATGGATGTATGGAGCATGGAAGTTAGTGATGGAGTGCATTGTTGAAAAAACAAAATTTACATTGTTGTTGGTCATTTTTATTTGTAATTTAGTATCAACTCTTTTTCTTCATTAGAATTAAGTCCATTTTGTACTTGAAGATAATTGAACACATTTTTTTTTCCAATATTTTGTAGTGTTAAACTGAACTAATAACTCTGTTGTTGTTTGGTATTCACTTCTAAAAGGAGGTACTCTTACTGTGATAAGTTTCAATTTTTTTTATTTGTTGGTTGTTATCATGTTTTGAGTGCGGACTTGTTAAATTCCAAATCGCATGTCGCTTTATGTGAAGGGGATATATATATATATATATATATATATATATATATTCCATGTGGTTCTCTAGAGATTCATGTTACATTTGCACAAAATTTTATATATCCTTTAGATATCTAAAATTTCTAATTTTGTATTTTAATATTTACGTCGCATAAAGGAAAAGCATAGATAGGTCCCAATTATAAAAAGACACCCAACAAAAAACAACATTGATATTTTTTTTATTTCATTCAACTCCGTAATATATTCCGATCCAGTTTCTTTCATCAATGCTCTTCTTCCATAAGCTATCCACTTATGACATTCCCTTTGCAATATTTGGTGCATTTGAGATTTATTGGTCATTTGTAGGTTAGTAAAATGTCGCGCATAGTTTCGAAATTATAATTGAATATTAAAACTTAAGATATTGAGTCTCATTATACGTAGCCATTTTTTCCTCCACCCACTTTTCGTCACTTCCATAACCATTAGGTAAGGACCTCGTAGCTTCGATCATGTTTTACTTGTTTACTAAAATATTGCTCGGGAATTTAATTTATTGAAATTCTGTAGAACATATTGTTTAGTCAATTCCGTGGTCCCAATTGATAGCATAAATTATCGACCAGTGGCTTGTAAACCGTATGATGGTATAGCTCGTACTATATTATGCCTAAATATCCTTATTCTTATTTCATTGTTTTCAATATTTTGTTGATGTTTTTGAGTTTTGTTTTGTTTAGGTTTTAGTATTCTAATCTATGTTCAAAAGGTGATATCAAATCTATGACAAAAAGGAAAGAAAAGATAACCTTAAACTCACAACAAAGTGTAATTGTAAATTCTGTCCTAATGATGAAAACAAAGCATTCTAATCTGTGGATGTCCTATCTTGCAAATGAACATGAAATGTAACTCAAAACATTATAATTGAACTTAATACTTTGGTTAGAAGTTTGTTGGAATAGTTTGTAGAAGAGATTGAGCTCCAATGTGATGAGGATCTTCCTAAAAACAGACAGTGACTTAGAATATCGTAGTGCAATCCTATTCATATATTAGTGATATTTTGGAACAGCTTGAGAAGAGAATTGCCACAATATGCTAAGGATTTCTATGAGCATTTAAACTTATTAAGTTGTTATAGCTAGGTCTCATTCATTAGTTAGAGTTGTATTGGAATAGTTCATTGAAAGAGACTTGATATAACAAAATAAGGATCTTCTACACAACAGGTAACCCACAGTATTACAATTAGGTCTTTCCATGATTTAGAGATTTATTGGGACAGTTTTGAGAGAAGACTGCTTCTAACAATATGAGGATCTTCAATCCAACCTAATTAACTTAATCATCATACAACCAAATCTCATTAAGTCAATAGTGATATGTTGGAAAAGCTTTTAAGAAAAAGAGTGGTTGTAGGATAATGAAAATCTTTTAATCTAAATGACAGAAACTTAAAGTGTTGGTAGCTCAAGATGTCACAATGAAATCCATTCAATGAATAGTGATATATTGAAATTTTTTTAATAAAGGACTAATTATAACATCATGAGGATCTATTAGCTGAACAAACCAAGCAAGACATGATACTGGAAGATACAAACTCAAAAAATTGTCTAAGTGAGAAATACAACAACACAGAATTAAAAGTTACTTATCTAGAAAGCACATGGAAGCCTCCTTTGATAGCGGGGAACCTCTGCTATCAAGTTAGCATGAAAATCCTTAACTCCTTAAGCTTGTCTTCAACACAACATCAAATTTATGCTCCTTCTTATTATCAAAAATACTTCGGAACAGAGTATCACAGTTTTGGCAAATAATAGTTAACTTGTTTTCTCAGTATGACCGAGCTAAAATTTATAGGCAATTACATAACTGAAATTGAATAAAAGTAGGCACAGGTGTTTTCTAAAGTCCAAATCAAACTAAAACTCTTTGATAGGACTCGTGATTTGATGAAAACAAATCAAGATTCCTTATCCTTATAGAAATCTGCTTCTTGAACTCTTGGTTTAACCACGTGCACAAGCATCTCCAGATTTTGATTCAGCCTTCGTGGATGACAAGGAACAATGTAGGAAAGATTTAGAATATGACCATATACTCATTTTCTTAATATGACACCTGTAATATGTTAAAACACCAAAATGTCTACAGAATGTATAATTGGCTACAGAATGACTGCATTCTGTATCTAAAACTACTCAAAAATCATTAAGACAACATAACCAAAAAAGTACAACAAGTTAGTCATTGCATGTATTCCTTAAGTGATTTTAATCATTCTTATTGATCTTTTAGTTATATAAATGACAAAAGGAATGATAAGATAAAGAGGATTTTGAAAAAGGAGAAGACACTTTTAGGGCTCAACATACCCCCACTGCAAAAATTTTGCATGTCTTCATGCAATTTCATTCCATTTGTACTGATAACTCTGCAAGAACATCTAATCTTCTTTTCCTGCTTCTTCTGGTAGTTAATGCCATCTTGGGTTTCCTCATGAGTGTTTTTAACTTCAGATTAATAAGTGCCCTGTTCAATTTCCTGTTCCTTTTCTTCAACTTCTTGTTTGCTTTATATAATCCTTCCATTTTCTGAGAGAGAGTACTATTAATGCTACTTTTCAATTTAACTTGCTCCCTTAGAATTTCATTTTCATTCTTAATATGGTTATTCAGTATCTCCAATTCATAATTGTCTCTTTTTAATTTTAAAATTGAAGGTTCTTGTGGACTGGGGGACCTTTCTCTGTTCTCTGAGGCTTTTCTCTCTAATAATTCCACATGGTCATAAAATTGCTGCTGAGTTGGATCTACATTTGGGGTTCTTCTACCAGAGTTTTTTTCATATTGGTATACAAGAGATTTGTCAACTGGGGTCTGAACTAGAACTTCTTCTTCTTGAATGTTTATGATTTTAGTTCCTTTAATGTGTGTCTTTTTCATCATACCCTTAAGCCTGGAACTTCTTCTTAATTTGGGTGGATTTTCATCTTTTACATCATCTTCTTCAACACATTCTTTTGTTAACTCATTTTTCCTTTTATTCTTGAGTTGTTTCTTGATTTTTACCAATTTCTCAAAGATTATTTCATCACTGTCCTCTTGTGTTGATACACTAGGCTTGATTTCAATAGTTTTAACATCTTTTCCTCTCCTACTTCTTCTCACAGGTTTTTCTTTAGACAATGTTTCTCTAGGTTCTTCAAAATGGTTCCTTAAGAGGAATTCATCCCAATTATCTACTATCCTCTTCAAATGAAACTCAATTAACATTTTTATTAAGCCATGATGATGTAGGGTAGTCTCTAAGAACTAAAGCCTTTTCTAGACATTTGAAGACATTCTTTTCAAACTATTAAGTAGGAAAAAGGGTAGATTTATTTCTTCATCTAGAAAATTCATCATGAGCCTAATGTGATAAACATATAAAGTACCAAATATGCCTTCACAAGTTATGAACTTTTGTAATATTAATAGCATATTCCTCCATTTATTCTTCAAATATGAACTAGGAATGCCTTTCTTAAACACTGTAGTGTCCATACCTGGTTTTTTCAACATTTGTCTCCAAGCCACATTGTGAAATTATTTGTTTTTAAACCATCGTTCTCCCTGCCTTGGCAGCTCTGTTGCTTCTGTTATGAAAGACTTTGTGATGGAGAATTTGATATCCCCAATCTCCACTTCTTCTCCATTGAATGATCTGGAAAATGACTTTGTGATTTATTTATGAAATCCATTAAATTTCTTTATAAAACTCGGCCATCCATCCTATTGCAATAACCTTTTGATCTAAGGGTATCCTTCCAAATAATTAGTTCCAATTGGCTCTGACCTGACAATAAGCCCCATTTCTTCTTGATGAAAATTGCTTCCTTTCTCTGGCTTCAATTCACTGCTCTGTTCCTATTTTTAAAGAAAAAGAAACTGTGAAGTGTTGTCTTGCCCTAAAGTGACTTCTTTGCAGATGAGGGTTTGGCTACAGAAGAAATAGTAGTGAGTGGGAGTGAATGGAACAGGGTAGTGATAAATCATGAAGGATAATCGGGTATAAGAGTTTGTCATGGAATGAATGACCGCGAAGAAATATTTATGAGGATTTCAAAAATCATCAATGAATGCTCTGGTCTGATGACATGACCCAATAGGTCACTTCTAGGTCTTAACTGTTATCTTTCAATTAATGATAATTTGGTATGGAACGAGGTAAAAGGGATTTGGTCAAGGAATTTTTATGATAGGGGTTTTATCAATTCAAATCATAAAATAACGTAGGAAAACATATGAACTAACCATATTATACCTTTAATGACTTGCTATCAAAATAATTTAATGCAATTTTACCTTAGCCCTTTTTGAATTCTTGTTGCTTTGATGTGCTTTGTCTTTCATTTGAAGAATATTGATCTCTTAGGCTTTATAAACTTCTTTGACTTATCCTCCTTTTGTTGGAGTAAATTTGGCAGAATCAATTGACTGCAGAATGGATCTGGTTGCAGAACAGGCAGCTACATAATGTACATGTAAAAACTTTGAAATATGAAATGGAATGAAGTGAAATGTGGATGGAATGAAGTATGGAATCGAATGAGATGGATTATGAAATGGAATGAGATATGCATAAAGTGAGACATGGATGGGATGAATTAAATGGAACATGAATGTGTAAAGTGAATCTGCAACTTATGGTTTTAGATACTTAATTGCATAGAAAAACAAGTTTTGAAAATCCAAAGTGTTAGAGGAACTTTGATTTTCACCTTAGATTTTTGGTATAAACATGCCAATCAATGATTTGTTTTCATGTTTATACCCCTTTTATATATATATATATATATATATATATATATATTCTTTTTATATGTTTATGAAGAATACAATTAAGTTAGTGAAGAAGAAGGATTTTTCTTCACCAACTTCATATCAATGTTATCTTGAAATTTCTAGAGAAATTCGTCTCTTGAAAGTGGCTTATGATACAATTTCATTCTGTGTCTGTTTACAAGAAAGGTTACTTTTCCTTCAGCTATTGTCCTGATGTTTATTACTCTATTTTCAAAGACTTTCACAATCTCATACGACCCAAGCCAATGAGTCTGAAATTTACCTGAAAAATCCTTGAACTTTGAATCAAATAAGAGAGCCCAATCACCTTCTTTAAATTTCTTTTCTTTGATGTTCTTATCATGCCATCTAGTCCTTTGTTGTTGGACTATGCTTGTTCTCTAGACTGCATCTTCTCTTATCTCATCTAATTCATTAATCTGCTCCAATATGTGCTTTTGTGCTTCTGTTAGATAAAGTCCTAGTTGGACTGCCATTTTAAAAGTCTGGATATGAAATTCTATGGGAAACAAGACTTGTTTTCCATAAACAAGTTCATAAGGAGTGTGACCTATTGTGTTTCTCCATGTATTCTTGTAGGCCCACAAGGCTTCAGGAAGCCTTTCTACCCAATCTCTCTTGTGTAAATGAATAGTCTTTGTTAGGATCCCTTCAATGAATTTATTGGTAGATTCCACTTGCCCATTTGCTTATGGATGGTAGGGAGTAAATTTTCTGTGTCTGATTTTGTAATTTTCTACCATTTTCTCCACTAGATTTGATGTGAATTGAGCTCCTTGATCTGTAACAATTTCTCTTGGAACACCAAAACGAGTAAAAATATCCTAAAAAAAAAAATTGACTACAGATGCTTCAGTAGCAGAATGTAATGGTTTAGCCTCTACCCATTTGGTAACATAATCAGCGCAAAATAATATATATTTATTTTGTCTTGATGGAGGATTAATAGGTCCTAAAAAATCCAAAGCCCATTTCTCAAAGGGTTCAATGTGTACCTGAGGTTGCAGTGGAATTTCACCTAAAGGAGAAGGTTTCCCTACCCTTTGGCAATTGTCACACCATTTAACATACTCTTTAGCATCCTTAAAGAGGAATGGCTAATAATACCCTAAATGAAGGATTTTATAGGCTATCCTTTTATCAACAAAGTGTCCACCACATCGTTCATCATGACATGCCTTGAGGATCTCAAGCATCTCATCTTCTTGAACAAATCTTATGATGATGAAATTTGGACCTATTTTGTATAAATCATTAGCAACCCATGAATAATTTTCACTATCATAAATGATCTTTCATTTATCTCTTGTATTCATAATTGAAGGAAATTTTCCTGAAACTAGATAGTTAGCAATATCAGCAAACCAATGAGTTTGAGTGGTAATTGCAAAGAGATATTCATCAGGGAAATTATCTTCAACTGGAATACTGTCTTTAATGTTTTGGAGTCTAGATAGGAAATCAACTACTGTATTTTGTTTTCCAGGCCTATCTAGGATAGTGATGTTAAAATCTTGTAAAAGCAATAACCATCTTATGACTCTACCATTAGTAATTGATTTGTTCATTAGGTACCTAATTGCAGAGTGATCTGTGTGAACAAAAGTTTCATAGCCTGTTATATAGTGTCTAAATTTATTTATGGCATGAACAACAGCTAAGAACTCTTTTTAAGTTATAGTATAATTCAACTCTAAAGGAGTCAAATTTTTACTTGTATAGTAGATGGCATAAGGGATCAAGTCTTTTTGTTCTAATACAGCTCCTAAAGCTATATCTGAGGCATCTGTTGAAATATGAAAAGGTAATTTCTAGTTAGGTCCCCTTAAAATAGGTGCTTCAGAGATTTTTTTTTTCGGGGTTTCAAAATCTAACTGGCAATCAGAAGTCCAATTAAATTCACAGTTCTTGGTAAGTAATTTGAAAAGTGGAGATTGTATCTTGGTAAGGTTTTCTATGAATCTCCTATAATACCCCGTAAATCCTAGAAAACTCCTAACATATTTTTGACAACTTGGAACTAGTAGTCTAGAGATGACTTCAACTTTTGACTTATCAACTTTGATTCCCTCTCCTGAAATGTGATGTCCTAGAAAAATCCCTTCAGTAAACATCATAAAACACTTTTCATGACTTAATGAAAGATTTGCTTCTTTACATCTCTTTAGAAATTTTTCCAAGTTTGCTAAGGCCTCTTCAAATGTGTTTCCATAGATTGTGAAGTCATCCATATATACCTCTACACAGTCATGTATTAGATCTGAAAAGATTCCTAATACCGCCCTTTGGAATGTTGCAGGTGCATTGCATAATCCAAATGGAAATACTCAGTAGGCATAGGTATCCCAAGGATAGGTAAATGTGGTCTTGTCTTGATCCTCAAGAGCTACTTGGATTTGGTTATAGCCATTGAACCCATCCAAAAATTAAAAGTACTTCTTGCCTGCTAATGTGTCTAACACCTGATCTATGAAAGGTAAGGGAAAATGGTATTTAAGAGTAGCTTTGTTTAGTTCTCAGTAGTCAATACATACCCTCCATTTTCCATTCTTCTTGGGTACAATCACCAAAGGAGAGACCCATTGACTATCTGAAATGAGATAAATAAAATTGACATTTAATAATTTCTGTAATTCTTCTTTAACAATCTCTCTAAGGTTTGGATTCATCCTTCTCTGAGGTTGTCTGATTGGTATACAGTTTTCCTCTATATAGATATTATGTGTGCAAGTCTTAGGATTGATCCCTTTCATGTCAGTGTACTCCCAAGCATATGCAAAAGTGTGTCTCTGTAATGTTTTGACTAGCTTTTCTTGTTGAAACTTCTCTAGGTTTTTGTTTATGTTTAAGGTCTTTCCTGGGAATATTTAAATTGCAGAGATACCAAATTATTCCATGGAATAGAGAGACATATGTCTTGATGATAAGAACTCAATGTTAGATTCTTCTTGAAATTGTTCATATTTAAATTCTGAAGAAGATTCATAATTTTCCAAAGTATTCAGAATTTGACTATCTTCACTAATTTATGAAATAGTGAAGAGAGGTTATATATCTTCTTCATCATCAATCCATTGAGTATCATCTAATTCTGTGATTGTTCTAGCTGGGGGATACAAGGTAAATTTCTTGGTTGAACTTCCATCATAGATGTACATATCACCAGATCTACAGCTAATAAAAGCATCAGCTGTAGCTAACCAAGGTCTTCCTAATATAATAGGATGTCCTCATAGATCATTTTTAGGAGTTAGGATCATGAAATCCATAGGATACTCCCAAGAATCTAAGGACACTGGAATGTCTTCTATTATCCCATCTGGTTTGATCACAGATCTATCTGCTAATTGTAGTAGTGTGGGTGTAAAAAGAAGATTAGGAAGTTTTATTTTTCCATGATTTGCCTACTCATGATGTTGATTTCTGCTCCTAAATCAATGAGTGTGTTCTGGATTTCAATTCCATTGATGTGTATTCTGAAAACTGGATTTCTTGGGTCTAGATACTTTGGAATGGAAATCTTACTGATCATTATGTCTGCTATCTTTCCTACAAGTTGTATTTTCTTTGTCTCTTTCATTATTTTTCCTGTTTTTTCATACTCAACTCCCTTATTGTTTTTTATAAGATTGGGATTTCCTTGATAGCTTGTAATAATGGAATCTTAATACAAACATTCCTTAATTCATCTAGGAAATCATAATTAGGCATCATTATTTATTTCTCTACACCCTTATCAATTTGTAATCTTTCTGGAAAAGGAGGTGTAGAAGTAGATGTTGATGGCTGATCTAATATAGGAGTTGAAATTATTGGCTCTTTCTGTTTTGATTTTTCAATGTTTTGGTCTTGAGAAGATGTGCTTTCCTCAATAATTTTATATACCCGTAGAGAATCTTCCTCAGAATTGTTTTTCTCTTGTATAATTATAGAAGGTTTCTTCTTTTCAAGTATTCTTCCATACCTAAGATGAACATCATTACGGTCTAAAGGAGTAATTAAATAGGTTGGAAATTGTTGACCTTCTATCATATATGTATTCTGTGGATTTTTGTTGTTGGGGTTTGGTATAGGCTGGGTGGGCAATTGATTTTATTTTTGAGGAAATGGTAATGGAAGTGGTTGATTTTGATTTTGGTTTTGATGTTGTGGATTCTTTTGAGGATTTTGTTGAGAATTTTTTTGTGGGGAAATGTTTGAATATGTTGGGTATAAGGGATAAGAAGCTGGATATTGATAATATTGGGAGAACCTTCCATATGGATTTTGCGTTCCTTGTGCCCAAGGTTAAGATTGATTTTGGAATTGGGGCCAAGGCTGTTGCCAAGAGTTCCAATTTGGTGGGGGTTGATTGTTCATTTTATTATTAAACCCTTGTCTCTGAGGTCCCTGCCAAGGTCTTCTAGAGACAAAGTTAAGAGATTCTGTGAAATTTGTGTGTGTTTCTTCTTGAAAGATTTCCTTAAGACCAGGGAGTGAAGGACAACTCTTGGTCTCATGCTTTTCTAAACAAATTACACAATTCTCTATTATTTTTGCATCTAAAGGACACTCTCTCAATGCATGCTTCTTCCTACATTTGGGACAAAAGATTGCTAAGGCATCAGTTTCAGATTTTTTCTTGTTTTGTAACTTAAGGGTGTCTATTTGTTCACTAAGACTCCCTAGAATGTCATATTTCATCAATCATATTACCTATTTCTGCCCTACTTGTTGTTCCAGCTGCAGATTTACTTTCCCTTGCAAGAGCAGGGTCTCTTGGTCCTTTTAGAGTTTTAGATTTTCCTCTTGAAAGTTTGATACATAACTCAACTATATCAGGTAATGGAAGCTGAGATATGTCCCCTTTTCCCATCGTATTAAGGATATCTATCCATTCATCCCTAATTGTTTTCAACAATAGAGCCTTCAAATTCTCTTGATCTAAGGTTTCCATTTTTTCCCTCTTAATGTTATAATTGAATCTTTCCAACAAATATTCTAGATTTTCATCCTCTTTTTGCATCATCTTGAACACTTCTTCATTATGATTGTTTGCTATACAGTAATCCAAGTATCTATCTAGAAATGCTTTCCTCATGTCTTCCCATGTCCTAATAGACCTATTGATTGAAATCATAAACCATTTTAATGCTGCTCCTTTCAATGTTGAAGGGAACAGTTTAAGTTTATAAGCATCTTGTAGATAATCATAGGTTCTACATAGAACTTCAAAATAAAATAAGAAGGTTTCAGGATCCTTAATTTTCAGTCCATGAAAGTTTGGAAGTATAGAAGGTGAGATGTTTTTCATAGTTGCATTAGTCTGTTCATCTACTATAGGGAATCCAAAAGGAATTCCAGTTCCCCTTCTACCTCTGCCTCCTTCTACATTTCCTCTTCCTTCTACATTTCCTCTACCTCTTCCTCTATCTTCTCCTCTATCTCCTCCTCTTCCTCTACCTCCTCCAAATAGTGTATGTTATCCTTTAAAGACTTCTCCTTCCCCTTCTTCTGCCATGATAGACTCTTCTAAACTGATATAGGGTTCAGTTGGAAGAGCTAGTTGTTCTACTGGTTCTTCTATTAAGGGTATATTGAAGAAATGGTCCTCTTCTTCCTCTTCACTAGGGATTTGTAATTCTTCTACTGGAATGTATTCTCTTGTGGAAGTGAAAAAATTTACCCCTTCTGTAGGAGTCATTGGATCTTATTCCTCTAGAATTTCTTTAGTGGATGAAGTGGGAGATCTTCTTGATGGGATATCTGATCTTGAGACTTCTGGAAGCCTATGACCAGTATAGTATGGAATGCAAGTTTGGGTTGGAGGTGTGCTACTTCTTGGTCTAGGTGGAGTGAGTGGAGTTGTGGGAATTAAACTTCTGCCTCTTACAAATCTACCCCTATAATCTCTTTCTCTATGCATATCATTGTTTTTGGGAAATAGGAAATAAGGCTACCTAGTTATACCTCCTCGGAAACAACGCCAAAATGTTTAGTCAATTCACTGTCCTGAATTGATAGAATAAATTATCGACCAGGGCATGTAAACTGATGACGTATAGTTGCACTATATATGCCTAAATATAATTATTCTTATTTCATTGTTTTCAATATTTTGTTGATGTTTTTGAGTTTTTTTTTGTTTAGGTTTTAGTATGCTAATCTATGTTCAAAAGGTGATATCAAATCTATGAAAGAAAGGAAAGAAAAGAGAACCTTAAACTCACAAAAAAGTGTAATTGTAAACTCTGTCCTAATGATGAAAAACAGAGCATTCTAATCCATGGATGTCCTATCTTGCAAATGAACATGAGATGTAACTCAGGACATTATAATTCAACCTAATCCTTTGGTTAGAAGTTTTTTGGAATAGTTTGTAGAAGAGATTGAACTCCAATGTGATGAGGATCTTCCTAAAAACATACATTGACTTAGAATATCCTAGTACAATCCTATTCATATATTACTGATATTTTGGAACAGCTTGAGAAGAGAATTGCCACAATATGCTAAGGATTTCTATGAACATTTAAACTTCTTAAGTTGTTACAGCTAGGTCTCATTCATTAGTTAGAGTTTTATTGGAATAGTTCATTGAAGGAGACTTGATATAACAAAATAAGGATCTTCTACACAACAGGTAACCCATAGTATTACAATTAGATCTTTCTGTGATTTAGAGATTTATTGGGACAATTTTGAGAGAATAATGCTTGTAGCAATATGAGGATCTTAAATCCAACCTAATTAACTTAATAATCATACAACCAAATCTCATTCAGTCAATAGTGATATGTTGGAAAAGCTTTTAAGAAAAAGAGTGGTTGTAGGATGATGAAAATCTTTTAATCTAAATGAAAGAAACTTAAAGTGTTGGTAACTCAAGATGTCAAAACAAAATCCATTCAATGAATAGTGATATATTGGAAAAATTTTAAGGAAGGACTAATTATAACATCATGATGATCTGTTAGCTGAAAAAACCAAGCAAGACATGATACTAGAAGATACAAACTCAGAAAATTGTCTAAGTGAGAAATACAACAACAAAGAATTAAAAGTTACTTATCTAGAAAGCACATGGAAGCCTCCTTAGATAGTAGGGGCCCTCTGCTATCAAGTTAGCATGAAAATCCTTAACTCCTTAAGCTTTTCTTCAACACAACATCAAAGTTATTCTCCTTCTTATTATCAAAAATACTTCAAAACATAGTATCACAGTTTTGGCAAATAATAGTTAACTTTTTAATTATCAATATTCCGGGAAATCACATAATAATTTTAGGAACTGATGCGTTTCGAACTACAAACTGTAGTTCATCATCAGGATGAACTACAGTTTGTAGTTCAAAATGCGTCGGTTCCTAAAATTATTATGTGATTTCCTGGAAGATTGATAATTAAAATGTTATGGATCACAGAAGCTTGCACTCTCAATTTTTAACTTGTTTTCTCGGTATGACCGAGCTAAAATTTATAAGAAATTACATAACTAAAATTGAATAAAAGTAGGCACAGGTGTTTTCTAAAGTCAAAATAAAACTAAAACTCTTTGATAGGGCTCGTCATTTGCTGAAAGAAAATCAAGGGTCCTTATCCTTATAGAAATCTTCTTCTCAAACTCTTGGTTTAACCACGTGCACAAGCATCTCCAGATTTTTATTCAGCCTTCGTGGATGAAAAGGAAGAATGTAGGAAAGATTTAGAATCTAACCATATACCCCTTTTCTTTAGATGACACCCATAATATGTTCAAACACCAAAATGGCTACGGAATGTATAATTGGCTACAGAATGACTGTGTTTTGTAGCTAAAACTTCTCAGAAATCATTAAGACAAGAAAACCACAAAATTACAACAAGTTAGTCATTGCATGTATTCCTTAAGTGATTTTAATCATTCTTATTGATCTTTTAGGTATATAAATGACAAAATGAATGATAAGATAAAGAGGATTTTGGCAAAGGAGAAGACACTTTTAGGGCTCAACACATACAATCTATAAAGTTTCAAATATAATTTTTAAAATTATAATTCTTTAAAGGGTGCTAGCTCAATGGAAGAGCATCTTCTTTACATGTAGGAGGTTAGTGGCTCGATTCCATCATGCTCTAATATTCATATGGAATGGAAATGATCATTTTTTGGTGACATAGAATCTTTTGACCATCACCAGTGAACTTATGGTGACATTTTTATACCCTCAGCAAAGTATTAAATGATGAAGGTCAAGGAATGCCACCATACATATGCATCAATAGTGATGACCATGAAATTTCAGTCACCATAAATCATTGTTGTTGGTATGAAATGGTGGGGGTCACTATTTTTCATTATAGTCATTATTCGTTATGGACCTTGATTTCACCAATAAGATTATGATGACATTTTTTGACCCTCACCAAATATGAAATGATGGTAGTCAATGAACGTCGTGTAATATTTGAAAGAAAGAAAAGTAGCAATATTATACATACTAGAAACAGTAGTGAATATAAATACATCACAACTTGAGACATCATAGAGACATTCCATTATATTTATTAGCAGAAAATAAGTACAAAATCTTGAGGAAAATGTCAGTCAAGCTAGGCAAACAAGCCTCCCATGATCCAATACATCAAAATATGAAATGCTGCTAATAAATAAGATGCCAGAATGTTATGACTGTGTAGTCTATGAGGGAAAAGCTGCAGCTGGAAAATTGAGATATATATATCTGCTGATACAATGCTCCAATTTTTTTTGGAATAGAGATCTAAGCTCCCAAGCACAATTCTAAGACAACCCAAAAAGGGTTTCCGAAAATACATAGTATGAGAAATGTAGCCTTAGGGCTAAAATAAGGCTCTGCAACTCCATGACTACAAGGAGGTGGCTGATATAACAAGAAAATAGCTGAAACTCCTCCCAATAGATCCTCCTAATGAAAGGTTGCTCCCTCCACTAGGAAACTAGCTCACAAAATGGGTCTCCCAAGCCTCCACTACAACTGCCCTACAAAATAACATATTTTCTAAAGGATACTGCATTTTGGTAGATGGATGAAGCTTGGCTTAATGCCGGATGGTGGAATGAAGCTCAATATATCTCTCATGAGTGCGCATGCGAAGTCCCCTGAGGATGAGGGTGGGATTTCTGCCTAGAAACACCCTTGTGCTAAACAGCACAGAAGACTCCACTAAACAACTGAATCATGAAAGAAGTTATAAAATACAAAGACATAAATAATATTCAGAATGCCACCTATTGTTGCCATACCCTTCCTTATATGCTTGGTGAGATTACTCGCCCTTGGCCTCACTCATTAAATATGTTACTTCCATGCAAAAACTCATCCACCATAACTGCACTGTCCTCCACTCTCTCTATGGCAGCGTTATTTATTTTGGTCAATGTTGACCTCATCCACATGCATTGAACCCATTCACAGTAAGTTTTACTTTATTTGAGCTAGCTACAGTGATCCACCTTCACACTGGAAGTGGTTTTATTGCTACTAAATAGATTTAAGGGTATATCTACCCACTTATTCATCTAAGTTATGAATGAGATAAAATTTTAATATTCCAACTAGCTAAAAGCTAATTAGGAATATTACAGTCCTCCCCTCCCAAATGTTGATTGTCTTTAACCAACTGCAAAGACGAATGCTACAAGATATTATCTCCTTCCCATGTGGCATCCTCATCTAGTAGATTCCTCCATCGAATAAGATATTCTATAATCACCCTGCTCCTTAGTTGCCTCTCCCGTGCTCCTTAGTTGCCTCTCCCGTGTGTCCAACATAGATTCCAGTTGTAAAAGTAGATGGACCTCATCATCAATAGCTGGGAGATTGATGGTGGCAAGCACATGTATTCCAATGGCCTTCTTAAGGCATCATACAAGATAAATGTTATGGATCTTACTCCCAATGGAAAGCTCCAACTCCTATGCTACCTTTCCAAAATGATGGATCACCCTGTATAGCCCATAGAACAGAGGCTTAGGCTTTTCTGCCCCCTTCTCCTTTAGTGTCGACTATCTATAAGGCTGAAGATGAAGATATACTAAATCATCAACCTCAAAATACCTCTCTATCAGACCACGGTCGGCATACAACTTCTGCTAGTTCTAGGATGTATCAATGTTTTCCTTGAGAGCACAGAGTATATCATGACTCTCCTGGATCTGATCCTTGGCTTTAGGAGCCTTTGTTGCTCCAAACATCACATAAAAAAATGATAGAGCATCATATTGATAAAGAGCCCGAAATGGAGACATGTCGATGGACATGCAAAAATTTGTGTTGTAGCAATACTCCCCCAAATGGAGCCAGTGTAGGCATGCTCTTTGCTACCCGAAAACAAAGTATTGCATGTATGCTTCCAAAAAATTTTTTACTATCTCTGTCTGTCCATAATTATGAGGGTGATAACTGGTACTCAGTGTCAACTCGATACCCACTAACCAAAAAATCTCCTGCCAAAAGCCACCCATGAAGCAGTTATCCCGATCATTGACTATGTTCTTTGGAAGACCATGGAGTCTAAAGACGTCTCTAAAGAAGAGCTTGGAAACCTATGAAGCAGTATATCGTGTAGAAATATCAAATAAATGTGAATACTTTGTTAGTTGATCGACAACTACAAAGATACAATCCATACCCTGTACTATAGGTAGACCGGTGATGAAGTCCATGGAAATACTCTCCCATTTTCCTTCCAGAATAGGTAGTGGCTGCAACAATCCTATAGGATGGTTTTTCTTCCCTTTGTTCTGCTAGAAAACTATGCAGTTCCTGATGTGTTGTAGCACATCCTCCTTGAGACCCTTCCATGAGAATCTCTCCCGAATGGCCCGATATGTCTTGGTGAATACCTCATGACCAAAAAGTGGTGAATCATATGCTACATGAAAATATTCTCCTTGAGTTTAGAATATATAGTCAAGAAGATCTAGTCTTGGTAATCGATGATCTCATCCATCACTCTAAAGCTCTCATTGGTCACCTTTCCATCTAGGATCTCACATGCAAAGTGTTCTTTGGAATACTCCACCAATAGCTAGCCCTTCCAATCTGTATCCACACTCTACAATGATAGCGTTGCTAATCTCCATGATAGGGCATCTGCTACTAAATTAATCTTCCCTCTGACATATTCAATTTCAAATTCATATGCTTGGATCTTTCTCACCCATTTTTGTTGCCTCTCCTATAGCTACTTCTTCTCAAGGAAGAATTGAAGACTATTGTGATCAGTCTTCACTCGAAATATGTTGCCCACTAAATATTGCAAAAATTTGGCTAATGCAAGCATGAAAGCCAACCATTAGGGGAATTTTGAGGTCTAAAATGGGCCTCCTAAGAAAAATGTACAACAAAAATAAACTTTATAACAACCAATAGGATTCAAGATGATGATGTAATCCATAAGGGATGATTCACCATTTTTGGAGTAAAAAAGTAAAAATACTAAAAAATAATAAAATAATAAAACTACTTTTTGAATTCTTATTTTAAACTTATCTCCCAAAATTTTTGCTCAAATTTTGAGCGGGAGTACTTGTTGGATGTGGAATTTAATTCCTCATCCAAGGAGTACCCATGTTGCATACTTTCGATGAACTCTACTACACGAAAAATGAGAAATACATAAAAAACATGAGTGTAATCACGTTTTTTTTATGTATTTCTCATTTTTCGTGTAGTAGGACCCATCGAAATTATGCAACATGGGTGCTCCTTGGATGAGGAATTAAATTCCGCATCCAACGAGTACTCCTTCTTGAAATTTGAGTAAAAACTTTGGGAGATAAGTTGAAAATATGAATTGAAAAAATAGTTTTTTCATTTTTCCCTCTAAAATTTGATGATGTCATCAAATCTTATTAGATTTTTTCCACAATTATTTTATAATTTCCTTAGGATGCCCATTTTAGACCTCAAAATTCCCCTAATGATTTTCTCATCATAAATAGAGTACAACCTCTCATAAGGCAACAAATTTTGACTCTCAAAAGCTATGGGGTGACCCACTTGCATCAAGACTTCTTCGATGCCCTCCCTTGAAGCATCACATTCTAGCACAAAGCGTTGGGTAAAATATAGTAAAACTAGCACCAGGCAGCTGCTCATTACCTCTATGAGCCAATAAAAGGCCCTTTGCAATATGGTTGTCCAACCAAAGGCTTCCTTCTTGGTCAAATCTGCAAGTGGTGCTACTAGTTGAGAGAACCCTTTGACAAAATTTCAGTGGTAGGTACACATGCCTACAAACCCCCAAAGTTCTATGAAATTATTTGGCTCAGGCCAATCTCTAATATCATAGATCTTCTCCTCATGAACCCTCACTCCATCTACTCCAATGATGTGGCCAAAATAGAGAATCTCCGTGACTCCAAACGCACACTTAGAGAGCTTAGCATAGATTTGTTTCTCTTCAAGAATGTACAATACTTTCTCAATAAGCTACAGAGCTCTTCACATGTGCAGATGTAAAGAATAATTTCATCAAATAATACCAACACAAACTTCCTCAGTTGACCACTAAAAATGTGGTTCATGCAAGACTAAAAAGTTTCCCGAGCATTGGTTAACCTTGGTTAACCCAAAAGGCATCACTGAAAGCTCAAAATGGCCATAGTGGCACTAAATGCAGTCTTTGGGATATATTGATCCCTCACTCTGATTTGATGGTACCTCGACCTCAAATCAATATTTGAAAAGTACTTGGATCCCCTTAGCTCATTCATTAGTTCATCTATCCTGGGGATTGGGTACATGCTCTTCATTGTCTTCTTGTTCAAAGCTCTATAGTCAATGCACATCCTCAATGTACCATCCTTCTCCTTTACTAGGACCAAAAAAGAAGCAAAAGGACTGGGATTGGGTCAAATATGTCCTCAAGCCAAGAGCTCCTGAATGCCTTTTTAAATCTCATCCTGTAGGCTTTTGGATTCCTATAGGGTGTGGTGATCACTGCCTAGATCCCTTGCTCCAACTCAATAATGTGCTCAAATCCTCGATCAGGTGGCCTCCTTGGTGGTATATCTCCAGATACTGTAGAATAATATTCTAGAATAGACTTCACATATGGGTGGGCTGGTGCACCCTTTCCTCCTGCCGCTGACATACATAGCTCCACTGCCCACTTTATGTCTCCTCTGCCAAAATTAGACTCCATCCTATGTTTTGAGACAATCTAGGGTGGATAGGTGTGCATTCCCCTAATATTATGATGCTTACCACTCCCCTTATCTGTCCATTCCATCTCTAAGGTCTCCCAATCTGTGGTGACCTTCCCCAAGGTGATCAACCACTGAATACCAAATATCACATTGGTGTCTAGAATAACAACCACAAAGAAGTAGTTTGTCAATGTGTAAGTCCCCAAAGTGAAATTTAGTGCTAGAACATACCTGACATGCTACATGGTTCTATCTCCTAGAACCAAGACTGAGAAGCCCTCAAAATCATCCATAGGAACTCCTCTCCTCTGCACTATCTGAGTACCAAAAAATTTGTGGGTAGCCCCACCGTCTATCAACATTGACACTCTCTGCCCCTGAATAGTGCCTTTAACCCTCAATATTAGATACTTTGGAACTCCCCACAAAGCTGCAAGAGTCCCTCTAGTTGGAGCAAATTCTCCCTTCACACCTCTTGATGGTGGTGCAACCCCTCCTGATGCTACAACACTGGTATCCTCCCCCAAGTCTCCTACTTCCTCCTCCTCATCATCATAGAATACCTCAATATAATGTTCCTTCCCAATAGCACATTGATGTCCTCATGTCCATGGATTTTTGCAACTAGAACAAAGTTTTCTCTTCCTTATATCTCCCTAGAAATCATCATCAAGAGATCATGTCTCATGGTTCTCTTTTGAGGGAGGAAAATTCACATATTTTCCCTTTGCTTGAGAAGAGAACTTCTGTTGGAATGGGGCTTTTGCATTTGGAAAATCATGCTGTAAATATCTATCCCTCTCAATAGCCTCTTGGAGCATAGTTGGTCTAGTGGATTTCACCAACCCATGCAAGGGTTTTGTTAGCCCATTAATAAACATATATACTCTCCTAGTTGTAGATAGATCAGACACCATAACTGAGATTTTTATAAATTCAGAGATATAAGTCTCCGGATCTCCTATTTGCTTAAGCTTGGCTAGATCAACAAAATGTGCTATGGATTCTTGCGGTCAAATATTTCCACCAACCTCTAGGTAAATTTTTCATAAGTATTGACACTAGCATACCCTAGCGTAGATATACCATGAAACTACCACTCACGTGATTCACCTTCAATATGCAATGCTACTATCTTAATGGCCTCCCTCTTTGAAACTCAGTTCAGGTGAAAATAAGTATCCAACTTCTCTACCCAATCCTTGGTTATGCACTTGGGTGACCTATCAAAAGAGGGAAAAATGAATCTACCCATACTACATTGTAGATCATTGTTCTACATGTACCCTCCACCTCTATTGTGATTATTGGGTCTTCTATTTTCATTGATCCGACATAACTCTTGGAAGTTAAAGTGCTCCTTGAACCTATGAGATTAAGATTCATACTCTAAGAAATAATCATCAAGATTTTCCTCTCTTTCTGGCCCTGCCACCTCATTTCCTACTGCTAGGAGTGTCGGCATGTTGGAGCGTTGTGAAGAAGGTTGTAATGTTGGTTGTTCACACCAAGTATGTGAGGTGCCAGAATTCTCTCCATGTTGAAACCCTCTAGGGATTCCTTCTATCTTTCAAACCTCATCTCCCTAATTTCTTTGTCAATATTCTACATGGTGCAAAGAACAAGTTTTGGAATTTCTCTTTCCTCAATTGTTATAGTTGCAGTGCCCTGCAGGTTGAGCGAAGACTATGCTTTGATACCACTATAATTATTACACCATTTTTTGGTCATCTAACCTATTATTATTAGATGAACCCAAGTACACCATGTAAGACCAATTTTACCCTAAGTAAAATTGCTTTCACCACATAAAATAACTTATTTGTTTATATTTCCTGGTCATATTTAACCCAAAATAAGGAACTTAATTAAATAAATCCTTATTTATTTAATTATTTCCTAAGAATAGGTTATTCAAATCATTATTTAAATAATATTCTTAGTTAAATTTGACTAAATCATCCATAAATAATTAAATAAACCATTATTTATTTAATTATATTCCCATCATTTCCCTAAAATGATAAATAAATCATTTATTTATTTATTATTTATAAATAAAGGAATTGACCCAAGTCAAGAACCCTTTTCCCTCCAACAAATATAATAAAATATTCCTAAAGGGTGCTTCTACAATTCAATTAATAATATTTTATTCATGCACCGAGTTCTAGACCGCCCCAATATTTTGTTATAAATAGAAGGGTTTTTCCCATTCATTAATCACCTTCATTGCATTAGATCACTCTGGATCTACTCTTGGTCACCATTTTTCCATTTTTGCTTTGTGAGCTCCCATTGAGTTCTATGTTTCTCTAGTTTTTCTACACCCATAAGAGAGAGGAATGTTAGATCTGAAACACTGAGGACTTTCAAGAGCCCATCCCACTGAGGAGAACCGGAAAACACCTTTCTTGTTTTCCTCCCAGGTGCCCCATTATTTAATATAATATAAAATTATTTTAAATACATTATTCTTGTCTTGTCTATTCGATTCATGGAGCCATATTATATTTTATCTTCTTAATGTCTTTTGTGCTTAGATCTGAATTTGTGTAGAAAACTTAAAGATATTTTGCAGCCATATCGATGTTAGGGCTATTTTTTATGCGTAGCTAAAGTGATATTTTATGACAAAATATTCATACTAACAATAATATTCCAAAATAGGAAAAATAAAAATATCGAAAATAAAACCAAAAATAGCAATGAATATCAAGACATAAAAACATGAGACAATAATAGAGCCATTCCATTATATTTATTAGCAGAAAATAAGTACAAAGTCTTGAAGAAAAGCTCACTCAAGCTAGGCAAAGAAGCCTCCCATGATCCAATACATCAAAATGTGAAATTATGATAATACATAAAATGCTATAATTTTATGGTTGTGCGGTCTATGAGGGAATAGATGCAGCTAGAAAACAGGAATATATAGATCTGCTGATACAATGCTCCAAAAATGTCGAAAATAGAGATCTAAGCTCCCAAGCATGATTCCAATAAAATACACACTATGTGAAATGTAACCCTAGGGATGAAATAATGCTCTGCAGCTCCATGACTACAAGGAGGTGGCTGATATAACAAGAAAATAGTTGAAAATACTCCCAAAAGATCCTCCTAATGAAAGGCATTACATTACATTCTACATTAGTGCAAGGAGTTTCAACATAGAGTTTAAACAAGCAGCTGAGATTGTCATTGGGTTTTGCCTCTCACTCAACCTAATATAAATATACCCTCACTCCTTCATCTCATTCACTTACAGAGTTTCCTTTTTCATCACCATTCCATTACCCTCTTCCATATCAGTTTCATAGCTTTGCTAGGGTTTCAAAGGCAGAGTGGTCAAAATGTTAAAAAAAGAGGACAGTGGTAGTGGTGGAGAAGGCCAAATGCCAAGGAGGCAGGGGCACAAAGGTGCAAAGATCAACAAATTTGAACCACTCAACACCATAAAGCTAATGACATCTCCCTTAACTGTTTCCTACTTCCAGCATGTAAGATGCTTTGATTTTTGTGAAAGGGTGCAGTAGGTGCAAAACCACCCTGAGCTAACCAGGCTTTTCATCATTAACTTGCATGAGAAACAATTTAAACTTACAGGAGTAAATTTTGAGGTGTTTGTTGATGTTATTGCCAATGCCACGGGGATACCAAGTGTAGGGGAGAAATGGTTCAAGCAGGCGAATCTTGACATGAGCTACTATGAGCCATATTTAAAACCTAGGTACAAAGAGCATAATAAATCTATCTTTTCTTTCTCTCACTTTCTTGATAGATATGCACCGATGATGAGGATTGTTAACACTAGAAAATTGTATAGCAGAAGAAGACATCAATTAATGTCGAGCCTAAGGATTTACATGACAGGAATACATTATGGAATCAAGAAGTATTTAAAATCTCTAAGGTTTTGAGAAAATCATATTTGAACTAGTCATAAATGCTCAAATGTGCGCTTTATCCTTTGAGAAGAGTTCCTTATGCATGCCTTTTGGCCCGATAAGCATGCATTCCTGGAAATGGAAAAAAGTCACTTTCTGGGACCACACCAAGCAAAGGACAGTTACTCCTTATGTGAAAGGCGTCTAAGGATAGCCACCAGCACCTCCTTAGACATTATGTGAGCACAAAGAAGAATTTTTTAGCACACAATGGAATCACACCTCTCCCTTGGGTCACCATCCATCATGTACCAAGGGAGGGAAGGAGGATTTGAAGCTCACCTATATAAACCCACCAAAAGATGAAGAAATGGTGATCACAATTTTATGCTCACTAAAGTTTCCCAAGCAACACCAGCATTGTGTGTGACCCGAAGCTGGAGCTAAAGAGGACTCAATAGTTGGCCACCCAACAACTTAGTCCACCACAGCAGAGAGAGAGAGTGAGATTGCATCAGAGGCTAAGCTTGGAAGGCAACATCCTTGCATCGGGACCTAGAGCCATTGCCTAGGGGCCCTTTGGGAAGTGGGTAAAATTTCTTCTCCATTTCGAACATTTAATAAGAAGAGGCCATTGAGCCATCGTTTACATTGTTATCATTTGGAAATCTCTATATAGCTTTTGTATATTTGTGTTTTTAGTTTTAGTTTAACCAGAGCATACTTCAGCATACTATTTCCATTAGGTTTTATGCTTTTGAGCTCACCCACTTTCTGCCTGTTACCAATAGTTTAGAGAGTATACCACACTCTCTAAGCTTGTGCGATTTTGTACACCCTTGCGACTAATCCACAACAACAGGATTGGCGACTCCACTGACATGTTCCAAGTTTATGTGTTTGTGCCATCTTTTGCAGGAGACCCTTTGTTTATGCTGGAGTGGAGCTGACAGTCCTCTGACCCATCTTGAAGTCCCTAGACTCACTGAGGTGACAGACTGAAGAAGGCAGCCCCTAATATTTTAGTTGCAGGATTTCTGCATGTAGTTTTTCCACACAGAAGTGCATTGCATGCATTCAGGACTGACCTGCGTGCACGAAGGCGCACCTGTCAAGGGATTTTGCGCGCAAACTGCAGAGAGATTTTTTCTCCCTATTTTCTTCATGTTTTCTTCTTGTAAGTGTGTTGGGAAGCCCCTAACGTATCTGCCAACACGTGTGTTGATACCCCACAGTTTTTGAGAACTCACTTTTTGCTTCTTTCTGTAGGCATTTAGTTAGTTTTCATGTAAGTTGGTTTTAGCAAAAAGTGTTCACATAGTTTAAGTAGGGGGTGAATTAACCATTTCTTTCTGAAAAATTTATGTTTTTTGCACATTTTGGTGTGCACACTTAATTTAAGTAGTTCAAGTGGCTTAAGGCCACATATGCATAAGCTAGTGTAGAAATTGTTTAGTTTAAATTCAATTTTTGCATTTAGGAAATTGTGGGACTAGGATTGAATCACCAATTAGAGAAAGTAATATATGTTTTCTTTGCACCATTTGGTGACCCTAGACAAGCATATGAATTCTCTACATTCTTGATTCACCATCTCCCTTTAGTCACTCACATAGGCTAACTAGGAAGATTTGGAAGCGGCCCATTATCCGCAAATGCTTTCCATTTGAGCAAGGAACAATGTCACGTAGCTTAACTAGGATACTTTTGTAAAGGATCACCGATATCCATATGTTCAAATTATGAGATTTTTCACCATATAATCACACACATTCACCCACTAAGAAAAGGAAGCCACCTAAAAATAACTTAAACCAACTCACTAAATTCTCCCCATAGGGGCCACAAGATAATTTATAAATTAAGTCAGGATCAAGGGGTAAGGCATCCAATAAGCCGCCTTGATCACACTTCACATTTAAACATATAAGTTGTGTATTTAGGGAGCTTTAAAATCCACCTATCCACCCACGGAAAATCAAACCCGAGTGCGACAGAGACCCGATTCATAGGGGGTTAGGCTTAGGCACAGTGCGTGCGCTATCAGTTGGGGCTACCTGACCCAGTTGATACTCAGTACTATTAGCTGACTACCAAGAAGCCCAAGAATCAAACACTCACTTGGGATGGTGGTTCTTAGTGGCAAAAAATAGGGCATCCTTTACCCTATAGGTGACGGTGGAAGAAAGTGCCAGACCCTCTACCCTTACCTTGGTTGATTCTCTTCGGCTGACTGGGGGCATCACCAACTCTTACGGGACGTTGTGCCAACACTCACAAGAAATACTCCCAAGGCCCACTTACTTTTGAGTGTGTGAGGACGTAGTAATTCTTTTAGGATTTTGAGTATCACACGCAAACAAACAAAACCATTTTTTGCTTGATTGATTACATAGATTAAGTTAAAGGGAAAATTCATTTCATTTTCACTTTGTTTTATGTATGTGGCCATAAATTTGTCTTGATCATAGAATTGATCCCCTCAAAATTTTTCCAAAACCTAACCTAGTCGACACTCAAATAGTTCCAATGGAACCTCGTCGGTCCAAGCATCTTTTGGACCTCCCCCCATTACCGGGAGGGGTTCCAGGTCTTTCGTCATTTAAGCGTCAAAGACGGAGCATTGCCACAGTAGTTGGTTCCTCCTTTCTTGTAGCAACCTTAGTTGGGAACCCTAATCGGTCTCCCAACACCACACCGCACACCACTCCCCCCTCGTCCCCTAGGGAGAAGAGGAGCGCATCCCATATGGGAAGCCAACTGAATTCACAACAATGTACGTCACAAACTAACCCTCATTATAACTAGAACTTCGTGTCTTCACACATTGCCATGGAGTCAACCTCCTAGTCACCCTTCTTAGCGGCGTTGAGTCTACCATATTTGACCAAGCTCACTAATGACCCCATCGCACACGAACCTAATTGGCCTCCCATGCCCATGAAGCTCCCTTCGGACATACCAAAGTTTGAAGGCAAGAAAGCGGAAGACCCAAGAAATCATATAATGACCTTTCACCTGTGGTGCTCATCGAATAACATCATCGGCGATACTATTTGGTTGAGGCTATTTCAATGCACTCTCACAAGAGTGGCCGCGAAATTGTGTGTGGAACAACCCCCTGCTTCACATGGAACCTTTAGCACCCTCACTATCGCGTTCCTCCCATACTTTCAGTTTCTCATTCACCACGATTCAGGAATGGAGTTACTAACTCATTTCAAGCAATCCCCCTCTACCCATATTTCAGAGCATCTCCATGAATGGAGGCGGCGTCGCAGTTTATGCAAAGAAAAACTCGACGACCAAGTCCTTTTAGATTTATTCTTGAAAACTATGATGGCAAAGATTTCAAATGATGTGGCGCAACGTAACCCCACATCCGAAGAGGATGGAATCAGTAAAGCCCAATAGCTTGAACTGATCTACACACAGTCAGGATACATATACAATATCCTTCCCAATGCCCCATGCCTCCAATCTTATCAAGATTTTCTAGGCACGTCTAACTCTACAGATGGACTTATTGGGTCAATGAGCCAAGGTTACCTAGGCAGCAGCAATCAGAATCGGGGTTACACACATGGGTCTACCCAAAACATGTCTCAATCCAGATTTCAAAGTCATCACATGTAGCAGCAAAATTTGACTAATAAGGCACTAGCGTATCACCAAGGAGGACCTTATCCTTCAACTGAGGGGACCCAGTATGAAGGAATAAATACTGACTGAAGAACTCCCCACCAACAGCTAGGTGCAAACATGGGACAACGATACGCTCAGTCCCAAGCACACAACCCACCTACTCAAAACAATGCACAAGTGAACTTTGTACAGCTGTCCCAAAATCAACCACACCAGTATGATCAGGAGAACTACCCTCCTAATGTGGTTAAGAAAAAGGAAAAAAACAAGCCCAAAGGGAACCCTGGACAGTGGGGTAGCAACCAACAGTGCCCACCGTGATCCCATGCTAGAGGTAACTCCAACCGGAATCAGAACCAGGAGCCAAGCAATTCCCAAAGGCAAGAAAAAAGGCCACCTCTATGAACAAACCATTCTTGTTCAATATGTGGTGAGTACATGCACTATACTCACCACTGTCTTGAACTCCCTGAGCTTAAAAAGCTTAAGAGTAGTCGAGGACAAGGAGGATCGTCCCAGATAACTGTGGTGATGCAAGAACCCTTCCCCCATCAAGGAATGGTCAGCACTCAGCAGCAAAACCCTGACGATTCTGGGAAAAACAACCATGAAATTTACATGGCTGGGGAAGAAATTTTTTTCCAAACTCAAAATCGCAGCTACGAGACCCCACTAGACACCAGTATGTCAGGGGCTAGTACAAGCACACTAACGGCAGCTTTAACCATTCCAAATATTCCTTTGCAACCATTGTCAAAAATGGTAAAAGGTCCTAATAGGCGAGCAAGTAACTACTCCAAAGAAACCCATAATTATAGCATCGTAGACAATTTAGCTCAATCACCGCTGCTATCTCTGCATTGGAAGTGTTGCAGTCATGCCCAAAACAACGAAAAACCCTACTTTCCGCTTTAGGCGCTATCGACCCTGCCGACACGCACATGATGGCTTTTGACTTAAACAAAGCCGCCCCTAGGCTTCCCTCCATGGTCACCTTCCAGATACCAGTATCGGTACAGAATATCACTATTCACTAATGTGTCATTGATGAGGGTGCATCCACATGCATCATGTCAAAGAATGTATGGTAGATGTTAGGAGCCCTCGAACTCAAACCTTCTGTCATCACACTCAAAGCATACGACTATCATCCATCGACCCCCGTCAGTCTCTTCCAAAATGTACTGGTCTGCTTATCTAGCAAGATGGTCCACATAGACATCGAAGTCTTTGACGCTCACTTGGATTACAATATACTCCTTAGGCGGAGTTACATGTAAGCCATGTCTGCCATAGCATCCACTATCTTCTGCATCATGATGTCCCCCCACGAGGATTGAATCATCACAGTAGACCAGCTGACACACAGTGAAAAGCGTCCCTTGACCAACACTGATATGGTTCTACCCTATGTAGATACAGCCATATATGGTCTTTCACAGTATCAGGAATATGGCCCTGGCCAATTCAAACCGTCATTCATCCTACGGTCATTCTTAGGAGATCCTCCCATTATCCCTGAGGTATCACTCAATGCCACAGGGGCCCGTGTATGCATGATGTCCACATCAAGCACCAAGGTTAGTCAGAACATGGACCCAAGCAGTAATGACACCGAGGCATTGGCCATGACAGCCTCCCTAGTCTACGCCACCTCCCAAACCCCTTTCCTTTACCCACCTCCTGGCTTCACCTCGCAACAGGCTTTGGCAACACTGGTGTCACCCAACATATTGTTGGCATTCACAGTTTGGTACCTCGTTCCCCCTTCAGGAACAACATCTACCAACATTACTGCATTTGTGTTAAAGTCCCCCCACTTCCGAGGAGCCCCAACCTACCCAAGCAGCGGTCGAAATCATCCCCGCAAGGGAAATTCCCATTGCGAAACTGGTGACCATGACCAAGAAAATTGCCAAGACAGGAAAGAAATCAGTGACCCCGACCGTGCAAGGAGAGTCATCAGCCTACGCTATATGTGATGTCATAGGACACCCTACCCACATATGTCCAGAGTTGGACGAATTAAAACCACTTCTTGGCTGCAAGGTAGCCACCTCAACACGACATTCCCAAAAAAAGGAATTTTCCACCAAAAGTACAAGCAAACCACTGTGTACCAATCACGCGTGCACTCTCTGTGACACCTATGGGCATTATACCCACCATTGTCCAGAAATACCATGATATAGGGACACCTTACATTCGGTCGAGCGATCTTATCAAGAGGATCCCTCCATCTAGTCTATCAATGATGAGCCACGTACCATCCTATACTTACAAGAGGAGCATAGATTCGTAGAAAGACCCCCAGTAATGCCCATTATATGTTGTACACTATGCGATGAAAATGGCCACTACCTCGAAGAGTGTGCCGCATTGGAACTCATTCATAGATTATATCTAATCAAAAGGGTTTACTATGTGGGACTACGGGTAGTGCAATTCACATGCCCATTATGCGCCGACAATCACATATTGGAGGATTGTCACTACATACCTCACTTCTGGCTAGCCCTTGCTAGCCTCCGCTTAGCCATAGTTTGTCTTTCCCAAGAAGATTATATGGATGCCGAGTCCACCAATAGCTCCATGACCCAAGAAAAAGAGATGAGCGGGTCCATAATGTTCTTATCAACCGAAGAATGACCTAGTAGGAAACCCTTAGTTACCCCCAAAGGCAATTCACGAAACCCACCTGCATGCACATTATGCAAGCAGATGGACCATATAGTCGTCCACTACCCTGACTTAGCAGCGTTATGACGTTGGTTCACCTCCTGGCTTCAAAAGACACATGATGGGACCCCCATATCACGGATATTTTTCCTGATATGTCAGGGTAATCATTATGACCAACATTGTACTTATGTCTCATGGATATGTCCCACTATCGACATGGTTAATGCCGTAGAAAAGAGAACAGGAGATCTCCAATAATGGCATAAATTATACATCCCTAGCTCAATGTCCCCACCACCGCAGTGGTGTGTCAAGCCTGATAAGGCCACACACCAACCACGTATACCCCAGGCCAAGCCTAGGATAACCTAAAACCTATGTGATCTGAACGATCACCGAGTCAACCAATGTAGAGAACTAAAACCCCTTGCAAACAGTCTTAGCATAATCTTTCCTCTCCCTCAAAAACTTCTCTCTAATCATGAGAAGATCACTCGCACTTATTGCCGAATTGGCTCACACTTTCATGATACATTTAAGTTTACACATCTCCCCAAGCTGAGAGCAGCTAGAGCGGCATTAAGTCAACCACCCACCAAAGAGGGAGGCAAGTCTCAACCTACGATGCAAAAATGGAAGCAGAAAATGACCTCGTCCGCAACCGACCCTTTCCAAGCATCCACATCAGGAACATTGAGTAGTGTAGAATCTCACACTCTCTACTCTGTCAGCGTTGTGATACCATGCACCATTTTCACCGGTCATGATCACACGCTGGAGGTATGCCCGCTGCTAAAAGTGTTTAGGCACCTCTATGATAAAAAAAAGTTCCACCTACTAGAAATTGACTATCCTAGCAGGAAATCTGACCTTAGGCTCACATAGGACTTTGTTACCGAGATCCTTCCCCTGCCACATGCCAGTGACACAATTCACCACATGCAACTTGTATCATCGCACGCCCAAGACAGGATTTCAACCACCTCCTCATCACAGGAATTCTACTTTATTCCTGTCAGAAAAGACCAAGGCACCTTACTCTTTTGCATAGATTTCCGCAAGATCTCAAACTTGCATGCTACCATCAAACTCCTTGATGACACCCAACCTCTGGAACAACACCCAGTACAACTAGAGCTAGTTGACGAAAGCCAACGACAATCGGTACAACACAATGAGGCCCATAAGAAAAGGGTAAAAGCATAATTTGACCACTACATCACCCCCTGCTCATTTACTGAGGGAGAGTTAGTCCTTCGCTACGATGTCGCAAAGGAAGCCTTAGGGCCAGGAAATTTTGAAACCTTGTGGAAAGGTCTCGATATCATCAAACATTGTCTCCGACAGGGGGCACACATCTTGACGGAACCAGATGGGACCTACTTCACTAACCCCGTCAATGGCCTTTACCTCAAGAAGTTCTACCCATAAGGGCCCTAGTAGCCCTTATCCCCTAGAGTTAGGGTACACAAAAATCCCAACACCAAAATATTTTTGACCCAAAAACCTAAACACGCTCAAAGTGCCACCATGGATCACCAACTTGAACCCTATTTCAGATTTGCTGATGGAGCATTGCGATGGTCTCAAAACTTAGCTGTAGCCACCTGGGTCATCTACCACCCTGACTGATCACCACTGTGTTCAAATGCCGTGTGCATTGGATCAGCAACCAATAATCAAGAATAATATGACATCATTATTGGACGAAACTTCCACCATTTATTTTTAAAAAACACTTCACTAGACTGCTTTCGTCCCAACTGGCGTGACTATTTTGGAAACAGCCCGTGTGTGTGTTTGATCTTTTTCTCTTGTCATTATTACCATAGTGGCAGAACCTTCGGTTTTGTCTACTGGTAGTCCATATACGGACGATGCGTCAGAGGCTTCCCAGCACTCTATTGAACCCCAGCAGCCCATTGTTTCCGAGTTTCCTGACAGGGGACCGGTTCTTGCTGAGCAAACCTTTGGGGGACCATTTGAGTTCAATTGGCCCATTTCAAACCCTTGGTCTGAATTAAGAGTAGGGGCTGAGTTCCTTTCTCTTACATTGGGTTTTCCTTTTATAGCTGTTGTCTTTCCTCCTAGTCCTCGCCGTCTATTAGGAGATCTAGCGGCAGGCTCAATCATGAGTGAATCCAGTGAGGAAATCCCCACGTCCAGTGAGGATTACCAATTATTTCCTCAGAGATTATTTCCAGAATACAACCCTGATCCATCTGTTATGTCTTCACCCATTCCCTCATTACCAATTGAGTATAGATATTTAGGTCAGATCATTGCCGCTGCTGCCTCTATGGGGGCATCAACTTCTTCTACGAGGCCTACTATTCCTTCATTGGGGATGTCTCCTCGGACACCCGTCACGTCATCCCCTCAGGTCACTTCTGTACCCGTTAAGCCCACTGTTTGTGTGGCTGCATCTACACCTGCGATTTCCGCTAGGGTTACATCCCTTACCGAAGACATCTATATAGCATCTGCTATGCCGGAGAACATCTCTCCGGAGGAGTATCGGTTGTCCCTGCAATAGCCAAACCCCGAGGTACGATAGTCCTCTCAAGACCCCAACCTTTCGTTCTTTTCACATTACGCTCAGGATGGTACACCCGTGTATGCTTTTCCAAATCGATATGATGAGCACGGGGACATGTTGCGTCTACCCGCTCCAGAGGCTCACCTTCACCCTCAGGGTTTACCTTACAACCAGGCTAGGCAGCCTTATAACCCACAAGGACAACCTTTTCAAGGTCAACCTGCGGGCCAGCCTAGCTATCCTTATGACCCGCAGGGTTATCCTGCGGGCCAGCGAGGTCCATTATACGGTCTGCAAGGGCAGTATTACAACCCTGCAGGTCAACTCGTTCAGCCTCTTCCTGGAGTCCAACCTGGGTAACCACAAGGATTCACAGGTCAACCGAGGTACCAACCTGGGCCGGTTTACGGGCCTGGGGGGCAAGTCCAACCTTCACAACCTATGCAACCACAGTATCCTGTTGCTCCGCATCAGCCAGGATCATCTTATGGTCTTGTTGTAGGTCAAACCAGTTACCAGCCACCACCTGGCTCCATCCCACCACCAGGCCAACCGGTTCATCTGGTACAACCCAGTGTTCCTCCTCCGCCAGGTCAACCTGTGCAACTGGCGCAACTTGTTTATCCGGGTCAACCTATTCAACCAGTCCAGCCCGTTCAGCCGGGCCAAACTGTCTAACCAGGCCAGCCCGTTCAGCCAGGTCAGCCTGTTCAACCAGGCCAGCCTGCACATTCCATCAACCCTGCTCAACAGCCGATTTATTCAACGCCGCAATCGAATCCACCGGTGCATCCAAATTATCAGACTCCGTAGGGTTCCACCTATCAGCATCCCACTCAACCTCAAGGCGGTTACTATGCTCATGGTCAATATCGACCTAATTATAACCAGCCCCAAGGTTCCCACGCTTACACTCAACAACCGGGCTATACCTATGCTCAGCAGCCAAACCCAAATGCTGCCTACACAGGGTCGACATATAATCAGGGTCCCTACCCTGGTTATCAAGCCCTGTACGTTGGTTACCAGCAACCCAATTAGACCGGTTATACACCCTACACCTCCTATGGTCAAAACCCATGGGGGCAACGATATTCTCAACCAGCGTGGAGTACAAGTAACAGCCCTTATCAATGGCCTGGCATGCCGGTCAATCCGCCATTGCCGTTCCCGGCTACTTTGGAGTTATCGGATGTTTCGAAGTTAACCAATGATCCGATTTTGCACAATCCTTATAGGCCTCCGGTTCCATCCAAGGTACCCGGCGACTGCCCGAAGTTTGAAGGTAAGGCTGGAGAAGACCCCCAAGCGCATGTAATGACTTACCATCTTTGGTGCTCGTCTAATTCTTGGGTGGATGATTCAGTTCATCTTCGTCTCTTCCAGCGCACTTTAACTATCGCTGCTGCTAAGTGGTACATCTAATTACCCCATGGCATCTTTCAAGATTTCAATATGTTAGCCATGGCTTTTCTGACTCATTTTTAGTTACCGGTTCGCTACGAAGCCGGGACGCATCTCCTGACTTCTTTGAAGCAGGATAAAGCCACCCACATCTCTGATCACATTCATGAGTGGCGACATCATTGTAGAATGATCAAGTTTCATATACCTGATCAAATACTAACTCATTGGTTCACCACCTCCTTCGTTAACAAAATCGCCCAAGATATTGATATGGGAGCGTGTGTGACTGAAGAACAAGCCATAGCACGTGCCCAGTATCTGGATTTGGTATATTCTCAGTCTGGCATGTTGTATGACATTTTGCCTGATGCTCCACCGTCTGGAACCTCTAAAGCTCCACCTACCCCAGCGGTGGATGGTGTTATTGGTTCCATGTCTTAGGGTTCGAAAAAATCATCGAATGGGAAGCAGAAGTCCAATGCCTCTAATAATTCTGCTCCTCCCACCCCTGTCGATTCTGGAAAAACTGCGGAAGTTAATGCCATTTAGGCTAATCCTATGGAAAAATCTTCCAAAAGGAAAAATAAGGGAAAGGGAAAATCTAAATCCGACGCCCCAAAGCAAGAGTCTAAACCTCGCACTAAGGACGGTTCTCAACGTAAACCGAAGTATCCTTGCCTCATCTGTGAAGGAGATCACTATACAAAAGATTGTCCACGACGATCTGAGATTACTCAACTCCTGAAAGGCCCTAAAGGAACTTCAGCAGTTCTTAAAGAACCGTTCCCATCTCAGCAGACCCAGATGGTTGAGCATCCCTCACCATCTGCACCATTTGGGTCCCAAGTCTTTATGATGAATACTGGTGCACCTATCTCTATTGCTACATGATCGAATGATTATTCTGGATCACGTCAGGCAGCTGGAAAGGAAGTTGTGGATGGTCCACCTCCCCCACCTATCTCTGATCGTTTGGAAATCGAGAAGCCTACAGCTGAGCCTATTGTGAAGCCACCCTCTAAAGGTGTCCTGAGAAGATCTTCCTACAATCCAAATGCCCGTGCCGCTCAGAAATATAGCATTGTTGAGGATTTGGCACAGGCGCCTTCTACGATGTTGGCTTTGGAAGTTCTTCAAAGTTGTCCTTCACAGCACAAAGCTCTGTTGTCTGCCATCGGGGGCATCGATCCCGCCGATTCGAGTCTTCTCACCTTCGATTTGGAAAATTTCACTCCTCGACTTCCGTATCAGATTGCTCTGGTTATTCAAGTCGGGATCAATGGTATTAACATCCATAGGGTTGTTGTAGATGAAGGTGCTTCCACCTGCGTCATGTCATCTGCTTGTTGGAAAGCCATTGGCTCCAGGGATAATTTTAAGAACTCCCCTAAATTTATATATATAATAAATGGACGAATCCCCATGATACATAGGAAAAATGGAAGGCGATTTTATTAATAATATAATATGTATATATAATTTTTTGGTGAATCTCTCATGAGATTATATTATCTTGTAAAATCATGGTGAATCATCAATACAAATGGTGAATCACTACTACAAAATGGTGAATCGTTGTCTAGTGGAGTTCAGGGTGTTGGTTCCAATGAAGATGGCTAGTTATGAAGGCCACGGGTTTTGTTTTGTTTTGGATGGTTGAGCATGAAATGTTACTTGAGGGGAAAAACCTAAATGCAAAAAGTTCCAAAAGTGAGAAGTTGCAAGTAAATAGAACAGATTTGGCAGAAAGATAGATATAACGCTGGTTTTTAGTCCATTGGGCTATGGAGTCATATCTGGGCTTTAATTGAACAACAACATCAAGTGTGATCCAAGGGGCAAGTTATCTATGTCTAAGGATTTCTTTAAATTTTGATTTATGGAATGGAGTGATACACTAAGAAGGGGAATCAAACAGATGCAGAACGAAGGGCAGCCTAGGATCTGATAAGTACTTTTAAACCAGTCAGCCTTTGGCAAACACTTAAGGAGGACATGAAAGCAGACTAGGATCTGGTAAGTGCTTTTAAACCAACCAGCCTTTGACACACTTCCAATAGAAAACATACAAAACAAGGGGAGACACGAAGATAACACAGAATGGTCTAAGATCTAGCAAGTGCTTCTAAACTAGCCAGCTTTTAACACATTCCAAGGGAAACAATCTGTTAGTTATGCAGACAAGTCTGGGACGAGGGCTAACCATATCTTCCTTCAGTTCATCATCACATAACACATACTGAAAGTAACATTCAGAAATAATATTCAGCTAGGACGATAAAATGAGGGAACACCAGCATTCTCATGCCTAAAACTGAATTAAGTCATTCCTAAATAACACAGATTGGAAGAAAACATTCAAATAAAGATTTCTCAGCCAGAGTCGAAGGTTACTGATATACAGCAGGTCCTAACCCTGTTTAAACTGTTCTTTACAGTGGAAAATGAAACAACATGAAAACAGAAATAAAACAACAAGTTACAAATGAGAATAACATCACCGTCAATATAGATCAGGATCCCATGAAACAGCTTTTATATTGATGTCAAACCAGCTACAAACTTCAAGTCCAATGTTTCAGTTCAGCAATCATCTTCACTATTCAACCTAACTACTCTAGCACAAACAGAGCTTCAAGGGCCAGTGAACACTATGTACAAATAGAAGTCTCGAGCTCAAGTGTATTTCAAAGTTCTGCAACCAACCATTTCTCATCTTCTTCTGAGGTATTTATAGAAGAATGAGGAGGCGATCTGAGAAAATATCTCTCAGGATAATTAATACAGGTTCAAGACTTCTCGGCCCTTTGAGGGGCTCGAGAGAGAAATTTACAGGTGGATCACTGTATTAACTTTTTACAATAAATATCAAAGCTCGGTGGGAGCTTTATTTTGACTTTGAGGCTCTATGTAATGTGGGGAGTAACTCTGCAGATATTTCTGCATTGATTACCCTGCAGAAGTAACTCCTTGGCTGCTCTGAGGCGAAATCTGATCTTCTTCAATAACTTCGGCCTCTGTTTGAAAGGTTTGAGGCAACATGTGTCTTCGTGGTAGCTGAGGAATCAATTTGCCTCAAATGCAGCGGTGGAAGTCTTTTCTGCCTGATAGATCTTTTTGATTTTCTGTTAATTCTGTTTTAATTTGGGGGTTTAGGCTTTTGATATTCAACCTTAGCCGTGATCCCCAAATTTGTCTTCAATCTTCAATCTCTTGTGTGCTGTCCTTCAAAACTTATACTCTTTTAAAAACGCGTTAAAACGTAGTGTCTTGTCAATGTGCAGAGCCGCACAGGGCTTTTTAAGATATCGGCGCCCATGGAACGCCGATCAAACATTCAAATGAAGCCCTGTGAATGGTTCTTTTCACAGGCCGAAGGCACGGGAATCGTCATTCCCAACCCCTGCCTTTTCTTCAATGTAATGACGAAGACTCTTTAAAACCTGCATAAAACATAAACTCATAAAGAAATCCTACGTTTTTTAGGTTTAAACTGCTTCAGATGGCGAGGAAAGGAGCATAGCCGTTGGATGAAAACATCCAACGGTGGAGATTTGCGCAAAAAGGAAAAGGAGAGCGGGGAGAGGAAAACAAGCGGGGTGGTTTTGGACCGTCTGATCTGGACACGTGGACGGTCCAGATCTAATCGGAGGATCACAATCGGGGAGGTCACTTAACAACATGCGATTGAAAACACTGCGATTTGAAACTTTGCGATTGAGCACAGGCCGTTGATCTGCAGATCAGATCGACGGCGGAAAATGAATCGGAGGGTTTTCAAAGCGGGGGAAAGACTTGCGATCGGAGGGAATAAGGGTTGTTGGATAGGCGGGAAATGGACGGCTGCGATGCAATCGGGAGGCGAACAGAAGGACCTGCGATTGCAATCGGCGGGACAGAGCGATTGAGCGCAGACCATCGGATCACGGGACAGATCAACGGTGGAGATGCAATCGGGGCACGCAATCGGAGGAAAAGCAGAAGGAATTGCGATCAGCGGAGGGCCGTCTGATTGCGGGGAGATCAACGGTCACTATGCAATCGGGAGGGTTTCAATCGGAGCATCGCAATCGGGAGGCGCACGATGGGTGTTGCAATTGCGATCAGGGGGAGTGGCACGATTGAGCGCTGGACGTCAGATCTTGTGACAGATCGACGGCGCGGAACGCGTCGCAAGACTTTAACAATAAAAACTAATCGCATCGGGGTTTTAAAATATTTACAAAGGAATTTGTAATCCGCCCGGCCTTCGATTGCGATTGGCCCCCAATGCTTAAGCTCTTGGTCTTGGGTGACGGGCATATGTGGGGAAGTGGTTTTTAGGACTTAGCCCAAGGGGCTTAGGTTCATAGCAATAAAACTTTGATTTCTTATGAGAAATTTCAAGGATTAAAATGGATTTGGGGGTTCCGAAATAGTTAAAAAGTGAGTTTTTAACTACAAAAGGGGAATTTTTCATAAATAGAGGGAGAACTTATGAAAAGTAGAGGAATAATATGGAGAAACAAGGGAAGGAAATGATGGTTTCTTCAGCAGTTTGTTATACGAAATCAGCAGATTTTTCTGAGTAAAAAATGGGACAGCAAATGAGGATTTTGGACAGAGGCATGAGGCCTAGAAGGAGTCTTCAAGAGCCAACAATTTTTAGTGATAAAATTTGTTCCTTGGAGGCTCAAAAATATTTAGCCACCTTTTGGTATAACAAAATATTACAGGTGGCTAACAGTGGCTCCACTTGGGGATGGTGCCTTCTTGAAGGCATCAAGAATTCAGACTTGATTTCTCTGGGACGCTGACTTGTGCCTGATCCATTGGGCTGTCCCTCTTTTGCTGGATGATCTGGTTCTGAAAACATATTCAGCAGCCATGAAAATAATGGATTTTTATCTACAAGCTTTCTACCTACCCAATCCTACTGATCTAACATTTTTTCTTCTTAGAGTGCACTTGGATTGGCAAACTCTCTTACAACATTTTATCCTTTTGAAAGCATAAAAACTAATCTAATTCTACTCCTTATTTCTCCCTGAACTCAGATTAAACAGTTGAGCTCAGATATTTCTCTACCTAGTCTACTGTTTGTTGGGATTAAACAGTCCAACAAACTTTCATTCTCTAAATTCTAGAACATAAATTTAAAAATAGTCAAGTCAAGATTGAGCTGTTCGACTTGCTATGATCTATGGCATAAAAAAAAACTGCTCATAGATTATTATTTGCAGAAAATTAAATCAAAATGGAAGGTTTAAGATCTGAAAGTTTCTCATTATGGCCTTCTTTTCTTTACAGCTCTGTTTTTAATTTTGTTTTGAGCTGTCTCTTTCTTGATATCTGATTCAGATTTTGGGCAAATTAGAACCAGTTTTTCTTTTTTATGACTCAGAAAAATAACACAGTTTTGAGTCATCTCTCTTTGGAGACTTTGGTTCAGATTTTGAATATGTTTGAACCTTTAATTTCTATCCTAATCTATCTACTGATAAGCCAAGATTAAACAGTTTGGCAAATCAAATTCACTACCCTATCAGCAGAAAATTGAAAGCTAATTAGTCAAAATTAAACGGTTTGACTAACTAGAAGTGTGTTTTGCAGGAGTGGCATTTTAAGCTTGCACACTTTCAGATTTATTTCTCTTTTTGGCATGGGGCTGTGCCTTCCTTGTTCTTCATTTCTGCCCTCTTTTCTTTCTTTCTTTGTTTTTGTATTTTTTGATTTTTCATAACTTTGAATGCAATGGTGGATGAAATATTCATAATGAAAAAGAAAAAAGAAGGCTTAAAAACATATCATGAATCAAGAGAAGTAATGCTTGAGCATCTTGCCATTGACAGGACCCCCAAACAAATCTGTTCCATCCAACTCTTGTAAGAAGAATGCATTGTTTCCAGCAACTGAATGAATAGAGTAAGGGCCAAGCCATAGATTGTAAAATTTACCATGCTTTCCCTTGTCTTCTCTCTTTGAGTCCCACTTTAAAACTTTGTCCCCAATCTTGAAATTGCTGGCCTTTGTTCTTCTGTCAAAAAGCTTCTTAATGCTGACCTGTTTCTGCAATGTTTTGTTGTACACTTCCTCTCTGATTTGCTGAAGATGAATGGTCTGATTTATTCTTCTGATCATGTCATTATCTTCAGTCTGCAATTCTTGGATAAACTTCATAACTGGTACACCAAGGCTATTAGGAAAGATTGCATATGTACCATACACAAGTTGAAAAGGTGACATACCAATAGATTTCTTCAAAGTTAATCTGTCAGCCCAAAGTGCATGGACTAGCTTTGTGTGCCAAGAATTTTTATTGTCCTCCAACAATTTCTTTATTATGTTCACTAAGCTTTTGTTGGAAGACTCTGCAAGTCCATTACCTTGAGGGTAATAGGTTGTGGAGTGCCCCAACGTTATCTGATATTTGCGACAGAATTCCACCATTTTCTTTGATCCAAATGCTGCTGCATTATCTGTGATGATCTTGGTAGGGAAGCCAAATCTGGAAAGGATATTGGTTTCTATGAACTTTATAATAACTGAATCATTGGCTTGCCTACAAGGAATGGCTTCTATCCACTTAGTGAAATAGTCTGTGGCGGTAAGGATCCATCTATGCTGGGCAGAAGATGAGGGATGGATTTCACCTATGAAGTCAAGTCCCCACTGTTGAAAAGGAGCTTCAACAGTGATTGGATGTAGAGGAAGGGGTAATAATTTTCTCTTGCCCTCAAACAATTGGCATTTGTGGCAAGTAGTTGTCATTTTGTGAACATCCGGAAAAAGGGTGGGCCAATAGAAACCAGCCCTCAAAATTTTGTTGGCTGTTGACTTCCAGTACAAATGGCCTCCACACTCTCCTTCATGAAATTCCTGCTTAACCTTCTCTGCATAAAACTCAGGCAAACATTTAAGCAATATACCACTAGCATTTTTCCAATAAAGACACCTATCTACAATGCAATAGTTTACTGCTTTTAGTTTTAAGAACCTTGCCTTTGTTTTCGATAAACCAGGAGGTGTATTTAAATTAAACAAAACATAAACGATATCAGCGTACCAAGGAGAATTCATAAAATGGTTTTCAACAATGGGAGTTGAGAATTCTTCTTGGCTGTCCAAAGCATTAATCATATTAATATCAAGAACTTCAAAATTGGATTCAGCCATTAATCTAGCTAGACCTTGGCCTTTGATGAGTTTAGTGGGTTTTATCTCTAAATCATATTCGAGAATAACATCAATCCACTTACCTCTCTTACCATCTGGGTCCTGTGTTAGAATGTCTTTAACAACCGAATTAGGGACAAAAGCAATGATGTGTGAGTGAAGGATGTATACTCTGAAGTCTTTCAATGCTTTAACTAAAGCAAAAGCTTGCTTTTCCATAATATTATACTTCAAAGGGGCATCCCTCAATGCCTTGCTAAAGAATGCAATAGGCTGCTCTTGTCCTTGTGGATTTTTCTGTAAAAGGACAGCAGCAATGGTATGTTCTAATGCAAACGAGAAGATATAAAAATATTTTGAAAAATCAGGGCTTATGAGAACCGGTGTTTTGGTTAATGCTTGTTTCACCAGCTCAAAGGATGTCTTTGCTTCCAAGGTCCATTTTATCCCCTGCTCCTTCTTCAACATGTTTGTGATATTTCTAAGGAGCTCAGCTAGGTTAGGGATGAACCTTCTCAAAAAGTTTATCTTTCCAATGAAAGACTGCAACTCTTTGATATTTCGTGGATGAGAGATTTGCAATATAGCCTCAATCCTCTTTGGATCTATCTTTATACCTTCTTTTGAAATAATGTGTCCAAGAAGCTTACCTTCTTGGAGACCAAATAGTGTCTTCTTAGGGTTTAAAGATATTCCAAACCTTTTGCACTTCTCGAAAACATTTCTCAAATGTTCTAAATGTTCTTCATCTGTTTTTGAAAACACAGTGACATCATCGAGATAGATAATGATGAAGAAACCCAATTCTTCCGAGAATGCTATGTTCATGGCTCTCTGAAAGGTTGCTCCAGCATTCATTAGACCAAAAGGCATCTTCACATACATGAAAGTGCCCCATGGAGTAGTGAAAGCTGTCTTTAATTGATCAGCAGGGTGAACTAAAATCTGGTTATACCCTGAATAGCCATCAAGCAGCGAAATCCTTTTAGACCCCACCACCCTTTGTAAAATGTGATCCATTTTTGGTAAAGGGTAGTTGTCCTTTAACGAAGCTTTGTTTAAGTCTCTAAAGTCTATACAAAGTCTGATTTCTCCAGTCTTCTTCCTAACGGACACCAGATTAGATACCCACTCAGAATATCTAATAGGGACAATAATGCCAGCATCGTGCATCTTCATGATTTTCTTCTTAACCAATGGCAACTGGACAGGGTTTATTCTGCGCAGTTTCTGTTTGAATGGTTTTTGGTTTTCTTTAAGATGGATTTTGTGCTGTATTATTTCAGTGTCATAGGATTTGAGATCTTCGTAACTCCAAGCAAAAACATCAGAAAATTCTTTGAACAACTCTAAGTATTTGAGTTTAATGTGAGCTGGCAAAGTTTTGGACAGCTTGATCATTTTCAGTTTTTCCTCACTGCCTATATTGCACTCCTCTACTTCAGTCTCTACAGGTTCCAGTTTTGGTTTATTGGCCACATCGTTAAAATCGAACAACTCCTCTAAAGGCGTTAGACCACTTGGCAAATTTTCATCTTTAGAATGCAGAGTTTGTAATTCTTCCATTTCTAACTCTGCACTTAATTCTGTTTTTCTCCTAAGTTTGCTAGACAATAGGTTAATATTGGCAGGTTGAGGAGACGATTCTTCTTCACCAAGAAAGTTTTCTTCACTGCAGTCTGTATCATAATCTGAATCTGAACTGTGCAGTTCGAACTCATTTCTGAATTGCATGAAGTCTTCTATTTGTTTGTCATTGTCAAACACTTGCCAATATTTTTCGTTATCAGGCACTGCCGGTCTAAATTTTATCGGGGTTGTGTTGTCTCCAGTCTCATATGGCGTTAGACATGTTCTGGCCGCAAAAGCTAAATTGTGGGCCATAATGTTGTTTTTCCTTGGGATGAAACTCAGGTTTGACTCCTTAAATGTCGTCAACAGATCCATGACATCATTCCGATAGGCTCTAAGTCTGGGATGATTCGCATTATACTCCCCATTGATTTGCCTAATGATTAACTCAGAATCCCCGTACACATTAATTCTTCTGGCTCCTAATTTCTTCAAAAGATGCAAGCCTAAGAGAAGGGATTCATATTCTGCTATGTTGTTGGAACACTGAAAGTTTAATTTGCAAGAGATGCATTCTGTGTGGTTGTTCTCGGTGTTAATGATCCAAACCCCTGCACCAGCATTATTTCTAGTACATGACCCATCAAAATACATACTCCATAAAGGACTGTCTTTGTTTTCGTCTGTTTGGCCATTGTCCTTTTTAACTATGGTGCCTTCTGACTGTTCATGGTTAGCAGCACCCAATTGAATTTGTTTTGACTCCTCAAATTCTTCAATAGATTGAGGGATGATGCCAGAAACGTTAGGGGTATTATCTGGGTTGTTAAGTGCTAAAAAAAATGGACTCATAACCGGTAAATCAAGACCTATGCTTTGTTTACTAATGTTTTCACATGTGGCAAACTGTTTGGACACTTCCGCGTTATTATACTCTTCTTCCCTGTCAGCCTTTAATTCTGTTAAAGTGACTTGTTCACTAGGAGTTTCATTGTTAAACATGATAAAAGAATCAAGGCCTGTACTGACAGAATATATAGGAGAGTTTAGTGGTCTGTCTTGACTTGTAACCGTGTATTGCATATGAGACTCCCTGTAAAGTCTTCTGGTCTGATTGAAAACCGGGATGGTCGCATATGTCATGTCCATCTGCATAGTCCCCTGTAACTTAGCTCCCTAGGATCTTGATAATAACATTCCATACTTTGGGGGAACATCAGCCACGACAATGTCCATGAGTAAACATTTGGCTGGAATCTGGGCTAGGTTAACACAGAGGTCTTTGATCAATCCTAGACATTTTACTCTATTTGAGTCAAAGGAGTATAGGTCTTTGTAGGGTCTGGTGATTTCTAAACCAAGGCTCTCCATCACGGCTTTAGGCATTAAATTATGAGAAGCCCCGGAATCATGCATAGCGTTGTGTAGAATTTTGTCATGGATGTTCAAACTCACATAAAAGGGAGGAACTGGTCCTTCTTGAAACCTCCCTTCAATCTTAGGGCCAAAAATCAACTCTGGTAGGTCGTCACTAAGATTAACTGTATCTCCATTTTCCTCTAAATTTAAAACCTTCAAAATTTGGTTCCTATATACATGTTGGGCAGCTAACTCAGTTAATGGAACAGAGATCTTGATCTTTAAGATTTCTTGTTCAAGGCTGAAAGGGGTTTGACTCTTTGAAGCACTTGTTTCAACCTTATTAGCTGCCACTCTATCAACAATCACAGCTTGCTGATTCGTTTTACTTGACACAATTGTTGTAGAAGGAGTACTAGCTGAAGTGTTAGTACTGCTGATGTCTTCACTCTGTTTTTCAGAATTTTGAGTGTTTTTCTCCTTATCCTTATCAGAATTAACAACCACTGTTTTGTCTTTTTGTTTGGTTGTTTTGGGTTTAGCTGCGGTGCTGTTTTGAGAGGATTTGTCAGAGGTTTTGGTTTTGGGGGCTTGTTGACTGGTCTTGCTTCTAAGGTCATATTCTCTTTGAGGTTCTATGACGACATTTTCCATGTCCTGATAATAATTTTCATTATCATCTCTTTTGTCGTCGTAAGGTGTGTAAAGACCTTGTTTATTATCATAATGAACCTCAAAGTCATCATCCTCTTCCCCAAACATGTTGATATCCTCTCCCTCTGCTATGTCTTTTGTTTCTTCAACCTCACTTACATAGTTTTGATGAAAGGGAGGGGTGATCTGTTGATCATCATCCCTGGGTCTGTTTGGAGGTTGGTTCCTTCTAACATTCTGATTTTGGTTCCTATTTTGAGGAGCAGTTTGATTTTGATTTGCTTGTTCTCTCTTAATTATGCTCATCTCTTTCATCATTTCTTCCATCATTCTCTCTATCTTTGAGCTTGAAGTGGAAGGGGTTGATTCCTCTCTAAAAGATACTCTCTTCTCGCTCTTCATTCTTGCTCTTTTCTCCATCAAGTTTACTTCCACAGAAAGAGCACCCCTTTGCATGTCTTCAAGGGTTGCAAAAACTCTTTCTCTAAGTGAATATGTCATGTCTGGATCAAACCCTTCAGGAAATTTGTTTAAAGCTGAGCCCTGAGGAGGTTTTAGTTCGGGGGAAAGTGCATTATAGACACTGTTAAATCTGGTACAATAAGATTGTACACTTTCCCCAGGGTTCCTATGGAGATTTTTATAGTCGGCAAGGACTTGGAGAGGATTCTTTCTCACTTCCCACTTATTTAAGAATGTCTGATGGAAGCCTTGGAGGTCATTTATACTACGGGGGGCTAAACCTTTAAACCATTTTCTTACTTCTCCCCCTAAGCTCTGAGAAAACAGTCTGAGTTTGATAGAATCATCATCGATTTCATTTCGATCAAAATAGTCATTCATCTTATCCACATGTTGTGATGCAGTTGTAGCATTATTAGCATCATATAATGGAATTTTGGATTGATAGTCCGGTGGAAGATTGACTAGTGGTATATTAAGGGCTAAGGGAGCATACCATGTTGCCATGGCAGGAGGTGGAGGTGGATTTACAGAAGGGAAAGTGGGCTGAGGTGAAGTGGTTTGAATAGTGGATGTAGGGTGAGTAGAAGTGGATGGACCAGGAGTAGACTGTTGAGATGATCTTGGATGAGAGACACCTAAATTGTGAAAGAAATGTAAATCAGGAGGTGTTGTTTCCCTGTTACCAGGATGTTCACTTGTTTCGGGAGATGAAAGTGAAGATTCAGAGTCTAACTGGATTATATCATCAAATGACCTAGTCCTAAATGGGTTCACTAAGTCAGTTTGTGATTGTTGCAGAGCTGAAATATTTTCAGGGACTGATTTAGCTCTCAAGGGTGATCTGAAAACAGTTAATAATTTAACCTTAGGAGGCTTCCAAAGGATACTTTCTGGATTATCAACTATCTCAGGTGGGTTAGGGTCTGGGTGGGCTCTAGTGTGAATTTTTTTTAGAAGCCACTATGCTGTGTTGTTTAGACCTAAAACAAGAAAAGTTCAACCAGATATGACAATCTTGGAGAGGTTAACCAATCTGTTTTTACAATTTTTAAATCCCACAGTCCTCTAACCGAGTTTGAATGATTTTATAATGATAATGGTTCTTCCCAGAGGAGTCTTAAGGTCTTCTAGGATTGTGGAGTCGCCAAGTGGAAATTTTTAGCTCCTTTCAGAGGTAAAAGGTCGTATGGTCCACCACCATGTTTATTTAATTCCAATCTGAAATATTTTTAGGTTTTTCTAAGTCATTTTTCAGTTTTATGGTTGTTAAGAATATGCTAAATTTGTTTCAAAACTTAGCTAAGGTCGCGAGACAAAGGCAGTCTACTCTTATGGCTAAGCCAGCTGATTTTCCAAGGTTAGATAAAAAACTTAAAAGAATCCTAGGGTTGACCTAGTTTGTCACCGATTGAATTGAGCTTCATCTTAATTACCATTTCTTGATAGTGCTTGAAAAGGCTGCTTTTGACTCACAAGATGTTATGAAGATTCTGGGTAAGGGGTCCCCAGTGGAGTCGCCAGAAATGTTAGGTTCTGGTGGCTCAAGCTGGCTAATAAAGCAAGTGCTCTATGAACCCCAACGCAAGCTTCTTTATGAATAGATTTGAAATAGATTTGAATGTAAAAGACTCTAAGTTGTCCCCAGTGGAGTCGCCAGAAATGTTAGGTCTCTGTAATTTATTAGCAAGATTGGGAGAGTCCAATCACAGAGTTAACATCATTTCAACCAACTTTGGGATTATAGGATCTAGCCCTCCTGAATCCGGAGAGGGATCTCTCCAATATGTACAAAGATGGATATTGTCTTTGAAGTTTAGGGTAATGATATTAGGCTAGTTATGAAGGCCATGGGTTTTGTTTTGTTTTGGATGGTTGAGCATGAAATGTTACTTGAGGGGAAAATCCTAAATGCAAAAAGTTTCAAAAGTGAGAAGTTGCAAGTAAATAGAACAGATTTGGCAGACATATAGATATAACGCTGGTTTTTAGTCCATTGGGCTATGGAGTCATATCTGGGCTTTAATTGAACAACAACATCAAGTGTGATCCAAGGGGCAAGTCATCTATGTCTAAGGATTTCTTTAAATTTTGATTTATGGAATGGAGTGATACACCAAGAAGGGGAATTAAACAGATGCAGAACGAAGAGCAGCCTAGGATCTGATAAGTACTTTTAAACCAGTCAGCCTTTGGCAAACACTTAAGGAGGACACGAAAGCAGACTAGGAACTGGTAAGTGATTTTAAACCAACCAGCCTTTGACACACTTCCAATAGAAAACATACAAAACAAGGGGAAACACAAAGATAACACAGAATGGTCTAAGATCTCGCAAGTGCTTCTAAACTAGCCAGATTTTAACACATTCCAAGGGAAACAATCTGTTAGTTATGCAGACAAGTCTGGGACCAGGGCTAACCATATCTTCCTTAAGTTCATCATCACATAACACATACCGAAAGTAACATTCAGAAATAATATTCATCTAGGACGATAAAATGAGGGAACACCAGCATTCTCATGCCTAAAACTGAATTAAGTCATTCCTAAATAACACAGATTGGAAGAAAACATTCAAATAAAGATTTCTCAGCCAGAGGAGGTTACTGATATACAGCAAGTCCTAACCCTGTTTAAACTGTTCTTTACAGTGGAAATTGAAACAACATGAAAACAGAAATAAAACAACAAGTTACAAATGAGAATAACATCACCGTCAATATAGATCAGGATCCCATGAAACAGCTTTTATATTGATGTCAAACCAGCTACAAACTTCAAGTCCAATGCTTCAGTTCAGCAATCATCTTCACTATTCAACCTAACTACTCTAGCACAAACAGAGCTTCAAGGGCCAGTGAATACTATGTACAAATAGAAGTCTCAAGCTCAAGTGTATTTCAAAGTTCTGCAACCAACAATTTCTCATCTTCTCCTGAGGTATTTATAGAAGAATGAGGAGGTGATCTGAGAAAATATCTCTCAGGATAATTAATACAGGTTCAAGACTTCTCGGCCTTTCGAGGGGCTCGAGAGAGGAATTTACAGGTGGATCACTGTATTAACTTTTTACCATAAATATCAAAGCTCGGTGGGAGCTTTATTTTGACTTTGAGGCTCTGTGTAATGTGGGGAGTAACTCTGCAGATATTTCTGCATTGATTACCCTGCAGAAGTAACTCCCTGGCTGCTCTGAGGCGAAATCTGATCTTCTTCAATAACTTCGGCCTCGGTTTGAAAGGTTTTAGGCAACAGGTGGCTCCCGTGGTAGCTGAGGAATCAATTTGCCTCAAATGCAGCGTTGGAAGTCCTTTCTGCCTGACAGATCTTTTTGATTTTCTATTAATTCTGTTTTAGTTTGGGGAATTAGACTTTTGATATTCAACCTTAGCCGTGATCCCCAAATTTGTCTTCAATCTTCAATCTCTTGTGTGCTTTCCTTCAAAACTTATACTCTTTTAAAAACGCGTTAAAACGCAGTGTATTTTCAATGTGCAGAGCCGCACAGGGCTTTTTAAGATATCGGCGCCCATGGAACGCCGATCAAACATTCAAATGAAGCCTTGTGAATGGTTCTTTTCACAGGCCGAAGGCACGGGAATCGTCATTCCCAACCCCTGGCTTTTCTTCAATGTAATGACGAAGACTCTTTAAAACCTGCATAAAACATAAACTCATAAAGAAATCCTGCGTTTTTTAGGTTTAAACTGCTTCAGATGGCGGGGAAAGGAGCATAGCCGTTGGATGAAAACATCCAACGGTGGAGATCTGCGCAAAAAGGAAAAGGAGAGCGGGGAGAGGAAAACAAGCGGGGTGGTTTTGGACCGTCTGATCTGGACACGTGGACGGTCCAGATCTAATCGGAGGATCGCAATCGGGGAGGTCACTTAACAACATGCGATTGAAACACTGCGATTTGAAACTTTGCGATTGAGCGCAGGCCGTTGATCTGCAGATCAGATCGACGGCGGAAAATGAATCGGAGGGTTTTCAAAGCGGGGGCAAGACTTGTGATCGGAGGGAATAAGGGCCGTCGGATCAACACGAAAACGGACGGCTGAGATTAAATCGGAAGGCCCCGATCGGGGCAGCGCCAATGCGACTTGCGATTGCGATCGGGCATGGGCTTGCGATTGAGCGCAGACCGTCGATCTGAGAACAAGATCGACGGTCGGGATTTAATCGGGGGTCGGCAATCGGAGGTCGCAGAGATGGGCATGCGATTGCGCAATGAGAAAAGTTGCGATGCGATTGTGCGCGGACCGTTGGATCGAAGAACTAGATCAACGGTCAGGACTGCTTTAACCTACGCCATTTATATTCAGCACGTGGTTTTAAGTTTTAACTTAGAACTTTCGGAAAGTGGGTTTTTTGGGTTTACAAAGAAAAATGAGCTTTGTAAAGGTTCAAAGTTATGCACCCGTTGGATATTTGCGATTAGCGCCGAAAGCTTTGGCGTTTGGTTTTAACACATGGGCATGTGAGGGGAAGTGGTTTAGGACTTAGCCCAAGGGGCTTAGGTCCATAGTAATGAAACTTCGTTTTTTATGAAAAAATTTCAAGGTTTTTAAATGGATTTGAGGGTTCCGAAATAGTTAAAAAGTGAGTTTTTAACTATGAAAGGGGGAAATTTTCATAAATGGAGGGAGAACTTATACAGTATTGTTGAGGATTTGGCACAGGCGCCTTTTGCTATGTATGTATTGCAAGTTCTTCAAAGTTTCCCATCACAATGAAAGGCTTTGTTGTTTGCGATCGGTGGAATCGATCCCGCTGATTCAAATCTTCTCGCCTTCGACTTAGAAAACTTTACTCCCCGACTTCCACATCAAATCGCTCTTGTTAACCAAGTCGGGATTAACGGTCTTAACATCCATAGGGCCGTTGTGGACGAAGGTGCTTCCACTTGTGTCATGTCATCCGCCTGCTGGAAGGCCATTGGCTCTCCAGCTTTGTCATCATCACCCAATGCTCTAGAAGCATTTGATGGTCAGGAATCCAAACCCCTGGGTGTTCTCGAGAGTTTGTCGATTACATTACAAGGGAAGATAGTCAACGTAGAATTAGAAGTGGTTGACGCTAAACTTAACTACAATATACTTCTTGGCCGCAGTTGGACTCACACCATGCTATGCGTGCCGTCCACCCTCTTTCTACTTCTCAAGTTTCCTCACGAGGGAAAAATTGTTACTGTGGACCAGTTTTCTTTCTTCACCTCCTCTTCCGAGAACAACGTACCTTACGTGGATCAGATCCCCAATCCCCCTGAGAGTATAGGACCAGGTCTCTTCAAAGACCCCCTCCTCATGGGTATTTTTCCCGCGCCACCACCCAACACCATTCAAGTTAATATGGTCTCTAGGTCTGACAACCCTTGGATCATCCCTTCGCCTGAACAGGTGCCTTATCTTGGAGAATCGATGCCCTTAACTCCAGTAGAGATTAGCTACTGTGAAATTGTCACCGCATTTGATCCTCCTCCTCCTCAACATGCTCCTTTGAGCATGGCTCTAGATACCTATTTTCAATCCCCCTGGCTGGGCGAGGCCAATTCATAGGATCCTCTAAAAGAGATTTTCCCTTCTGACGAAGCCATTGTTGAAACAATGTCTCTTTCGAGGAACTCGCCTTGGAGCGATGGACATCATCGTTCCTCCTTTACGCCTAGTCTCAAGTAAATGTCGGGATTGTCCGAGCGATTTTCATCCCCAGTTCCTACTCTACCTCTTCAAACTCCCATATTAACTCATGAGGTCTTCTCGGAAGGAAATTCGGAAGGAAACCCGAGTAATATCACTCAAACCATCCCGATCGACATCTCCGAAACCAGAGCAGAGTCTCAAAAATTTAAAAATTTGCCACAGAAATCTAATGCATGATGGAAAACTATTAAAAAATAGATTGAAATGGAGTACAAAGAAGCGCCTCTTACCTGGAACTGACGGGAATCTGATTGGTAGCCCAGATCGGTCGCAATCGCTGTCAGAAGTTCGCACACAAAATGGACCACTGCTGCTCTTCGGTGAGGTAAAAAGTAAAAAGTAATTTTATTTTTACCATTTGACATATTTATAACTTTTTGAATTCAAAATAGGTCTTGAAAGTTATTTTTCTGAATATTTTAATATATTTTGTCGAAAATGGGTTTTACACTTGCCTTTTTGTGCAGCAACAGGTCTTTCACGCAACTTAGACGGTGAAACGAGTTGTATTTTATACTTTTTCGGACTCGGTAAATACATGAAAAAGTCACTTTGGAGTCATCTTTCAGCTCTTTTCTGACTCTCTAAACATGAAAAGATTGCCGAGGCCCTTGTCGTTTCGATCTCGTTAAAATGGACACGAATCGACATCTACCTAGTATACGTTTACCCCTTTTTTGGGCTGGGATGGATTGATTACGAAAAAGGAATACCCTAGCCTATCATGACTAGGAGGTTTTCTCGGATATTGTTTTCTACCTTTTCAGATCTGAGGAACTATTTACGAAAAGGGACCTGTGGAGTTTACTTTTCTGCTGTCTTTTCAAACTCTCTAAACATGAAAATACGTCGAGTTCTCCCTTTTTCAGACTCGTTAAACCCTGATGACATCGGATCCAGTCGAAATGACGTTCTCCGAGTTCCTCCTTCCTAGGACTCGTTAAATGCACTAGGATGGATTCGCCCGAAGGGCGGACTTATATGACAAGCATATGGTATCCTCTTCAAGCTTGTGTAAAAATAAAGAGGTACTCACCGAAATGGTGGGGAAAATGGAACCAACATCATTGTCGTGTCGGTAGTATGTCGCTCTTGAACATGGCACTTGTCTGCATTCGTGTCGGGTTGGGGACATCTCATCTCATTTTTCACTTGCTTCCGTGGGTTTGGGTGATTTCTTTTGACCTCTCATCTGCTCTTTGCCTCGTCATCATGACCTTTGATCTTTTGATGTCAAATACTGCCAAATCCACTGTCGTGCCGCCAATATGTTCAAGAGAAGTTGACCTCTGCAAATATCAACCTCCCTCTGATTCTCATCTGATCGTGATTCACAAAAACATTATGTTCCTCTGTCTCGTGTCGATGATGTGGGAAACATTATGGCCCACCTTCGATCAAGGTCACTTCCTGTCGACTTCAGCTCATTATCCAGGAAGCTAATCTAGAGACTCCCTTATGGTACCTTGGAGCCTGCATGCCTCAATGGCAGGTTCGTCGCATTCGACGTGAGGTTTTCATCATTGGCCTCCGATCGAGTGATTCTATGGGTGTTCGACGCCAGCTCATTGATTCACATGCCGTAGATTGTACCTATAGTACCTTGAGGGCCATTGTCATTATTGGTGGTTCCTCTCGCGTCTATTAACAACTTTCATCATTGGCTGGTAATCAGACGATGTTCTTGCATGTTCGACTTCAGCTCACATATTCGCATGCTTGAACTTGTACTTTGTTCGGGTCGAGATGGAGCGCAAGACCCTGGATTGTGTCTGTTGTAATCCAGGCTGCGATTTTGTGGATTATTATTTACATGACTTATTCACTGGATGGCTGCGACCATACCTGAGTCTATTTATCGATCCTCACTGGATGGCTGCGTCCATACCTTGGATCTGGATTATTGTATACTCTGTTTTGGATGGCTGCGTCCATACCACATATACATCATGTACTTGAGATATCAGTTGTATTTCTCCACGCAGGTTTTTCGACGGCGGAGTTTCAGTTGGACACGTTCTCGTAAAGCATTTCACCCCTCTCTCTCTCTCGGGCCTCATGCTTTAGGGGGCATCTGTTACACAGTAATTTGTCACTGTCCCTACCATTCCCCGTCCCACACATTGGAGGGCTCATTCTGTGACCTGTGAGCAGTGTTATGCCTTGAAACCACCTTCACTGCATTCCCCTGAACATGAGCTTCAATTTCCCTGAAGACATCTCCTTGCAAAAAACCATAAAAACACCCCTTTTTGCATTGGCGCGGGGAGCCAGTTCATGACCCGTGCCAATGGGGAAAATCCTTCAAAGAGGCCGCGCCAACTGGCGCTCTGTCTCAGAGTCGTAGTCGCACCAACCAATTTAAGGAGTGTTTTTTAAAAATAAATGGCGGAATTTTCGTCCCAACAGATTCACAAACTGGTACCTATCTTGAGTTGGGTGGTTTGGCTCCGGGAATTCCATGTAGGGGAAGTGGTTTGCCACCTCTCATGGAAGCTTCCTTGATGATAGGGCCAATCCCACGATTATAGGGATCCCAACTCCCCTTCCTCCATCTATAAAAGCTTGCTCATTCTCCATTACAAGCTAGTCCTGAATCTCCAAGTTCCCAAGAGCCTTATGCTACAAGAGTCCTTATTCTCCCCTTAAGGCCAAATCCAAGCAAGGAGACTATCGTCGAGAGATTCCAAGAGAGGCTTGTCGCATCTCTGACAGGCTTTGCGAGACGTGATCCACTGGCGACCCCTTCGAATGAGACCGAAGCGTCAAAACATTGGTTGTATTCTCCTTTGATTTGATTATTAATGAATGACTACTGGTTATGGTTCCACTCTAGTTTTCGTTGATGATGATGATGAGTTATGTCCTTTCTGATTGACATATAGTTACGTATTCTGGATTTTATGCTTGTATTTTTTTTGTTTCTTGCATGTGCAGGTGTCCATTCACGGAGATCGTGAGGATCGTGACTTGCCAAGGCTAAGGAACGGGAGCACCACCTCTTCTACGAACCATAGCGTTGGACTCCAGGTAGGCCTTCATCGCTGGTCTGTTTATTTGCAACTAGGAACTGGCAAGTTTGATTGTTGCTAGACCCCTCGTGGGCTAGTAGGGATCGCCTGCGTCCGCAGGGAGAGTTAACCTCTTCAACACTATGCCAACTCTGGTCTGGCTCAGACTGCCTCAAAAATCATTCAAGAATTTGTCAGTGGTGTGGAAAGATTTGGTGGCAGCTGTAAAAGTTATTGAACAAGGTTTGGCCTGGAATGTTGGGGATGGGAGATTGGTCAGACTGGGTCGAGATCCTTGGGTGGGCTATACGGGTTCTTTTGTGCTCTCGAGAGACGTGATCGAGCACCTTAATAATAGAGGGTTACATTTCTTAAACCAAGTAGCTGACTCTAGAAATTATTAGATTTGGAGACAAGAATGGTTGTTTGGGAATGCTCTATTCTTGGAGGAAAGATGGTTTGAGGAATGGGAGAACTATAGATCTGGCCTACTAAATTCCCATATCCGAATTACTGACAAGAACGATGAGTTGCGGTGGGTGCACTCTCAGACTGGTATGTATACCCCTAAGCTGGGTTATGCTTGGTTGATGTCTCAAAATGGGTGGGAGGATCCCGTCTGGTGGTCAAAACCATTGTGGAAGCTAAAAGGGCCGGCTAAGACAAGATTGTTTTTCTAGTGTATGATTCAGAAGAAAGTCCCCACCTGGGATTTCCTTCAAAAAAAAGGGAAAATTGGTCCAGGGTGGCGCTCTCTGTGCAAAGACAGTGAAGAATCAGTGTAGCACATTTTTCTCTCTTGCCCCTTTACCATCAGCCTTTGGAATGAAACGTTGAGGATGACAAATATTCCTCAGAGATAGGAAGGCCAGCTGCTCTCAGAAGCATGGCAAAGATGGTGGCAGGAAGCTCCTAATGACAAAGTTAGAACTATGCCCCTCTTGATTGCCTGGGGAATGTGGATTGCAAGAAATCATTTGATCTTCAAATATACTCTTTTCCCTATTGATAAACTGGTAGCAGAAGGGGCAACCATCTTTGAAAACATCCCTAACCCTTGCAACTCTCAGAAATTCATAGTTTTTGAGAGGGAAGCGGTTAGGGGAACTATACCCTTATCACCATTATTTTGGGTTCCCCTATCAATTTCTCTTGCTGCCTTCCCTCTAGGTCCCTAGGCCCTATGAAATTAGGTACTAAGCCCCCTTCTCATTCTCTAATGCTAGGATTATAGATCTTAGTAAAGCATGCTTGCACCTCTGACTTCTACACATACATGCTACCCTTGTGTCCCCTTGGCCCGTTCAAGACACCATAAGATACCCCGCCCCCTACCCCGCCCCCCAAAGAAACTTTTTGGTTATGTCATTCCACTTTTCCTAATGTTATGATCCCCCAAATTTGGTCTCACTGCCCCTACAAGTACACCTTTGGGCCCCCTTGGCTAAGGGAGTAAACGTATTAGGGGTTATGGGTTGTGATAAGGGAGCCCCTAATCCACTTATCACAACTATAAATAGGCTTATGAACACCATCAATATCTATTGTAGGTGTTGTGATGAAAGCAATAATGAATACAAAATTTGTGGTTGTAGTTTCCCTTCTTAGTGAGATAGCTTTGATGACACTTAAAGATGGTGATTTTGATATAATGATATAATATTATGTGTGAAAGACTTATGTACATGCTTATATGCTATGACCTGGTTTAGGTCACTTGGTTGTTGTGTGCTTATGATAATATCTATGGTTGCGTACACAATAATTGATTTTGGTTAAGAGCATATTAGCAATGTTTTCTCTTTTGGTATCCTATTTTGGACATAGGTGTATAACATGAATGGTGATTGAGAATTGAGACACAGATCCATGGATGATCATGGTTAGATGGAACATATGGTTAATTATGATTTATGGATGATACGTAATTTGTATGATTATATGTGCATAATATCGTACTAAGCATGATGTGGCAGGGGATTGGTCATTGCCAACAAGGATGCTCAAGTTATAAATGACTGTGGAAGTCATTTCTCCAAAACGAAAATGACTGTGGAAGTCATGCACAATATTTGGTAAAATTTGAATAAGTTAATTATGAAATTCATTTGATTGATTTGATCATTGAGATTGTGATGTGTGCAGGTCTTGGAAGAAGACCTTACCAACGAACCATCAGATGGGTATAAGCTCACAATCAGTACCTTAAGGTGAAGCGCGGAGTTTCAAATCAAAGTAGATGAGATGCCATGGAAATTAGGGCGCGGAGTCCTAAATCCATGAAATATAAAGACATGGAGTCTTGGATATATAATAAAAGGATTAGGGTGCGGAGTCCTAAATCCATGAAATATAAAGACGTGGAGTCTTGAATCTATAATGAAATGTTTGGGGCGCGGAGTCCTGAATATTTAAAAAGATCAAGGTGTGGAATCTTGGATCTTTAGAGTAGATCAGGGCGCGGAGTCCTCAATCTACTAAGGCACAAAGATGCATACAATAGGGGTGCGGAATCCCTATTATTCGGAAGAAAAATACCACTCATGGGCAACTCATAGATGAATTTCCTTAATAATCTCATTCCTAACAATTTTGGAGTGACTTTCTAAAAATAGAAAGTCATGTCTACCATTTCAAGTGTGACTTTCCAAAAATAGTAAATCACCTTCAATCAATGGGTAAACAAGTATAATTGAAGGAAAATCACTTAACTTATGATTAATAATTTGTAATAGTTCAATCTCGACTTAATCCTCAATATTATTATTATTATCTTTTATGAGACTATGATATTATTATTAAAAGGGAATTATATCTCCTCAATCACTTCACACCTCTCTCCTTGATGATTCTCATGGCTCTATGTAAATCTCTCTCCCTCTCTATTTTAATTATACATTACACTCTCTTTTATGCACTCATCAAAGAATGACATATTCCTCTTACACTCATTAAATGCATGTCATAAAAGATTCCTCTTACACTCACTTTAATGCATATGTTACACTCTCCTTAAATAAGACATCATACCTCTCCTTAATGGCATAAGTTACACTCCTCTAAATGGAATACAATGCATGCATATTAATCCTCCTTTATGACAATAAATTGTGGCTCCTCCTATATATGAGTCTCATGTATTCTCATTTCAGGGGGAGGGGGTAATGCCAAGAGTGGAAGAGACTTGAGGAGTATGGTGAGAGGGAGAGATATGGAGAGTATCCAATTACTTCCAAAACAAATCTAAATTTCTTACGAATCTTCGATGTATCTATTGAGGTTGAACATGAGTGGTATTTAGAGGAAGTGAAAACTATATTCCTTAGTTTTCCTTGCATCTATCTCTCTACTATTGTATTTTGGTACTGTTTGTGAGCTTTTACAGCTCGGGGGTTCCAGGGGGAGGAGTTCTCCCTGGATATGGTTGGGTGGAAAACCGGATGGTTCAAATGAGTTGGTTAAGGGATCAAAGGTGGATCATATTCTCAATGATTGGAGCTGAATATCTCTTCAGGTATAATTTCCATTGTCCTAAAATTATAGTATAGATTTAGCATAAAATAAAAAGTAGACATTTAAATTGTTGTAAGCATCTAATTTTGGTTTAGGCTTATGTTATCTAAAATATTATTGATTAGTTAAAAATGAAGACTAGATCAATCTATATGTATGGATGTTTAGATCTCAATATTGGAGTTATTAGTGGTATAGTTTATGGTACTAATCTTGGTATTGTAGCATTTGAGAAAGGAAAGCCAAATATTGTTGAAGGTAATTTCAATAAATAAATTCCAAAGGACTTGGGTAAGCATTTCATGATTTATGGTTTTGTTTCAAATAATTAATAGATGCATGTTTTATAAATGGTTTTAGGATAGTTTGCAAAGTGTTTGACAAAATCTGTGAATGAGTAATGTTATAAATTTATTTATGCATGAATAAGTGCTAACTTGCAGAAGTAAGAAAATGGACATGTACCCAAAATATGCTTGGAGGAATTACAGAATCAACCCTTAAAAGAAAATGCAAAAATAATGACAACTAAAGTATAGTTTGGAAGATCAAATGCTTGAGGTAAGTTGGAGATAAATTTCAATTATGGCTTATGTTTCATATTCTTATTAATAATTCAATGTTTTGTTATTCAAGTTGTTTTAATAGTACTATCAGAATTTTTATAGAAAGCCTTAATGGCTGTAGCATTCAGGGCTGCCATGTGTTTGTCAAATTGTAACAATTGGTTCAAAAAGCTTGTCAAATCATATGAATTAGCTTGTGGATGGTAAAATGTTTTAAGAACTCATATGGTGGATTTAGAAATGTGTGATTTCAATGATCATATCTTAGTAGCATAACTTTGGGTTGTTTTTCCTCATGTAGAGGTGTAGTTGTAAGTTTTCATTCCATATGTTTGACAAAAGTCATAAATGAAACATTTAGGCTATAAATTTTGTTGTTTTCAAGAATCGCATTTCTGGGCGTTTTGAATTCGATTCAGCCCAACATCAGGGGGTATCCGTACCTATTGGTCATGTAATCCCTGATTTCATTCCAAAAAAATACTTTTCAAAACCCAGATCGGAAATCTGGGCGATTTGGCAGATTGCTGCTATGAGTTATGTGCGTCTGTTGTTGAGTCTTTGCTGAAAAACTAAGATTATTTAGTCCCTATTTTAATATGGAAACATTTATAGTTTAAATTTTAAATTTTATGAGATAAATATGTTGAAGAATAATCTTAAATTCATTGTTGCTAAGTATTTGACAAAATGCCTCAATGACTTTTAATTGCATGCTTCCAAAGTGTTTGTCATAAGGGCTGAATGAGTGTAGAGTGCATGTCTGCAAAGTGTTTGTCAAAAATCTTGAATGGCTGTAGCTTTTGTGCATATAAATTGTTAGTGTAAAATTCTTAGTTACTCTTGTGTTTTTATGTTACTATAAATTATAAATAAACTATTTAATGGGTGTAGCTTCCTATGTCTGCAAGTTTTTGGTATGAATGTGAAAATGAATTTAATAATTGCTGAAGTGTGACTAAGACAATTGTTTCTTGTATTATCTAAAGCTTTCAAAATAAAAAAGGCCTTTTGTTGGAAACAACTTTACAGTGACTAATTCTTTAGGATTTTGTGCAAATGAGTATTAGTGATTATGTGACATCTACTTCTCTATATTACTGATGGTGGGTAAGGTGGGACCTTACATATGGTATCAGAGCAAGTTACAACGCTAGGGCCTAATGGGCCAACATGATTACTTGTAGGTTGATGATGTATGAATGTTGATTTTGCATGCATGTTTAGTTGTTGTATATCTGCATAGAGGATATTATTATCATTATGTCATTTAGAAACTCATGAAATATATATATATTTATGATATTCCTTTATATTTTTGTTAAGACATATTATCAACAATATGTTAAAATGCTTAAAGACATGCTCGGAAAGGATGTGCTTGAGAAAGTTTGGGTTAAACCCAAGTATGTGAATGAATTGATTTTCAATCAATGAGTGAGATAGGTGGAGTGCATGCATGGTTTCATATATTTTTAATGCATCATCTTCAATGTGATATGGGCTTAGTAGCCATCTTTACTAGCTGAAAGCATATCTACCAAGAAGAATATTGGCTTAATTTGGACTATAGTATGATGACCTTGGTCTGTATGCTTTGGGAATGAGTAACAAGTGTAAGGTTGAGATTCCATTAACTTGATGATTGAGTTCATCATGATAATCTTGAATCTTTTTGTACCTACACTAAAAGAAACTTAACTAAAATCTACCTTGAAGGATGTCACTTTTAACTGTGAATGTAGATTCAAGAGTAATGTATGTGTATTAATTAGGTGTGTTAAAATATGATTTGGGAATACATTATTAATGAGTAAGAATGAAATTTCTCTGATTTCTTTGACATGATTTTGTGTATTTTGGGTTGACATTAGGCATCAAATAGCTTTAAATTACTCAATTACTAGGTTGAGGTATGACCTTCATAACAAACAAGAGGCTTAAATGACTGGTGCATGAAGGGTTGTGGAAGCCATTTTAAGGAACACTTGAAGGTTATATTTTCATTAAGCTAATGTATGGGTGTGGAATCCATACTAACATATATCTATGAGAAAATTTATGGGTGCGGAATCCATACTAGCATATATCTATGATCTAATGTATGGGTGCGGAATCCATACTAGTATATATCTATGAGAAAATGTATGGATGTGGAATCCAACTAGTATATATTGAGATAAGTAATGAGGTAAGGTATGGGTGTGGAATCCATACTAAAATATATCTATGAGCTAAGTAATTCTTCTCGTTAGAATATTTTGATGGAATCTGATATTCATGATTAAGGAGTGATTATGTGTAATTAAAGTTAAATGGATAGAGATTTGTAACACAAATGTGCTTGAGCTTTAAATCCATTATTTTATTTTTATTACAAATGAAGATACTAAGATTGATATACTGAACACCATTAGGTGGCTTATAATGTTTGGAAGAATTGATTTTGATATATGGAAGTGTGAACTAGATATATTGAATCCTTTTGTATGTATTGAATTTAGGTAGAATTAAAATGACTTTCAAATTCTTGAAATGTAGAAAAAGTTTATTGTGATAAGTTGATGAAATAACTTTTCTATTGGCTTAAGACAAACTAGGTCTAGGAAAGCCATAATAGTCTCTTTAATGATTTTATCAGTTGAATATTGGTTGCATTCTATTTAACCAAATTAATTAGATAAATTATGAGGATTGAAGTCATGTATTGCTCTAAGCTATTGCTAGTTCAGCGATCGTGTCAAAATTCAAATTGTTTATAAATTGTGAAGAAAATAGCATGTTTAGAAGGTAAATATTTTATGTGGTGAGAACTTGTTTGATTTGAAATTAAAGAAAAAAAAAAAAAAACATGTGATTAATGAAAAGCTTAGTTGAGTTCTTGTTTTACAAGAATATCTGCTTGTGATATTGTTTGAGGAAGAAATTGAAGGAGAGTGATACCACATTTTGATGAATTGGAATTCTTGCATGATTTAGAAGCCTAAGATGAGTGTATTGTATGTGGAATGGAAGAGATCGTTGGATTTAAGAATTTTTTTTGTTGGGATGTATAGTTGTTTGAGTATTTATTAGTCCTACAAAATGTTGTAATAATTTGAGAGGGTGGTAATTATCCTTAAGAAAAAAAAAAAGGGTCTAACTTTAGGCTAGAAATTCCCTTGTGATAGTCTAAATCTTATGTAAATTTAACAAGATTCATCACATTTTGAGAAATGTACGGTTTTCATAGTTTGTTGTTGTGTATGTATTAATAGTAAGGAATAATTACTAAATATAAATCATGACTGATTTCATAGTTGGAAAACAAATTGACATAAAGTTATCGAGGTTACCATATTTTCATAATTGTGAGAGTTGTTCTTGATTACAAGCCACTTTCAAAAATATATCATTAATCTACTTTTAGAATGAAGATCTTCTAACTAATTCATTTCATAATTGATTCTCAAGTTAGAGAAGTGAATAATAATGAAGATTATGCAAACTAAAGGAATGATCTATAATACATAAGTGGGTCAATGAGGACTGTATTTAACCTTAGGTTGTTAGTTTAAAAAAACAAACAAAAAAACAAAACAAAAAAACAAAAATGGTGCCTTGAACCTCAAATTGTGATTTTTCCTAAAGAGTAAACGTTTAGTGTAAAAAAAAAAAAAAAAAAAAAACCTACGGATAGATCCTAAATATTTGATTGCAAAGCTGTCTTATGGAATGAAAAGGAGAAATTTGGATTGAGAATACATAAATCAAGTGGCATGTAAGAGTGAGTTTTATATATAACATCATGTTTTGTTGTGTAATTTCACTAACAATTGTATGTGGATGATTTTATGCTTATTGTATGCAAGTTTGATTGTGATATGGAATGGACCATCATTGTTGTGTATACAACCAATGTGTGTTCTATTTATAGCTTGGAAAGCTCAACATACTACAGAACCTTGAAGATGACACATGTAGGATTCATATACAACCAATGTGTGTTCTATTTATAGCTTGGCAAGCTCAACATACTACAGAACCTTGAAGATGACACATGTAGGATTCATATAGACTATGAGAAAGAAAAACATGTAGAATATCAAACTATTATAGATAAATTAAGTAGATATCTTATCAATTACATACAATATTACTTTATAAGGTACTATAAACTGTATGGTTAGTTTTGATCAAAATCTTTGGTATTTTATATCAAAACATGTCTAATATGGCATGGATATATTTTCTACTTGATTAAGAATGGTATGTTTAGTTGTCATGGAGTTGCTTCCAATTTAGAAAACATTAAACTATGGATTGGCATGAAGAAAAAAAATATATATATATATCAAATATACATACATAAGGTTAACAACTTATTGATAGGAGAATCTAAAAGAACTGAGTATCTTATGACCGTAGGAAAAACTTCGGGCCAAGTTTAGCCCAAGGGGGGGAGTATGTAGTGTCCCTTCTTAGTGAGATAGCTTTGATGACACTTAGAGATGGTGATTTGATATAATGATATAATATAATGTATGAAAGACATATGTACATGCTTATATGCTATCACCTGGTTTAGGTCACTTGGTTGTTGTGTGCTTATGATAATATCTATGGTTGCGTACACAAGAATTGATTTTGGTTAAGAGCATATTAGCAATGTTTTCTCTTTTGGTATCCTATTTTGGACATAGGTGTATGACATGAATGGTGATACAGAATTGAGACACGGGTCCATGGATGATCATGGTTAGATGGAACATATGGTTAATTATGATTTATGGATGATACATAATTTGTATGATTATATGTGCATAATATCGTACTAAGCATGATGTGTCAGGGGACTTGGTCATTGCCAACAAGGATGCTCAAGTTATAAATGACTGTGGAAGTCATTTCTCCAAAACCAAAATGATTGTGGAAGTCATGCACAATATTTGGTAATGGAAGAAGAACTTACCAACGAACCATCAGATGGGTATGAGCTCACAATCAGTACCTTAAGGTGAAGCGCGGAGTTTCAAAGAAAAGTAGATGAGAAGCCATGGAAATTAGGGCGCGGAGTCCTAAATCCATGAAATATAAAGACGTGGAGTCTTGGATATATAATAAAAGGATTAGGGCGTGGAGTCATAAATCCATGAAATATAAAGATGTGGAGTCTTGAATCTATAATGAAATGTTTGGGGTGTGGAGTCCTAAATTTTTAAAAAGATCAAGGTGTGGAATCTTGGATCTTTAGAGTAGATCCGGGCGTGGAGTCCTCAATCTACTAAGGCACAAAGATGCATACAATAGGGGTGACGAATCCCTATTATTCAAAATACCACTCATGGGCAGCTCACATATGAATTTCCTTAATAATATCTCATTCCTAACAATTTTGGAGTGACTTTCTAAAAATAGAAAGTCATGTCTACTATTTCAAGTATGAATTTCCAAAAATAGTAAATCACCTCCAATCAATGGGTAAACAAGTATACTTGAAGGAAAATCACTTAACTTATGATTAATCAATTGTAATAGTTCAATCTCGACTTAATCCTCGATATTATTAATATTATTAATATTATTATTATCTTTTATGAGACTATGATATTATTATTAAAAGGAAATTATATCTCCTCAATCACTTCACACCTCTCTCCTTCATGACTCTCATGGCTCTATGTAACTCTCTCTATTTTAAATATTACATTACACTCTCTTTTATGCACTCATCAAGGAATGGCATATTCCCCTTACACTTATTAAGTATATGTCATAAAATATTCCTCTTACACTCATTAAATATATGTCATAAAATATTCCTCTTACACTCACTTTAATGCATATGTTACACTCTCCTTAAATAAGGCATGCATACCTCTCCTTAATGGCATAAGTTACACTCCTCTAAATGGAATACAATGCATGCATATTAATCCTCCTTTATGACAAGAATTTTTGCTCCTCCTATATATGAGTCTCATGTATTCTCATTTGAGGAGAGGAGGGGGTAATGCCAAGAGTGGAAGAGACTTGAGGAATATTGTGAGAGGGAGAGATATGGAGAGTATCCAATTACTTCCAAAACAAATCTGAATTTCTTACTAATATACTAAGTATCTATTGAGGTTGAACATGAGTGGTATTTAGAGGAAGTGAAAACTATCTTCCTTAGTTTTCCTTGCATCTCTCTCTCTATTGTTGTATTTTGGGTACTGTTTGTGAGCTTTTACAGCTCGGGGGTTCCAGGGGGAGGAGTTCTCCCTGGATATGGTTGGGTGGAAAATCGGATGGTTCAAATGAGTTGGTTAAGGGATCGAAGGTGGATCATATTCGCAACGATTGGAGCTAAATATCTCTTCGGGTATAATTTTCATTGTACTAAAATTATAGTATAGCTTTAGCATAAAATAAAAAGTAGACATTTAAATTGTTGTAAGCATCTAATTTTGGTTTAGGCTTATGTTATCTAGAATATTATTGATTAGTTAAAAATGAAGACTAGATTAATCTATATATATGGATGTTTAGATCCCAATATTGGAGTTATTATTGGTGTAGTTTATGGTACTAATCTTGGTATTGTAGCATTTGAAAAAGGAAAGCCAAATATTGTTGAAGGTAATTGCAATAAATTTATTCCAAAGGACTTGGGTAAGTATTTCATTATTTATGGTTTTGTTTCAAATAATTAATAGATGCATGTTTTATAAATGGTTTTAGGATAGTTTGCAAAGTGTTTGACAAAATCTGTGAATGAGTAATGTTATCAATTTGTTTATGCATAAATAAGGGCTAACTTGCAGCTTATATCAAAAGTAAGAAAATGGACATGTATCCAAAATATACTTGGAGGAATTACAGAATCAACCCTTGAAATAAAATGCAAAAACAATGGCAACTAAAATATAGTTTGGAAGATCAAATGCTTGAGGTAAGTTGGAGATAAATTTCAGTTATGGCTTATGTTTCATATTCTTATTAATAATTCAATGTTTTGTTATTCAAGTTGTTGTAATAGTACTATCAGAATTTTTATAGAAAGCCTTAATGGCTGTAGCATTCAGGACTGCCATGTGTTTGTCAAATTGTAACAATTGGTTCAAAAAGCTTGTCAAATCATATGAATTACCTTGTGGATGGTAAAATGTTTTAAGGACTCATAGGGTGGATTTAGAAATGTGTGATTTCAATGAGCATATCTTAGTAGCATAACTTTGGGTTGTTTTTCCTCATGTAGAGGTGTAGTTGTAAGTTTTCATTCCATATGTTTGACAAAAGTCATAAATGAAACATTTAGGCTATAAATTTTGTTGTTTTCAAGAATCGCATTCCTGGGCAATTTTAATTCGATTCAGCCCAACATCAGGGGATATCCGTGCCTAATGGACCTGTAACCCCTGATTTCAGTCCAACAAAATGCTTTTCAGAACCCAGATCAGAAATCTGGGCGATTTTGCAGATTGTTGCTGTGAGTTATGTGTGCCCGTTGTTGAGTCTTTGATGAAAGACTAAGATTATTTAGTCCCTGTTTTAAGATGGAAAGATTTAAAGTTTCAATTCTAAATTTTATGAGATAGATATGTTGAAGAATAATCTTAAATTCATTGTTGCTAAGTGTTTGACAAAATGCCTCAATGACTTTTAATTGCATGTTTTCAAAGTGTTTGTCATAAGGGCTCAATGAGTGTAGAGTGCATGTCTGCAAAGTGTTTGTCAAAATTCTTGAATGGCTGTAGCTTTTGTGCATATAAATTGTTAGTGTAAAATTATTAGTTACTGTTGTTTTTATGTTACTATAAATCATAAATAAACTATTTAATGGGTGTATCTTCCTATGTCTGCAAGTTTTTGGTATGAATGTGAAAGTGAATTTAATAATTTGCTGAAGTGTGAATAAGACAATTGTTTCTTGCATTATCCAAAGCTTTCAATAAAAAAAATGGCTTGTTGTTGGAAACAAATTTTACAATGACTAATTCTTTAGGATTTTGTGCAAATGAGTATTATTGATTATGTGACATCTACTTCTCTATCTTACTGATGGTGGGTAAGGTGGGACATTACATATGGTATGAGAGCGAGTTACAACGCTAGGGCCTAATGGGCCAACATGCTTACTTGTAGGTTGATGATGTATGAATGTTGATTTTGCATGCATGTTGAGTTGTTGTATATATTGACTTGGAAGCATATTGGTTGCATAGAGGATATTATTATCATTATGTCATTTAGAAACTCATGAAATATATATATATTTATGATATTCCTTTATATTTTTGTTAAGACATATTATCAACAATATGTTAAAATGCTTAAAGACATGCTCGGAAAGGATGTGCTTGAGAAAGTTTGGGTTAAACCCAAGTATGTGAATGAATTGATTTTCAATCAATGAGTGAGATAGGTGGAGTGCATGCATGGTTTCATATATTTTTAATGCATCATCTTCAATGTGATATGGGCTTAGTAGCCATCTTTACTAGCTGAAAGCATATCTACCAAGAAGAATATTGGCTTAATTTGGACTATAGTATGATGACCTTGGTCTGTATGCTTTGGGAATGAGTAACAAGTGTAAGGTTGAGATTCCATTAACTTGATGATTGAGTTCATCATGATAATCTTGAATCTTTTTGTACCTACACTAAAAGAAACTTAACTAAAATCTACCTTGAAGGATGTCACTTTTAACTGTGAATGTAGATTCAAGAGTAATGTATGTGTATTAATTAGGTGTGTTAAAATATGATTTGGGAATACATTATTAATGAGTAAGAATGAAATTTCTCTGATTTCTTTGACATGATTTTGTGTATTTTGGGTTGACATTAGGCATCAAATAGCTTTAAATTACTCAATTACTAGGTTGAGGTATGACCTTCATAACAAACAAGAGGCTTAAATGACTGGTGCATGAAGGGTTGTGGAAGCCATTTTAAGGAACACTTGAAGGTTATATTTTCATTAAGCTAATGTATGGGTGTGGAATCCATACTAACATATATCTATGAGAAAATTTATGGGTGCGGAATCCATACTAGCATATATCTATGATCTAATGTATGGGTGCGGAATCCATACTAGTATATATCTATGAGAAAATGTATGGATGTGGAATCCAACTAGTATATATTGAGATAAGTAATGAGGTAAGGTATGGGTGTGGAATCCATACTAAAATATATCTATGAGCTAAGTAATTCTTCTCGTTAGAATATTTTGATGGAATCTGATATTCATGATTAAGGAGTGATTATGTGTAATTAAAGTTAAATGGATAGAGATTTGTAACACAAATGTGCTTGAGCTTTAAATCCATTATTTTATTTTTATTACAAATGAAGATACTAAGATTGATATACTGAACACCATTAGGTGGCTTATAATGTTTGGAAGAATTGATTTTGATATATGGAAGTGTGAACTAGATATATTGAATCCTTTTGTATGTATTGAATTTAGGTAGAATTAAAATGACTTTCAAATTCTTGAAATGTAGAAAAAGTTTATTGTGATAAGTTGATGAAATAACTTTTCTATTGGCTTAAGACAAACTAGGTCTAGGAAAGCCATAATAGTCTCTTTAATGATTTTATCAGTTGAATATTGGTTGCATTCTATTTAACCAAATTAATTAGATAAATTATGAGGATTGAAGTCATGTATTGCTCTAAGCTATTGCTAGTTCAGCGATCGTGTCAAAATTCAAATTGTTTATAAATTGTGAAGAAAATAGCATGTTTAGAAGGTAAATATTTTATGTGGTGAGAACTTGTTTGATTTGAAATTAAAGAAAAAAAAAAAAAAACATGTGATTAATGAAAAGCTTAGTTGAGTTCTTGTTTTACAAGAATATCTGCTTGTGATATTGTTTGAGGAAGAAATTGAAGGAGAGTGATACCACATTTTGATGAATTGGAATTCTTGCATGATTTAGAAGCCTAAGATGAGTGTATTGTATGTGGAATGGAAGAGATCGTTGGATTTAAGAATTTTTTTTGTTGGGATGTATAGTTGTTTGAGTATTTATTAGTCCTACAAAATGTTGTAATAATTTGAGAGGGTGGTAATTATCCTTAAGAAAAAAAAAAAGGGTCTAACTTTAGGCTAGAAATTCCCTTGTGATAGTCTAAATCTTATGTAAATTTAACAAGATTCATCACATTTTGAGAAATGTACGGTTTTCATAGTTTGTTGTTGTGTATGTATTAATAGTAAGGAATAATTACTAAATATAAATCATGACTGATTTCATAGTTGGAAAACAAATTGACATAAAGTTATCGAGGTTACCATATTTTCATAATTGTGAGAGTTGTTCTTGATTACAAGCCACTTTCAAAAATATATCATTAATCTACTTTTAGAATGAAGATCTTCTAACTAATTCATTTCATAATTGATTCTCAAGTTAGAGAAGTGAATAATAATGAAGATTATGCAAACTAAAGGAATGATCTATAATACATAAGTGGGTCAATGAGGACTGTATTTAACCTTAGGTTGTTAGTTTAAAAAAACAAACAAAAAAACAAAACAAAAAAACAAAAATGGTGCCTTGAACCTCAAATTGTGATTTTTCCTAAAGAGTAAACGTTTAGTGTAAAAAAAAAAAAAAAAAAAAAACCTACGGATAGATCCTAAATATTTGATTGCAAAGCTGTCTTATGGAATGAAAAGGAGAAATTTGGATTGAGAATACATAAATCAAGTGGCATGTAAGAGTGAGTTTTATATATAACATCATGTTTTGTTGTGTAATTTCACTAACAATTGTATGTGGATGATTTTATGCTTATTGTATGCAAGTTTGATTGTGATATGGAATGGACCATCATTGTTGTGTATACAACCAATGTGTGTTCTATTTATAGCTTGGAAAGCTCAACATACTACAGAACCTTGAAGATGACACATGTAGGATTCATATACAACCAATGTGTGTTCTATTTATAGCTTGGCAAGCTCAACATACTACAGAACCTTGAAGATGACACATGTAGGATTCATATAGACTATGAGAAAGAAAAACATGTAGAATATCAAACTATTATAGATAAATTAAGTAGATATCTTATCAATTACATACAATATTACTTTATAAGGTACTATAAACTGTATGGTTAGTTTTGATCAAAATCTTTGGTATTTTATATCAAAACATGTCTAATATGGCATGGATATATTTTCTACTTGATTAAGAATGGTATGTTTAGTTGTCATGGAGTTGCTTCCAATTTAGAAAACATTAAACTATGGATTGGCATGAAGAAAAAAAATATATATATATATCAAATATACATACATAAGGTTAACAACTTATTGATAGGAGAATCTAAAAGAACTGAGTATCTTATGACCGTAGGAAAAACTTCGGGCCAAGTTTAGCCCAAGGGGGGGAGTATGTAGTGTCCCTTCTTAGTGAGATAGCTTTGATGACACTTAGAGATGGTGATTTGATATAATGATATAATATAATGTATGAAAGACATATGTACATGCTTATATGCTATCACCTGGTTTAGGTCACTTGGTTGTTGTGTGCTTATGATAATATCTATGGTTGCGTACACAAGAATTGATTTTGGTTAAGAGCATATTAGCAATGTTTTCTCTTTTGGTATCCTATTTTGGACATAGGTGTATGACATGAATGGTGATACAGAATTGAGACACGGGTCCATGGATGATCATGGTTAGATGGAACATATGGTTAATTATGATTTATGGATGATACATAATTTGTATGATTATATGTGCATAATATCGTACTAAGCATGATGTGTCAGGGGACTTGGTCATTTCCAACAAGGATGCTCAAGTTATAAATGACTGTGGAAGTCATTTCTCCAAAACCAAAATGACTGTGGAAGTCACGCACAATATTTGGTCTTGGAAGAAGACCTTACCAATGAACCATCAGATGGGTATGAGCTCACAATCAATACCTTAAGGTGAAGCGCGGAGTTTCAAAGCAAAGTAGATGAGAAGCCATGGAAATTAGGGCGCAGAGTCCTAAATCCATGAAATATAAAGACATGAAGTCTTGGATATATAATAAAAGGATTATGGCGCGGAGTCCTAAATCCATGAAATATAAAGACGTGGAGTCTTGAATCTATAATGAAATGTTTGGGGCTCGGAGTCCTGAATATTTAAAAAGATCAAGGTGTGGAATCTTGGATCTTTAGAGTAGATCAGGGCATGGAGTCCTCAATCTACTAAGGCACAAAGATGCATACAATAGGGGTGCGGAATCCCTATTATCCAAAATACCACTCATGGGCAGCTCACATATGAATTTCCTTAATAAGATCTCATTCCTAACAATTTTGGAGTGACTTTCTAAAAATAGAAAGTCATGTCTACTATTTCAAGTATGACTTTCCAAAAATAGTAAATCACCTCCAATCAATGGGCAAACAAGTATACTTGAAGGAAAATCACTTAAATTATGATTAATCAATTGTAATAGTTCAATCTCGACTTAATCCTCAATATTATTAATATTATTAATATTATTATTATCTTTTATGAGACTATGATATTATTATTAAAAGGAAATTATATCTCCTCAATCACTTCACTCCTCTCTCCTTCATGACTCTCATGGCTCTATGTAACTCTCTCTATTTTAAATATTACATTACACTCTCTTTTATGCACTCATCAAGGAATGGCATATTCCTCTTACACTCATTAAATATATGTCATAAAATATTCTTACACTCATTAAATATGTGTCTTAAAATATTCCTCTTACACTCACTTTAATGCATATGTTACACTCTCCTTAAATAAGGCATGCATACCTCTCCTTAATGGCATAAGTTACACTCCTCTAAAGGGAATACAATGCATGCATATTAATCTTCCTTTATGACATGAATTTGTTTCTCCTCCTATATATGAGTCTCATGTATTCTCATTTGGGGGGAGAGGGGGTAATGCCAAGAGTGGAAGAGACTTGAGGAATATTGTGAAAGGGAGAGATATGGAGAGTATCCAATTACTTCCAAAACAAATCTGAATTTCTTACTAATCTACTAAGTATCTATTGAGGTTGAACATGAGTGGTATTTAGAGGAAGTTAAAACTATCTTCCTTAATTTTCCTTGCATCTCTCTCTCTACTGTTGTATTTTGGTATTGTTTGTGAGCTTTTACAGCTTGGGGGTTCCAGGGGGAGGAGTTCTCCCTGGATATGGTTGGGTGGAAAACTGGATGGTTCAAATGAGTTGGTTATGGGATCGAAGGTGGATCATATTCTCAACGATTGGAGTTGAATATCTCTTCAGGTATAATCTCCATAGTCCTAAAATTATAGTATAGCTTTAGCATAAAATAAAAAGTAGACATTTAAATTGTTGTAAGCATCTAATTTTGGTTTAGGCTTATGTTATCTAGAATGTTATTGATTAGTTAAAAATGAAGACTAGATTAATCTATATGTATGGATGTTTAGATCTCAATATTGGAGTTATTATTGGTGTAGTTTATGGTACTAATCTTGGTATTGTAGCATTTGAAAAAGGAAAACCAAATATTATTGAAGGTAATTGCAATAAATTTATTCCAAAGGACTTAGGTAGGTATTTCATGATTTATGGTTTTGTTTCAAATAATTAATAGATGCATGTTTTATAAATGGTTTTAGGATAGTTTGCAAAGTGTTTGACAAAATCTGTGAATGAGTAATGTTATCAATTTATTTATGCATGAATAAGTGCTAAATTGCAGCTTACATCAGAAGTAAGAAAATGGACATGTATCCAAAATATACTTGGAGGAATTACAGAATCAACCCTTAAAAGAAAATTCAAAAACAATGGCAACTAAAATATAGTTTGGAAGATCAAATGTTTGAGGTAAGTTGGAGATAAATTTCAGTTATGGCTTATGTTTCATATTCTTATTAATAATTCAATGTTTTGTTATTCAAGTTGTTGTAATAGTACTATCAGAATTTTGAGAGAAATCCTTAATGGCTGTAGCATTCAGGGTTGCCATGTGTTTGTCAAATTGTACAATTGGTTCAAAAAGCTTGTCAAATCATATGAATTAGCTTGTGGATGGTAAAATGTTTTAAGGACTCATATGGTGGATTTAGAAATGTGCGATTTCAATGAGCATATCTTAGTGGCATAACTTTGGGTTGTTTTTCCTCATGTAGAGGTGTAGTTGTAAGTTCTCATTCCATATGTTTGACAAAAGTCATAAATGAAGCATGTAGGCTATAAATTTTGTTGTTTTCAAGAATCGCATTTCTGGGCGTTTTGAATTCGATTCAGCCCAACATCAGGGGGTATCCGTGCCTAATGGTCATGTAACCCCTGATTTCATTCCAAAAAAATACTTTTCAGAACCCATATCGGAAATCTGGGCGATTTGGCAGATTGCTGCTCTGAGTTATGTGCGCCTGTTGTTGAGTCTTTGATGAAAAACTAAGATCATTTAGTCTCTGTTTTAAGATGGAAACATTTACAGTTTAAATTCTGAATTTTAGGAGATAAATATGTTGTAAATTCTGAATTTTAGGAGATAAATATGTTGAAGAATAATCTTAAATTCATTGTTGCTAAGTATTTGACAAAATGCCTCAATGACTTTTAATTGCGTGCTTGCAAAGTGTTTGTCAAAAGGGCTGAATGAGTGTAGAGTGAATGTTTGCAAAGTGTTTGTCAAAAATCTTGAATGGCTGTAGCTTTTGTGCATATAAATTGTTAGTGTAAAATTCTTAGTTACTCTTGTGTTTTTATGTTACTATAAATTTTAAATAAACTATTTAATGGGTGTAGCTTCCTATGTCTGCAAGTTTTTGGTATGAATGTGAAAATGAATTTAATAATTTTCTGAAGTATGACTAAGACAGTTGTTTCTTGTATTATCTAAAGCTTTCAAAATAAAAAGGGCCTTTTGTTGGAAACAATTTTACATAACTCAGAAACCGGGATTCCAATCCCTTCCACTGCTGCACCCAACAACACTGCACAATCTCCGACAAAAACTGCACTGATGAAGTAGGATGAAGCTTGGCTTGAAAACTTGATGTGGAATTATGAATGCAAAATCTCCCAATGAGGCTCCTCAAGGAGAGAGGTGGGATTCCCGCTCGGGAACACCCAGTGCTAAACAGCATTGCAACCCTGCTAAGCAGCAAAGGAAGAAAAAAGTTGTAGCAGACAAAATAACAATCTAAAACATGAAGAATAATGCTGCCATCCTCTTCCTTAAATAAAACATGAGTTTTCTTGCCCTTGGCCCCACTCAATTAGGTCATCTCAATCCAAAGATACATCTCCCTCCAAAACTACGTTATTCCTTCTTGGATTCCTCCTCCTCCACAACTGCGTTGTTGACTTAGTCAAAGTGGACTGAATCAGCTTGATTTTATCCCTATTCACACATGGAGGTGTTTTATTAAGCTGTAAAGAGTGTCCCCTTTTACACTTGGAGTGTTTTTATCCTCCTTAGGAGACTTATGGGATTTTATACGCATTTATTCACCGGTTAGAGTTGCTGCTAACTCTAATGTTCCATTTAGCTTTGAGGCTAAATTTTTGGAACATTACAAGCTCCCTTCAGGTAACTTGGAGCCTGCATGCCTTAATGGCGGGATATTTGCATCCGACACAAGGTTCACATCATCGGCCTTTGATCGTATTATTATGCGGGTGTTCGACGCCAGATCACTATTCAAATTCCGTGGATTGTACCTTTTTTACCTTGAGATCCGATGTTATTATTGGTGGTTTCTCTCACGTCTGTTAACAGCTCTCATTATTGACTGGTAATCAAACAATGTTCCTTCATGTTTGACTTCAACTCATCTATTCGCATACTCAAATTTTTACTTTGTTCGGGTCGAGATGGAGGGCAAGACCCTGGGTTTTGTCTGATGAAATCCAGGCTGGGGGTTCTTTGTGGATTACTATGACTTATTACATGACTCTTCTGATTGGATGGTTGTGACCATACCTGAGTCTATTTGTTGATCCTTATTGCTGGATGGTTGCGTCCATACCTCGGATCTCACTTTTTATGTACTCCATTATGGATGGTTGCACCCGTGCCACATATCATGTATCAGAGATATCAGTTGTATTTGTACTCGCAGGTTTTCTGACAGCAGTGTTTGGGTCAAACGCATTTTCATAAAGCATTTCACCCCTCCCTCTCTCTCGGACCTTATGCTTTAGGGGGCATCTGGTACACAGCATTTTGTCACTGTCCTTGCAATCCCTTGCCCCGCATATTGGAGGGCTTTCCCGTGACTTGTGAGCAGTGTCATACTTTTCAAACACCTTCTTTACATCCTTCTGCATAAGGAAATAATTTCTCCTGTTGGAAATTTCCTCAAAAAATCACACAAAACCTATGTTTTGGCCTTGGCATGGGTAGCCAGTTCACCCCTCACGTCGATTGATCTGAAAATGACCCAAGTTACTTAGCTCTATTTCAAAGATTGACTATAGGGGCATTTACTGGATATGTCACCCTTAAAGAAAGGATGAGATCCAAAGGCTACCTGGCCCATTTTAGACTCGGTCTATAGAAATTTATAGAGATTAACACTCAGGTTCTTAAAATGTGGAATTTAACCAAGATCTTTCCTAGTCCTTGTACAAAATGTGATTGGCAGTATTACTGAACAGTTATTGTATGCATTAACTGTTTAGACATGAAATAATCTATGTATGTTTAGATTTGACACTTTCACATCAATCACACAAGCAATGCCATAAGACAAAGAATTTTGTGACGGAGTTCGTCCCACCTAGACTACGTCTCCGGGTTCGCCTCAGAATTGTGCATCCATTGTATTCTTCAATCCAAGAGAAATATGCTACAATGAATCATCAGTTGCACTACTAATGTTGCAGATATAGACCATCCCTTGAATAGGCTAACTGATACAAACTCTTTTCTTTCAACAAGTAAGAAAAGACATGGATGATTCGCACACTAACAAAACTGAAGATTGAAGCTTTATGGACCTTTAACTGCATGGTGGCTGAAAGAGTTTTAGAAAGTCGAAGTTGATCTCGTCAATCATCAACGTACTTCAATACTATCTTTATGCAAGTAGGATGGCCTTTACTCCTTCAATAAACCTGCAATGAGAAACTCTCCACCAATTATATATTTTGTCTTCTTAAGAGTGCCTACTTCTTCTTGAAGTAGGAAAAACTCTCCTTAACCTCCTCTTATGAGGTCTCTCGACCATCAATCAAAGTAGATCTCGTCGACCATCAACGTACTTTGATGTTGAAACTTATGCAAGTATAATGAGCTTTTCCTCCTTCATATAAACCTGAAATAAACCAAAAATCACTACCAAATTATGTGACATACAATATAAGGGAGTTTACTTCATATTGAAGTTGAATAAACTCTATCTTTCACCACTCTCCTCTCTTGAGGTCTCTCCTCTCAAGGTGACCTTTTTCAAAGTGACATTTTAAGTCTTTTTATAAGAAAGACAAATTAGGCTTCCTCCTTTGATTCATCTGAATCTCAAAGGTTCATGCCTTCCTTAGTGTTACACAGTAATTTGTCACCGTCCCTACAATTCCCATCTTGCCCATTGGAGGGTCGTTTCTGTGACCAATAAGTAGTGTCATGCCTTGCAAATACCATCATTGCATCCCTTTCCATGAGGACAACATTCCTTCTGTTGATTATTTCCTAAGCAGACCCCTAAAAACACCTGTTTTTTCCTTGGCGCTGGTAGCCCGTTATGTACTCGCGCCAATGGGGGAAAATTAACACTGAGCCCGCGCCAATTGGCGCTCTGTCCTAGTGTTGCACCCACGCCACTCTGTTTATGGAAAGTTTTTTAAAAAAGGAGGCGAAGTTTCGATTACAACAACTTCGTGGATGAGTCATCAGGAGTAGTTTCGACTGAATAACCACGGCCTCCCTCCTTTGGCCTCTTGTTTCCACCATATGGGGAACCTCCCAAAGGATAAGGCCTCCCTACCACTAGCCACAGGGATCCCCGACCTCCTCCTCTCCTCTATAAATATAGCCTTCATCCATTGATGAAGGGCTGGTGATAGTCTTGAGTGCCTAGCTTTGAATCTCCAAATTCCCAAGAGCCTTTGTCTTTCGCAAACCCTCTTTCTTCCCCGCCAGGCCGACTCAAGTAAAGAGACTATCTTCGAGAGACTGCGGGGGGGGGTTTGCACTTTCACACAAGCGAGATTTGCGCCGAGCCCGTGAACGACTGGAGACCCATCCGAAGGAGACCACGATGTCAGAACATTGGTTGTAATATCTTTCGATCGTTATTTAATGAATGATTACGATTATGGTTCCACTCTGTTTTCGATTATGTTAATATGATTAGTATCCTTTACGGTGATATTGAATTCGTGCTTTTGATTTATGCTTGTATCTATTTGTTTCTTGCACGTGCAGGTATCCATCCATGGAGATCGTAGAGGATCGTGATCTTCTGAGGCTGAGGAACGGGAACGCTCTCTTCTTCAGATCGTAGCATTGGATTCCAGGTAGGCCCCCATATTTGGTCTTTTCATTCGTAACTAGGAACTTGCGTCGTAACATTTTTGATTGTTGCTAGACCCCTGCTGGGCTAGTAGGGATCGCCTCTATCTGCAGAGGGGATTTACCTCCTCAACAATTTGGCGACTACACTGGGGATCGTCTGGATTTCACTGTCTCGTTTGTATTGTCTCATTTTGATTATTTTGTCTTTTTCCTTGCTTGATGAGCCTTCTGGGTTGGGTTCTTTTGTTGTTTTTTACTTCTTGGTTTGCTTAGTATACATTGATCTGCTTCTGGAGTAGTACTTTTTTGTTTTTGGCTGAGAAACTCGACTGGCGCACTTTTTAGCTCGAGAGTCGCGCCAATTGGCGTATGTTGCTTTTGTTTAGCCCGCGCCAATTGCTTTCTGGCGCCAGTTGCAGCCTTACAGTCGCGCCACTCCTGTAAGGTTTTTAAGTTTCCTCATTTTTGAGCTCTCTGGGTTTGGTCAGTGTTTTTCTTCTTGATTTTTCGACTACCTAAGTGTGTTGGAGTCCTGTTTGACTGGGAATTCACCTCTGTCCTTTGGTTGTTTGCTTTTATCTATCGATTTCACGTTTTGAGCCCTAGGGCATCTAGTGGCTTAGTGTATCGAGCCCTCCTTGGGAGTTTTGGTGTTTCATTTGTCCGGTCGACTTTCCGATTGATCCTCCGCATCCTCTTAGTATTTTTTCATTGTTTTGTTGCGATTTTTGGGTGATTGCTCATTCCTTCATTCAAATTTCGTTTGGTCTTGCATTGGGCCTAGATCACACAGCCCATTGGAGCCTTTGAGTCTTTTCTTAGTTTTGAGAGACTTTGGTCGATTTGGGATCTGATTGCTTGTGTTGTTGAGTGAAATTTGTTTTTTTGCTCTCTCAATATCATTTCTCAAGTTGTTCCGTTTGTTTTCAAGTTTGTTCAGTGCATATTAGCTATCAAACGTTGAAAATTATTAAAAAAATCTTTTGTGCTTTTGGTTGAATTAGTGCAAATTGTAATCTTTTCGATTTTTCTAGTGATTAGTGATTTGGATGAAAAGTTTTCAATTTCATTAGTTGCATTAGAGATCTCATTGTTTGTCTTCCGATCGTTCCGTTTGTGTAAAATCTCTTAACTCTTCTATAACTAGTTTTCATCGAACGAAATGTTGGATTGTGGCATGTAGCCGCATATAGGAGATTGTCATATGACATACGGTAGGGCCTTGAAACTGAGACATAATTGAAGATCAACTTTAAAAATTTACTCAATTTACCTAAGGAAGCATTGAAACATTAACGAAACATTTAGAGGTCTAGGTTAGAGACGTGTTCCGGCGTCGTTAAACCTAGTAGCTGTCGTTCGCCTCTTGGCTTTAGACAGCGCTAGTACGGACTTCCCCGTACCGTCGCGTATATAAAGGGAGACCCCACTAGGTTTCAATCCTTTATCCATAGGAAGCTGAGTCTGTCGCCCTATACCCGTGATACACCAGACACAGCATTCGGGGAGATTGCCTGCACGTACGTTAAGTCCTTGGTTGATTTCTCTTTCATTTTGAAACCAAGGTGTATATTGCAGTTCACGGTTATTTGGTACACCCTTTGCCTAGTATTCCTGAGTAGTCATTTGATCTTTTCCGACTCTTTAAATTTGAAAGGATAATCAAGCGCTTGTCCTTTCACGCTTGTTTCCAATATGAAAGTGATAGAGTCACCTTTTTCCTATTTCTCGACTCTTAAAAGATGAAGCGGTAGAGTTTTGTTTCAATGTTTTAAAAATTAATTGCCCACGAAATATTCCTGGTTAAAGTTAGTTTCCTTAGGGTGTTGTTCTGAAGATCGTGTGTCTTGTCTCTTTTTCGGCCCGTGTGTGGTTTTGAGTTTTGATGGCAACTTTTTCAAAGTTCACCAACCAAGGAATCCCCTCAGAAGGGAATCCTGGTCAGTTTCCTCCTTTTGGAAATGTTGGTGCTCCTTACATGGCGACGTTGTCCCTTCCTGGGTTAACTGTTGGGTTGCCTGTTTGGTTGTTTTCAACCTCTGTACTCCCGAATGTCTCCACTACTGTTCAATCAGTTCACTCACACGAACAACATCATGGTGATTCCAAGGTGGACATCTCCTTCTTCCTTTTGTTTACGTCCTCCTCTTCTCTTACTTTGGTGAAAGCACGGATTTGAGTAACGGTGGTTAGAAGAAGAAGAAGAATACGATAAGCGAGAGGCAAAAGTGCGGCCACTTGTTCCCAGGGAAATGTCTCCTCTTGATAAACCTTCCCAACCCTCCACAGTCAAGTTTCCTCTCATGTTGTGCCAGGGAAATCATCTTCTTCGATATTTCCCTAGCATTCCCAAGGTGCTCTAAGTATGGTCGAATGGTTGTCGTCCATTGCCTTTAGTTTCCGGGAGTCAGGTTGGGGGCACATCTTCAGCTAGTGCTGGTAAGGCTCTTAAGAAGCAGGGTAAGATTACAAATCCCTCTAAGTTGTGTGAAGGGCACCATTCCATTCACCTTTGTCCGTATATGTATGAATCCAAGAGCGCGTTGGAAAACTCGATTGTTTCTGCGCTGTGCCTTCCAGCTGGTTACAAACAGATTTCTTTGAGTCCTCCACCAGCTGATCCTACGATTGGTCAAGAGTCATCCTTGGTTGATCCCGCTCCCTCGGAAATTCAAATTTAGGAATCCATCCCTGACCAACCATTGGTCGTGGGATTAGTTGAGCTGGCCCCGTCTGCGGTGCACCAAGTCTTTTCCATTGAGAGTGGACCTCACATCCCTCAGGTTCTTCTTGTTTCTTCAGATTCCTTAGACTTGGAGAGAGATTCTCCTATCCCCGTACCTCAAGAAGTGGCTCCTCCGCCTCCTGTGATGGAGGTCTCGGAGGATTCCCCTCCCACCTTCGAGATGGAGGTCGTGGAGGATGCTCCTTCTTCCGTAACACCAGGGGAAGACCTTCTCGGTTCGATGGTATCCCCTCCGAGTAGTCTGGTCACCTCCTTTGATTGGAGTCGATTTACAGGATTCTGCCTTTCGTCTTACGTGCCTTTCGAGATCACAGTACAGGCTCTTGGTCTGGTCGTACCCAGCACCATTATAGACGAAGGTGCCTCTGTTAGTATTTTATCCTCAACTACTTGGCAAGCTTTTGGCTCACCTCCGCTTGCGCCTGTTACGCAGAATCTGTTGGCATTTAACAGAAGAACGAGTCAACCGTTATGGATCCTTCCAAGGTTACCTGTTACTTTGGGAGGTAAAACTGTCCATATGGACGTGATGGTTGTTCCAGGCCCCTTGGATTTCAATCTGCTCTTGGGGCATGATTACACCTATGCCATGGGAGCACTTGTCTCCTCCCTTTTTCATGTGGTCTGTTTTCCACATGAAGGACGGATCGTGACCATTGATCATCTTTCGTTCTTTGGTCTTGATGTGGCAACTGGTTCGCCATCATCCCTTCCTGGTTTTTATCCACCCGTTGTATCTGCCCCACCGCAGGTCAACTATGTGGCTACCTACCCCGTGCCTGTACTCAGTGATAATGTCGTCGTGCATAGTGTGATGGGGGCATTGGGTCCTGACTTCCAAGATGTTTTCCTTCCATTGGGAGTGGAACTCTTGGAAGCTATGACTTCATATTCATTATGATGAGGTCGGTCGGAGCATGGTTCTTTTCCTGTGTCAAGCTCCTTAAAAAATGAAATCGGGTCTGGTCGGAGCAGAGTTCCTTGTCTTGTGTCAAGCTCCTTAAAAAATGAAACAAGGTTGTCGGAGCAGAGTTCTTTGTCCTATGTCAAGCTCCTTAAAAATGAAACAAGGTTGTCGGAGCAGAGTTCTTTGTCTTGTGTCAAGCTCCTTAAAAAATGAAACAAGGTTGTCGGAGCAGAGTTCTTTGTCTTGTGTCAAGCTCCTTAAAAAATGAAATAAGGTTGTCTGGAGAAAAGTTCCTTGTCTTGTGTCAAGCTCCTTAAACCATGAAACAAAGTGTCCTGAGGATAGTTCTTTTAATGTGTCAACCTCGGTAAAAAAATGAAACACGTTCCTGTTCAATTCGAGTCTTTGATAAGATCTCGTAAAATCCCAGTCGAATCTTTCTTAGATCTCTTAACTTGAACCTTCACTCCCTCCATCTATTTACTCAGGTGCATGGACTGAAGCTTGGGGGGCATGTACCTCGAATTGAGTCACCATGCTGGGGGCATGCTTACTTTTTCAAGCATAGTTTGTTTCCGTTTCAAGCTTGTGTAAAAATGAAACTAGTTTCAAGCATAGTTTACCTTTGTTTCAAGCTTGTGTAAAAATGAAACCAACTTCAAGCGGAGTTTCCTGATTTCAAGCTTGTGTAAAAATGAAACCTTTCCCATTTTACCTCTTGTGATTGTCATCTTATCAGCCTGTCTTTCCCAGATGAGCCTTGGTTTTCTCACTCCATCGACACTATCTACTTGGCCGATCATATGCCTTCACTTGGTTGTTTTACCCATTTTTGAGGAACCGTTGCGATGAGTGGTCTTGTTAGCCAGCCTCTCAACCTTTATTTGTTCTGAGCAGTTCCACCATTGCCAGAACTAGTTGCTACCCTTTATACCACTCGTTTCTCCAGGAGGAGTCATCTTTCAGCTCTTTTCTGACTCTCTAAACATGAAAAGATTGTCGAGGCCCTTGTCTTTTCGATCTTGTTAAATTGGACACGAATCGACATCTACCCAGTATACGTTTAACCCTTTTTCGGTCTGGGATGGATTGATTACGAAAAAGGAATACCCTAGCCTATCGCGACTAGGAGTTTTTCTCGGATATTGTTTTCTACCTTTTCGGATCTGAGGAACTATTCACGAAAAGGGACCTGTGGAGTTTACTTTTCCGCTGTCTTTTCAAACTCTCTAAACATGAAAAGACGCTGATTTCTTCCTTTGTCAGACTCGTTAAACCCTGATGACATCGGATCCAGTCGAAATGACGTTCTCCGAGTTCCTCCTTCCTAGGACTCGTTAAATGCACTAGGATGGATTCACCCGAAGGGCGGACTTATATTACAAGCATATGCTATCCCCTTCAAGCTTGTTATAAAAAATAATTGGGGTACTCGCCAGAAATGGTGGGGGGAAAATGGAACCATCTTCGTTGTCGTCGGCAGTATGTCGCTCTTGAACATGGCACTTGTCTGCATTCGTGTCGGGTTGGGGACATCTCATCTCGTTTCTTCACTTTGCCTTCATGGGTTTGGATAATCCATTTTGACCTCTCCTTTGCTCATTGCCTTGTCACCATGACCTCTGATCTATTGATTTAAAATACTGCCAATTCCACTGTCGTGTCATTTATATGTTCAAGAGAAGTTGGCCTCTGCAAATATCAACCTTCCTCTGATTCTCATACGATCTTGATTCACAACAAAACATCATGTTCCTCTGTCTCGTGTCGATGATGTGGGAAACATTATGGCCCACCTTCGATCAAGGTCAGTTCCTGTTGACTTCAGCTCATTATCCAGGAAATTGATCTAGAGACTCCTTTATGGTACCTTGGAGCCTGCATGCCTCAATGGCAGGTTCTTCGCATTCGACGTGGGGTTTTCATCATTGGCCTCCGATCGAGTGATTCTGCAGGTGTTCGACACCAACTCATTGATTCACACGCCGTAGATTCTACCTGTAGTACCTTGAGGGCCATTGTCATTATTGGTGGTTCCTCTCGCGTCTGTTAACAGCTCTCATCATTGGCTGGTAATCAGACAATGTTCTTTCATGTTCGACTTCAGCTCACATATTCGCATGCTTGAACTTGTACTTTGTTTGGGTCAAGATGGAGCGCAAGACCCTGGATTGTGTCTATTGTAATCCAGGCTGCGATTTTGGATTATTATCATTATGTATATGACTCATTGATTGGATGGTTGCGACCATACCTGAGTCTATTTATTTGATCCTCACTGGATGGCTGCGCCCATACCCTGGATCCGGATTATAGTGTACTCTGTTTCGGATGGCTGCGCCCATACCGCATATACATCATGTACTTGAGATATCAGTTGTATTTTTCTACGTAGGTTTTCCGACGGCGGAGCTTCAGTTGGACACGTTCTCGTAAAGCATTTCACCCCTCTCTCTCTCGGGCCTCATGCTTTAGGGGGCATCTGTTACACAGTAATTTGTCACTATCCCTGCAATTCCCATCTCGCCCATTGGAGGGTCATTTCTGTGACCAATAAGTAGTGTCATGCCTTGCAAATACCATCATTGCATCCCTTTCCATGAGGAAAACATTCCTTCTGTTGATTATTTCCTGAGCAGACCCCTAAAAACACCTGTTTTTGCCTTGGCGCTAGTAGCCCGCTATGTACTCGCGCCAATGGGGGAAATTTAACACTGAGCCCACGCCAATTGGCGCTCTGTCCTAGTGTTGCACCCGCGCCACTCTGTTTATGGAAAGTTTTTTAAAAAAGGAGGTGAAGTTTCGATTACAACAACTTCGTGGATGAGTCATCAGGAGTGGTTTCGACTGAATAACCACGGCCTTCCTCCTTTGGCCTCTTGTTTCCACCATATGGGGAACCTCCCAAAGGATAAGGCCTCCCTTCCACTATTTTAGGGATCCCAACCTCCTCCTCTCCTCTATAAATATAGCCTTCATCCATTGATGAAGGGCTGAAAGGTTGATAGTCTTGAAGTGCCTAAGCTTTGAATCTCCAAATTCCCAAGAGCCTTTGTGCTGTAAGAGCCCTCTTTCTTCCCTTAAGGCCGACTCAAGTAAGGAGACTATCGTCGAGAGACTCAGGAGAGATTTTCCCTTTCCCTGGCGAGCTTTGCGAGACGTGAACGACTGGAGACCCATCCGAAGGAGACCACGACGTCAGAACATTGGTTGTAATCTCTTTCGATTGTTATTTAATGAATGATTACGATTATGGTTCCACTCTGTTTTCGATTATGTTAATATGAGTAGTATCCTTTCTGACTAATATTGAGTTACGTATGCCAGATTTTATGCTTGTATCTGTTTGTTTCTTGCACGTGCAGGTATCCATCCACGGATATCGTAGAGGATCGTGATCTACCGAGGCTGAGGAACGGGAACGCTCTCTTCTTCAGATCGTAGCATTGGATTCCAGGTAGGCCTTCATCTTTGGTCTTTTCATTTCGTAACTAGGAACTTGCATCGTAACATTTCGTGATTGTTGCTAGACCCCTGCTGGGCTAGTAGGGATTGCCTCTGTCCGTAGAGGGGATTTACCTCCTCAACACTTAGTGTCACTTTAAATTATAAGGGATTTGTTTTAATTATTGGATAACATGCATATCCATTTGCATACCAATTTAAGATTCATGATAAACTTTTTCATGATTTGGATGGTTGGATCTCGAATGCTTCGAAGCCATATCTGAAATCGAAAAGGATCGAATCCCTATCATCACATTCCTAGGGATTAACATTTCCAACTTTAGCACTGACATTAAATCATAAAAACCATATTAAAACTTTGGATATACTCTGACTGCTGGCGGTCAGGCTACCGGTGCGGAGGAAGGTTGACCGCACATGTGAATAGGTGGTGATATAACTGCAACTGGCCACCTGTGGTTTATCCGCCCAATGGTTCTGCATTGTAACAAGTATCCACACAACATTCCCGTCACAGTTTACAACTGCTCACATTTAGTAACATTTCCTGACGTGGTCAAAACTTTAACACCTGTTACATATCTCCGACACGATCTTTATTGCCATGCGGATTACAACTTTTCGTTGCAGTCTTTACCACTCTGGTCACAAGACTCCGATCATATGCTTGCGGCTTCGTAACTCTATGGGAGATTATTTGCAATGTTTTCAAACATGGTTTTAAAAACATAACCCAAGCCTTTAAACTTTGTATATGCATGAAGTCTGAAACCCTTTGCACTATGGGTTTATTACATAGGTTTTCAAACCCATCCCTCGAACCTTATATTAAGGTTTTTTACTATGGATTTAAATCAAACTTCTAAAATTTAATATAAAACCTTTTGTGCCTAAGGGTTTTATTACATCGACCCTTTTAATAATTTTGACTTTATATCATGGGTTTTGACATCCCATCCTCCGAACCTTTACAAAGGTTTATGGCATAAATTTTGCGCTAGGGACTTTAAGTCCATAAGTTTATGAAACTTAGGAATAGGACTTGAACCTTTTAATAAAGGTTTTACACCATGGACTTTGTGCTTAGGTTTTGTGCTAGACTTTGACATAATCCTTTTACAATATGGTATTAAACCCAACCTCAAAACCTTGACATAGGTTTATGGATCTTTGCGCTATCATTTATTTTAAATTTAGGTATTTTCATTTGACACCTTAGACTTTAGGACTTAAGCCTAGGACTTATGATATAAACTTAGTCCTTTTTACCTGAGGATTTTCTTTATCCCATAAGGTTTACAAAGTGAACTGCAAATATTTTCGACCTTTATAATTAAGACTTAGGATAATGTTTTATTACATAAGTCTTTAACAAACTTTGTTGTTTTTGTCGCAGGTCAACTTGAAGATGTCTTGATTGGCACTTTCGACACATATTTGTTGGTGTTGAAACTGAAGTTGATGTCGATCGATGTCGAACATTTGAACTCAGCAAATTTTATGACCATATTGATCAATACCTGAATTATTACATAATAGAAAATTACCAAATTCCAAATAACCATCTTGGTCGTTTGGGTAATTTCGATACAATTTTAATAATTCTAAAATTGGATCATCGACGTGGAAGATTTGCACTAGAGCCTGTGCCACCTGGCACTCTGTCTTAGTGCAGTGCCCACGCTGAGCTGTTTTAGGAATGTTTTTTAAAAATTATAGGTGGAAGTTTCCTTCTAACCACCTTAGGGATGAGTCACTGGAAGTGGTTAAGTTGATCAGCCATGGATCTCCCTCTTTAGGCAGTGGTTTCCAACTCCCATGGAACACTCCTTGAATATAGGCCTCCCTTCCATAATTATAGGGATCCTAACCTCTCCCTCTCCCTCTATAAAAACATGGATTCTCCCTTTATGAAAGCTAGCTGAACTTGGAGAAGAATACTATAGCTGAGTAATTTCTATTGAGAAGGTAGAACCAAGGAGAACACCATAGAGAGAGTCCCGTCCGAATTCCTGATGAGCCTTTGTGAGACGAGCTCCACTTGAAACCTGTTGGAGGAGACCGTGACGTCAAATCTTGGTTGTAATCTTCCTTTCATTTATTAATATACTCGACTATGGTGTTGGTTCCATCATTGTGTTATGTTGTTTATTTAATGCAATTGATTTAGTCCTCTTCGACTGACTAATAGTTACGAATGTGAATTAGTATGTTGTATATTTTCGTTGTTTCTTGTGTGTGTGCAGGTGTCCGAGCGTGAAAGCGAGAGGATCATGATATTTAAAACTAGGAGCCAGAGGCAGCCACTCTTTTCGACGACAACAACAGCATAGGACCTCCGGTAACTCATCTATCGAATCTCCGTCCATTCGCTAACTAGGAATCAATATTATAGCTTGTTTTGTTTGTTGCTAGACCCACCCTAGGTCTAGTGGGATCACCTCTGTCCGCAGAGGGGATTTACCTCACCAACACCAATAAGGCTACATTGGTAGAGAATATGAAAGAATCTCTTTATGTTGAAAAAATAATGCTTTATTTAGAGAAGAAAAATGCTCAAGAAGATAGGAAAACTAAGAAAGTCTTTTTTAAGGATGAATCCAAAAAGAAATAATCTAAATATCCCTATGATCTTGAGGGGTTACAAAAGGTTCTCAAAACCGTGTCCAAATATATGGTTGATATAAATAAACAAGTAGCTGAATCTTCTTCAAATAAAAATTTTAGATGTTTTAAGAAAACTCAGTCTTCTCAACCCCCAAATGTGCTCTTAAATGTTGAATCAGATCAAGGTGAGGATCATGATGAAACAATATCATCTGTTGAATAATCTCAAGAAGAATAAATAGTCAAAGTTCATAGACTATGAGACTTTATTCTCCCAACCTATGATGATGAAAATGAACATGAGGCACTTCTAGTAAATACTAGAAGTAAAAATTATGTCGATCTTCCTCGGTCACCTCAAAAACAAAAGAATTCATCCTCTATCGTTAAGGATAAAGTAGTCAATAAAAATGCTTCTTCTACTCAAACAAATCCAACTTATTTAACTCTTTCATATACCTCTAAAACATTAGTGGTTTTTGATACCATTGAATACAATTTAGTGGAAGATATGAAGAAAATTAAAGCAAACATTTCTCTCTATGAACTGAGCAAATTAAAATAGCAAAAGAAATTTTTTCTTAAATAATTGAATGCAATTCCCGCTACACCCTTGCCTGCACTTATAAATTTGAAATCAACTATAGGAACGGGCAAGCCTCCTAATGATTCACTTGAGAAAATTGATGCAACTGATGCTATTTTAATAAGTGACAAATCCAATTCACATACCATGCCTTTTATTTTAACTTTTGAATTATTCAAAAAAAATGTACATAATTGTTTAATTGACTCTGGAGCTTCATCAAACATTATGCCATATTATGTTTGCCTCAAATTGAATATATCTCCTCAAAATTCAGCAGTGCATATTGTATAGTTAGACAGAACAAAAGTTAAAGTATTATGAGAGATGAATTCAGTCCTTATGAGATTAGCATCCAATCCAAAGGTCCATCAACTAATTGATATCTTAGTTGTTGACATACCAGATTTATATGGTCTGATCTTAAGCAGAGATTGATAAAAAAATATTCATGACTATTTTTCTACTGACTGTTCTAATATGTGGCTTCCCCATAATGGTAAGCCAAAGCAAATTAGGTTAGACCACAAAAAACATTTAAAAAATTTAGTGACTAAATTTGAAGAAGAAAATGAACCCATGGCCTTTACTAATAATATCCATGGCAATTACTCGGCTGAATCCTTCTTAGGGAATTTCAATGCTCCAAAGTCTCCATTTCTTACCAATTCAATTAATTCCCAAATTCAAAATTTTTCTCAGACTAAGTTTTCTGTGTGTAAATATTATAGATAAACCTTGTAGTGATAATTTATTTTGGACTTTATATTTTGATGGGTCAAAATCCAGTGAAGGAGCAGGAGTATTTTGTATATTAATCAATCCAAAAGGTGCAAAAACTATGCTTACATGCAGACTTGAATTTGAATGCACAAATAATACTACAGAATACGAGGCACTAGTTCAAGGCTTAACCAAAGAAATTTACCTTGGTGTTAAGTATCTTAAGGTATTTGGAGACTCTAAAATAATTGTTAAGCAGGTAAGAAATACTATACATTGTATTTCTAGTCACCTTAAACATTATCAATCATTAGTACATGTTACACAGCATTTTGTCATCGTCCCTGCAATACCTCATCCCGTACATTGGAGGACTATTCTCGTGACCTATGAACAGTAAAATGTCTTGAAAACACCTTGATGGCAGCCTTTTGCATAAGGGCAAGAATTCTCCTTGAAAACATTTCCTCAGAAAAGCCCCAAACACCCATGTTTTGGCATTGGCGCAAGTAGCCAGTTCATCCCTTGCGCCAATGGGGAAAATATACACTAGTGGGTGCGCCAGCTGGCACTCTGTCCCTATGTTGTGCCCACGCCAAGCCTATTAAGGAATTTTTTTAACAATAGAAGGTGGAAGTTTGATTCTAACAACTTCAGAATGAATCATAAAAAAGAGGTTGGGTTGTTTGGCTCTGGATCTCCCTAATTAGGAAGTGGTTTTCCACCTCTCATGGAACCTTCCTAAGAGATAGGACTCTATCCCATGATTATAGGGATCCCAACTTCCCTTCATCCCTCTATAAAATCCTGCCCTCTCCATTTTCTAGCTAGCTTAACTTTTGGGAAGGGAATTATAGCTGAGTGACAATCAAGAGCATAGCTAAGGAGAACCCTATGAGAGAGAGAGTTTTTTCAAATCCCTGACAAGTTTTCTGAGACACGTCCCACTGGAATCCTGTCGAAGGAAGATCACGACGTCAGAGCACTGGTTGTAATCGTTCTCTCATATCTTAATATACATGACTCTTCTATTGGTTCCATGATTGCTTTTGTCCATTATATAATGCAATTTCATGCGTTCCTCTCTGACTGATCGATAGTTATAAAGTGTGAAATATTACATTGTTTGTTGTCTCTCTTCTTTGCATGTGTACAGGTATCTGGATGCAGTAAGCTCACGGATTGTGAATCTTCTAGCTAAGAATGGAAGCGCCACTTCTTCTTCGACAATATCAACGAAGGAATCATGGTAAGCGATCTATCGCGATTCTATCTTTTGTAACTAGGAATCAATAGCTTTGTGTGTTTTGATTTTTGCTAGACCCACTCTAGGGCTAGTGGGATCGCCTCTGTCCGCAGAAGGGATTTACCTCCACAACAATTTAGTGACTCCGCTATGGATCAGTGGGAGTTAGTCCTTCCTCCATTGGGTTGTTTTTAGGATTTTTTTTTTATTAGTCTACTTTTCTGGTTCACCTTCCTTGGTGTTAAATTCAGCCCCCAGAAGACCAAATCTAGCCTCTGTTTGTTCATTTTCATAATTTTATATGGTAAACCTAATTGGCGCGGCTATCCCTCTGACACTCACACCGAAGGGCATGAGTTTCTAGTTAGGCACATGTGCCATCCCTTGTTTGGGGTAGATTTCAGCAAGACAGGCACGCCAACCCTGGTTGGTTTTAGGGTTTGCCTGTTTTTGGACTCTCTGAGCTTGAGTTTTGGTCCTAGTCTGTTTTTTCTAATTTTTTGAGTGCTTTGAATTCATTTTTTACTGATTTTGGCCCTTGTCCTCTGGTTTTTTTCCTTTCTCTGTTAGTTTTTCATTTTAGACCTAGGGCTTCTAGGTGCTTCAGTGTGCTAAGCCTCCCGTGGGATTTTCACGTCTTTTCTTTCCTGGTTAACTTTATTTCTGTTTCTTTGCATTCATCTTGTTGAATCCAATTGATTCATTGTGTTTATTGAGTGATTGTCTTCTCTTTCCTTCAATTTCACTTTGTGTTGCTCCAAGCCTAGATCACACGGTTTGTTTGAGTCTCTTTCGAGATTCTTCTTCACTTTGAGGGATTTCGTCATCGGTTTGAGTCTTGATTGTGCTTGTTTGAGTTGAGTGAACTTGTTTTGTTTCAGATCTCTCTTTATCATTCTCAAATTGATGTTTTCATTAGTTTTCATTAGTTTTTCATTTATTTAGTGCATTTTCTCTAATATATTGAAAAATACAAAAAAAAAAAAAAAAAAAATCTTTTGCATTTTTTATTGGCATAGTGAAAATTGAAAACTCTTTCGCATTACTAGTGTTGTATAAATTCTAGAGAAAAATTTTCCAGTTTCATTAGCTTGCATTGAAATTGGTAGTGGATGTTTTTGTGTGTTCATTTCGCTATCATTTCAAAGCTCTCAACTCTCCCGTAGATATCTCTTCATTGAACGAAATGATATTTTGTGGCATGTAGTTTGCATCTAGAGGTTTTATGAGATCCAACATTCGATACGGCCTTGAAATCAAAACGTAAATTGAAGATTAAATTTAAAATTTACTGAATTAACCTAAGGCAACATTGAAACTTAACGGAACATCTAGTATTCTAAGGTAGAGATGTGTTCCAGCGTCTTTAAGCCTAGTAGTTGTCGCTCGCCATCTGCCTATAGACAGCACTAGTACGGACTTGTGCTCCCCGTACCGTCATGTATATAAAGGGAGACCCCATTAGGTTGCAAATCCTTTATCCATAGTAAGTTGAGTCTGTCACCTTTTACCCATGATACACCGGACACAGCATTCGGAGAGATTACCTACATGTAAGTTAAGTCCTTGGTTGATTTATCTTTCATCTTTACCAAGGTGTATATGGCAGTTCGTGGATATTTGGTACACCCATTTACCTAGATTACCAGAGCAGTCATTTTGATCTTTACTGACTCTTTTAATTGAAAAGATCATCTAGCTCTTGTCCTTTCAAGCTCGTGTCCAACCTAAAAGTGGTAGAATCACCTTTTGCTTGTTTCTAGACTCTTAAAATATGAAACATCAGAGTCTGGTTTCAGTGTCTTAAAAAATTAATCGCCCACGAAATATTCCTAGTTAGAATTTTTGTCCTTAGTGTTTTATTTCAAGGTCGTTTCCGATGGCAACTATCCATAGTTTTCCAATCAAAGAGTCCCCTCTGAAGGGATTCCTAGTCCTTTTCCTGCTTTAGGAAATATTGGTGCTCCTTATATGGCCACATTATCCCTCCCTAGGCTACATGTTGGGTTGCCTGTTTGGTTGTTTTCAACCTCTGTGGTCTCAAGTGTTCCGGTTGTCGTACCATCTACTCCTCCGCCTGAGAAATGCCATGTTGATTCGAAGGTGGACCTCTCCCCTTCTTCGCCTGTTTCTTCGTCCTCATCTTCTACTTCGCCTGGTGAAAGTTTGGATTTTAGTGCCCAGGTGGCTAAGAAGAAGAAGAAGAAGACTAAGAAGAAGAAGTCAGATAAGCAAGAGGCTAATTCTAAAGTTGTTGCTTCTAAAACACCTGCTCTCGATGAACCTTCCAACCCCCCATGGAAAATTAAGTGCCCTTGCATGTTGTGCCAGGGAAACCATCTTCTTAGAGATTTCTCTGGCATTCCCAAGGTGCTCGAAGTATGATCCAACAGTCGTCCGTCATTTCCTTTAGGTTCTGGGAGTCAGGTTAGGGGCAAGTCTTCAGCTAGTGTTGTTAAAGCTCCTAAGAAGCAGGGTAATCTTACCAATACCTGTAAGTTGTGTGAAGAGCACCATTCCATTCACCTTTGTCTATATATGGATGAAGCCAAGAGAGTTTTGGACAACTCGACTGTTTCTACACCATGCCTTCCGGCTGGTTACAATCAGATTTATTTGAGTCCTTCACCAATTGCTTCAATGATCAGTCAAGATTCATCCTAGCTTGATCCTGCTTCCCCAGAAATTCACCATCATGAATCCATCCCTGACCAACCATTGGTCGTGGGATCGATTGAGCTGGCCCCATCTGCGGTGCACCGGGTCTTTTCCGTTAAGAGTGGATCTCACATCCCTCATGTTCTTCTTGTTTCTTCAAATTCCTCGGACTTGGAGAAATAGTCTCACCTCCCTGTACCTTTAGAAGCTACTCCTCAGCCTCCCATGATGGAGGTCCTGGAGGATACTCCTTCTGCCTCCATGATGGAGGTGGTAGAGGATGCTCCTTTTTCTCCCGTAACACCAGGGGAAGACCATCTCGGTTCGATGGTAGCCCCTCCAAGTAGTTTGGTCACTTCCTTCGATTGGGGTCGATTCGTAGGTTATCGCCTTCCTTCTTATGTGCCCTTTGAGATCACGGTACAGGCCTCCCATCTGGTCGTACCTATCACCATTATAGATGAAGATGTGTCTATTAGTATTTTATCCTCAACTACTTGGCAAGATTTTGGTTCACCGCTGCTTGTGCCTATTACGCAGAATTTGTTAGCGTTTAACAGAGGAACTAGTCAACCATTAGGGATCCTTCCCAAGTTGCCTGTTACTTTGGGAGGGAAAATTTTCCATATGGACGTGATGGTTGTTCCTGGCCCCTTGGGATTTAATTTACTCTTGGGCCGTGATTATACTTATGCCATGGGAGCGCTTGTCTCCTCCCTCTTTCGTGTGATGTGTTTTCTGCAATATCAAGATCGAATCATGACGATCGATTATCTTGCATTCTTTGGTATGAATATGGCAGCTAGTCCACCATAAACCCTGTCGAACCTTTATCCGCCTGTTGTGTCATCCCAGCCACATTCCAATTATGTGGATACCTATCCTGTGCCCTTATTCAGTGATAGTTCTGTCGTACATCGTGTGCTGGGGGCATTAGGTCCAGACTTCCAAGATGTTTTCCTTCCCTCAGACGGACAACCCTTGGAAGCTATGACTTCTTATTCATTATGATGAGGTATGTCGGAGCATGGTTCATCTACTTATGTCAAGCTCCTTAAACCATGAAACAAGGTCTGTCGGAGCATGGTTCATCTACTTGTGTCAAGTTCCTTAAACCATGAAACAAGGTCTGTCGGAGCATGGTTCATCTGCTTGTGTCAAGCTCCTTAAACCATGAAACAAGGTCTGTTGGAGCATGGTTCATCTGCTTGTGTCAAGCTCCTTAAACCATGAAACAAGGTCTGTCGGAGCAGAGTTTGTTAAAAAATTAAATAAGTTCATCGGAGCAGAGTTCGTTTTCTTGTGTCAAGCTCCTTAAAAAATGAAACAAGCTCTTATGAGGATAGTTCTTTTAATGTGTCAACCTCGTTAAAACAACAAAACACTTTCTTGTTCAATTGGAGTCTTTGATAAGATCTTGTAAAATATCAGTCGATTCTTTCTCTTGATCTTGTAACTTGAACCTTCACTCCATCTACCTTTCATATGGATTGAAGCTTGGGGGGCATGTACCTTGAATTGAGTCACCATGTTGGGGGCATGCAAAATTTTTCAAGCATAGTTTGTTTCCGTTTCAAGCTTGTGTAAAAATGAAACCAGTTTCAAGCATATTTTATCTTTGTTTCAAGCTTGTGTAAAAATGAAACCAACTTCAAGCAGAGTTTTCTGATTTCAAGCTTGTGTAAAAATGAAACCATTCCCATTTTACCTCTCGTGATTTCCATTTTATCAGCGTGTTTTTTCCAGATGAGCCTTGGTTTTCTTACTCCATCATCACTATCTGCTTGGCCGATCATACGCCTTCGCTTGATTGTTTTACCCAATCCTGAGGAACCGCTGCAATGAGTGGTCTTGTAGACAGCCTCTTAACCTTTACTTGTTCTGAGCAGTTCCACCATTACTAGAACCAGTTTCTACCCTTTATACCACTTGTTCCTTCAAGAGGAGTCAACTTTCAGCTCTTTTCTGACTCTCTAAAACTGAAAATATTGTTGAGTCACTTATCATTTTGAGCTCATTAAATTAGTTGTGAAACGACATCTACCTAGTATGCGTTTACCCCTTTTTCGGGTTGGGATATATTATTTACGAAAAAGGAATACCCTAGCCTATCACGACTAGGAGGTTCTCTAAGACATAGTTTTATACCTTTTCGGATCTGTGGGACTACCTAAGAAAAGGGACTGCTGGAATTTTCTTTTCTGTTGTCTTTTCAAAATCTCTAAACATGAAAACACGTCGAGTTCTTCCTTTGATAGACTCGTTAAAAACTAATGACATCGGACTCCGTCGTAATGACGTTACTCGAGTTCCTCCTGTTGGGATCCCGTGTTTTGATAGTTTGGAAAATCAAAAGACAAGGAAAAATCAGAACCAATATTTATAGTTCAAGGATCCAGTCCTCCTGTTCTCAGAGAGGGATCTCTCGGATGTTTGTTTGCAAAGGTTTATCTTGTATGCTTAGAATATGGATTTTAGACTAGTTATTAAGTGCAGGTGTTTGTTTGTTTGGTTGGGTTGACATAGCAGAAAATGAAAGATCTAGGAAAGATATACAGAATGAAGAAACATATGGTTCATTGGGAAATAGAGTCAAAAAGAGGTCATAACATACTCATCAATGGATATGGGATATCAGAGGGAAAATCTAACTTGGCCACAGGATCCTTTGGTTTTTGGAATGAGATGGACATCAATGATTTGGAAAAAGAAATTTAATTCTCAACAAATGGAATTGGGAAACACAGTTTGAAAAATAAAGAGCTTTCTGATAGACAGGGCTAACCATGAATTCTACAAATCACACCTTTAAGAAAACAATGATTCCAAAACAAATTTTAAAATGAAATCTAAGATTCGGAGAACACCCTATTTCCTCAAAGATTTTATTTCAAATGACTTAGAAAACATAAAAGATTCACTGATAATTGCGGTCATAGAAGAGGGAACACCTAACACATCTATGATTACAACTATAAAGACCTTCAGGGCAACTATTTAAGCAAGGACAAAGGGCAAGATCGGAACAGACCTCCTTGATTCACTGTAAACAAGAAACTTCAAAGGGAGACTTCAATAACAGTTTTTAAGTGGCAGCAGGCAAGCAAGGAAAACCATAAATCATGTTGAAACCAACTATTCGAACTATTAAGAAAATAAATGAGCATGAAGACTAAAGAGAGAGATTAAAGACTCTTAAATACTTTAGCAGAAGAAAACATAAAACAGTGAAGGATGAACAAGTCTAAGGTGCTTCCAGGAGTCATTTCTCAGCCTAAAAATTTCAACCTACTGTAGTAAGAAGTTATGGAACATAATGAAAACAGGGAAAAACATTAAACAGTTCAGAATACTTCACCAACAGCCAAGCTCATGGATCCAATGATAGAGCCTTCTCAGTCACAAGCATGCAACAACATCATCAGGGCTTCCAAGACTTCAATTTCTTCTTCAACTTCAACAGACTATGTATTATTTCAGAGAGTTTCAGTATTACAACTAGTGATCAACCAACAACCAACCCACTTCTCATCTTCTACAGAAGTATTTATAGAAGAATGAGGAGGTGAGATCTGAAAAAATATCTCCAGGGTCAATTAATACAGACTTAGTAGCTTCTCGGCCTTTGAGGGGCTCGATGAAGAAGTTTACAAGTGTTCGTCTGTATTAATGTCTTTACAATTAATATTAAAGCTCAGTGGGAGCTTTGTTGACTTCTAAGGCTCTGTGTCATCAATGAAATAACTCTGCTGATATTTTATATTAAATTCCTTTGGCAGAATTAATTCTTCGGATGCGTTGAGGAAAATATCTGATTGATCAATAACTTCATCCTTTGTTTAAATGTTTTGAGGCACAGCTGGCTTTGTGGTAGCTGGGAGGAGTCAATTTGCCTCAGATGTGGTGGTGGAGGCCTTTCTGTCTAATAGATCATTATGATTTCCTTTAACTCTGATTTAATTTTGAGGATAAGGCTTTTGATAATCAATTTTAGTCGTAATCCCCAAATTTGTCTTCAATCTTATGTTCTACTGCGCTCTGTTCTTCAACACTGATACTCTTTTAACTGTATTTTTAATAAAACAGTGTCTTGTCGATGTGCAGGGCCACACTGGGCTTTAAAGGCATCAATGCCCATGAAACATTGATAAAACATTGAATCTGACCCTTGCGAATGGTCTCCATTGATAAATCAAAGGCACGGGAAACGTCTTTCCCGACCTTCGGCATTTCTTTCGAACAAATGGAAAAACCCATCAATCCCTTCAAAATACACAAAATATTATAAAATCCTGCGTTTTTAGGTTTAAATGCTTTGGAGGCTTCGGGGAGGAGTGTGACTGTTGGATGGAAATCATCCGATGGTGGAGATTTATTTAAAGGAGGTTAAAGAAGAGCGGGGAAATGAACAAGTCGGAGTGATTTTGGACCGTCTGATCTGGACACGTGGAAGGTCCAGATCCAATCAGAGGATCATAATCGGGGGATCACAATCGGGGGTGGCAAGCAAATGCACCGATTGAAAGTTGTGATGCGATTTTGCGCGGGCCGTTGATCTAAGGATTAGATCAACGGTCAATATCTTTTCTAGTTTCACCGGCGAAAAACCCTTTATATCTTATGAAAAACCCAAAATTTAATAAAATACAAATGTTTTTATGCTTCGAGGGTGGGATATATAAAGTGAATAGGCGCCCGACTGCGGGGCCTTTAGTTATATGGAACGTGATGGGCCCAGGGCATATATATTCAAAAGATCCAATCGCAATTGGAGCCTCGGGCTTGGTCTTTTTAATCTACCCATTAAACTCTCCCGATGCGATAAGCACCTTGGGATTTTTAACTCTCGGTCCTGGGCACAGGGTATATGAAATGAAAAGTGGTGGGGTGGAAACATAAAACAGGGACTCAATCTCATCGGAAATTTTGATGCGGTCTTTCAATCAACCCATTTAATTTTTCTCTGATGCGATTGCGCGATCGGTCTTTTTAATCTAACCATTTTCATTTAACACGTGACTTTAGCTCTTTAGACCAAAACTTTGGATAAATGGGTTTTATGACTTTACAAAAGAAAAAGGCGATCAGGAATGGATTTTTACAAGGTTTTTCAATGTTTTCAAAGGGATTTGAGGGTTTCGGTAAGGCTAAAAAGTGAGTTTTAAACCTTACAAAATGGATTCTCATGAATGGAAGAAGGGAACTTATGAAAAATAGAGGATTTTTATGGAAAGAAAGGGGTAAAAAGTGAAGGTTATTTATGTGGTGGGAGGAGGGAAAAAGGTCTTTGCAGCAATATTTTACTTATGGAAACAGCAGAATTTCAGAGTATGAAATGGAAACAACAGGGAATATTTTAAGACTAATGACCAGATGCCTTTATGAGTCTTCAAGCGATAACACTTCTTTTCAATAAAACCTATTCCTTGAAGGCTGAAAAATCATTTAGACACCTTGTGGTATAAAAAATTTATAGGTGGCTAACACCTCCTTCCTAGGGCTCGTAAAATGTACTAGGTTGGATTTGTCCGAAGGACAAACTTATATCGAAAGCACATGTTATCCCCTTCAAGCTTGTTTCCAAAAATAATTGGGGTACTCGCCAGAAATGGTGGGGGAAAATGGAACTAAAATCATAGTCGTATTGGAAATATGTCGCTCTTGAACATGGCACTTGTCTGCATTCGTGTCGGGTTGGGGACATCTCATCTCGTTACCTGCTTGCTTCCATGGGTTTGGGTAATCTCTTTTGACCGCTCATCTTCTCTTTGCCATGTCACCATGACCTCAGATCCCTTGATACCAAATACTGCCAAATCCAATGTCGTGTTGCCGATATGTTCAAGAGAAGTTGGCCTCTGTATTTTTTAACCTCCCTCTGATTCTCTGTTGGTATTGATTCACAAACATCATGTTCCTCTGTCTTGTGTCAATGATATGGGAAACATTATGGCCCACCTTCAATCAAGGTCACCTCCTATCAACTTCAGCTCATTATATATGACGTTGATCTAGAGACTCCCTTCAGGTGCCTTGGAAACTGCATGCCTCAATGGCAGGTTCTTCGCATTCGACGCAAGGTTTTCATTATTGGCCTTTGATCAAATGATTCTGCGGATGTTCGACGCCAACTCACGATCACATTCTGTGGATTGTACCTCTTGTACCTTGAGATCCATCGTCATTATTGGTGGTTCCTCTCGCGTATGTTAACAGCTTTCATTATTGGCTGGTAATCAAACGATGTTCTTGCATGTTCGACTTCAGCTCACATATTCGCGTGCTCGAACTTGTACTTTGTTCGGGTCAAGATGAAGCACAAGACCCTGGATTTTTTCTGATAACATCCAGGCTGCATATTCTTTGTGGATTATTATGATTTATTACATGAATCTTTTGATTGGATTCCTGCGACCATACCTGAGTCTACTTGTTGATCCTTATTTTACTGGATGGCTGCGCCCATACCTTGGATCTCGTTTTGTACACTTTATTATGGATGGTTGCGCCCATACTACATTTCATGTATAAGAGATATCAATTGTATTTGTACTCGCAGGTCTTCTAACGGCAGTGTTTTCAGTTGAACACGTTCTCATAAAGCATTTCTCCCCTCCCTCTCTCTCGGACCTCATGCTTTAGGGGGCATCTGTTACACAACATTTTGTCACCGTCCCTACAATCCCTCATCCCGTACATTGGAGGACTATTCCCATGACCTGTGAACAGTAAAATGTCTTGAAAACACCTTGATGGCATCCTTTTTCATAAGGGCAAGAATTATCCATGAAAACATTTCCTCAGAAAAGCCCCAAACACCCATGTTTTGGCATTGGCGCGAGTATCTAGTTCATCCCTTACACCAATGGGGAAAATATACACTAGTGGGCGCGCCAGCTAGCACTATATCCTTGTGTTTTGCCTGTTCCAAGCCTATTAAGGAATGTTTTTTAACAATAGAAGGCGGAAGTTTGATTCTAACAACTTCAGAACGAATCATTAAAAAGAGGTTGGGTTGTTTGGCTCCGGATCTCCCTGATTAGGAAGTGGTTTTCCACCTCTCATGGAACCTTCCTAAGAGATAGGACTCTATCCCATGGTTATATGGATCCCAACTTCCCTTCCTCCCTCTATAAAAGCCTGACCTCTCCATTTCCTAGCTAGTTGAACTTTTGGGAAGAGAATTATATCTGAGTGACAATCAAGAGCAGAGCTAAGGAGAACCCTACGAGAGAGAGAGTTTTTTCGAATCCCTGACGAGTTTTCTGAGACACATCCCACTGGAATCTTGTCGAAGGAATATCACGACGTCAGAGCACCGGTTGTAATCGTTCTCCCGTATCTTAATATACATGACTCTTGCTATTGGTTCCATGATTGTGTTTTTCCATTATATAATGCAATTTCATTCGTTCTTCTCAGACTGATCGATAGTTATAAAGTGTGAAATATTACGTTGCATGTTGTCTCTCTTCTTTGCATGTGTATAGGTATTTGGATGCAGCGAGCTTACGGATTGTGACCTATCCAGCTAGGAACGGAAGCACCACTTCTTCTTCGACAACAACAGCGAAGGAATCATGGTAAGCGATCTATCATGATTCTATATTTTGTAACTAGGAATCAATAGCTTGCATGTTTCTATTTTTACTAGACCCACTCTAGGGCTAGTGGGATCGCCTCTGTCCGCAGAGGGGATTTACCTCCACAATAGTACATTCTCTTACCTTTCATTTTTTAACATTCAATATCTCCTATATTCCAAGAATTCATAATGCAAGCCCAGACCTTCTAGAAAACGTAGCATCCAAGCTTATTCCTTTAGAAGATTATAGCCCAAATACATTTTCTATAGAATTGGTTTTTTGCCCATCTATTCCTGATAATGTTACTAATTGGAGGGTATTCAATGATAATGATGATGTTATTACTTTTCTTACATCAGAAGGATCATATGACGATCAATTGATTGATGAAGATGTTCATGAAAGACAATTACAACAAAAATTTGAAGAAAATGATATACCTAAGTCTGTGGTCAAACTCGAAGATCTCTACGATCTTAAAGATAGATTCAAAAATATTACTAAAGGCTAAACTCCAAATTTCAACTTTGAGGTTTGAACTGGTAAATCTAGGAATGGATATAAATCCTCAAAACATCAACCTAGGACTTCATCTTTCCTCTTATGAAAGATTAGCATTTATTCATTTATTGAAAAAATACAAGAATTTCTTTGCATGGAAATATGATGACCTAAAAACTTATGATACTTCAATCATTCAACATACTATCCCAATGATATCCACTGAAAAACCTATACAACAAAAACTAAAGAAGATTCACCCTGACCTTGAAAGTCAAATCAAAAATGAACTCAACAAACTCCTTAAAGCAAAAATTATCTTCCCTGTTAGGCATTCTAAGTGGGTATCAAATTTAGTTCATGTTAGGAAAAAGAACGGGGATATTCATATTTGTATTGATTTTAGAAATCTAAACAAATCTTGCTTGAAAGATAATTTCTCGTTACTACTGATGGAACAAATTTTGCAATCAGTTGCTAGTTCTTAATTAATGTCTTTTCTTGACGGATTTTCAGGTTACAATCAAGTTTTATTTCATCTTGAAGATAGATTAAAAACTACATTCAGAACAAAATGGGGTACATATGCCTATCGAAAAAATTCATTCGGATTAATCAATGCAGGAGAAACCTTTCAAAGAGAAATGGATATCGCTTTTAGAGGTTTAATCAATAAAACAATGGTTGTCTATTTACATGATATAGCTATTTACTTCAAGAAAATAAGAGACCACTATCACGATCTTAAACAAATCCTTTAACGTTGTTTGAAATATGGAATCTCTTTGAATCCAAAAAATTATTTTTTCACTTTAAGTGAAGGAAAAATTTTAGGATTTATTGTTTCAAAATAGGGCATTTATATTGATCCTGAAATAATTAAGGAAATTTCTGAAATATCACATCCCCATAACAAAAAATCCATGCAGTCCTTTTTAGGACAAATAAATTTTGTTAAAATATTTGTTCCAATTTTTTCTCAAATTGTTTTACCTTTGCAAGTGATGATTAAGAAAAATGCACTATTTAAATGGGGACATGATGAAAGAGAAGCCTTTGATTTGATAAAATAAGTTGTCATTAATGCACCTTCTTTGTCTACCACGGATTTTTCCAAAAAAAAAATGTATACTTTTGCATCAGAAAAATCTTACGTTGTTGTATTAACACAAATTGATGATCAAAAAATCGAAGCACCCATTTCATTCTTTAGTTCAAACCTCCAAGGTGTTGAACTAAATTATTTTGAAGTAGAAAAACAATAATTTGTTATCTATAAATATTTCAAACATTTCAAACATTTTCTCCTTAAAACACACACTAAGGTAATAGTTCCATTCTTGGTTGTAAGGCTACTTATACAGAAAGAACTAGGAGAAAAGAGAGAAAATTGGGTAACTTTTTTGCAGTTATATGAATTGAAATAAGACCGGCCAAAATCATTAAAGGACGAGGTATCTGCAAACTGTTATCCGAAGCATCCAATTTACCAAATGATGAAGAATCAAGTAATATTGTACAAATTACTGAGGTAAACTTAAATGATTCAGAATCACAATATACTGATTTAATTTTTTACTTAAAGAATGGATACGCTCTAATAGAACTCAATCATAAAGAAAGAGAGCTTTAAGATTAAAATCTAATCAATATCAACTCATATACAATGTCTTGTTTAGGAAAAACTATGATTCTGTATTACTAAGATGCCTTGATAAATCTAAAGCTCAAAGGGTTTTGCAGGAACTTCATGATGGACCTGCAAGTGGAAACTTCGGTGGAGATACCAATGCACATAAAATCCTTCATGCAGGTTATTAATGGCCCACTTTGTTCAAATATTCTCATACATATGTGATAAAATGAAAAACATGCCAAACTACTGTTGGAAGACAAAGAAAACCAGCCTTGCCATTGCAACCAGTCAACATCGATCAACCTTTTGAGAAATGGGGATTGGATACCACAGGTGAGATTGTTCCTAACTCATCAAAGCAACATAAATACATTCTCACTACAATATATTATTTTACTAAGTGGGTGGAAGCCATTCCAATAAAGGTAGCTAACTCTGAAGCCATAATTGAAATTATTTATCAATTCATATTACTAGATTTGGCTTACCTAATGCACTTATTTGTGATAATGCATATTATTTTTTGGGAAATATACTTCGCTCTTAAAAGAGGTTTTAAACTTAAATACTCCGCTAACTACTATCCCCAAGGTAATGGTTTAGCATAATCAACAAACAAAAATCTCATAAGAATTATCAAAAGAACTATTGATCAAAATCATAAAATTTGGCATAAATCTTTAACATTTGCACTATGGGCAGATAGAATTACTCAAAAAGCCTCCATAGGAACTTCTCCATTCCATCTAGTTTATGGGAAAAAAGTTGTAATTCCTTCAAACCTAGTTCTTCCCTCGCTAGCCCTGGTTCAATTTATTGATGAAGTACTTTCTTCTTGCCTACAATTAAGAATGTCACAAATCCTTAAAATGGAAGAAGAAAGGGAAAAATCTAAAAAAATCATGCTCATCATCAGAAAATAGTGAAAAGCTCTTTTTATGCAAATTTCAATTCTCCAAAAGACTTCCAAGTTGGAGATCTCGTACTCAAATGGGACAAAGCACATGAGGAAAATGGTAAGCATTCCAAATTCCAAAGAATGTGGCTTGGACCATTCCAAATCATTAAACAAATCGGCCCATCAACCTTTATGTTACAAGACCTTCAAGGGAGAAAAGACTTACTCCCTGTTAATGGGCTAATCCTGAAAAAATAAATAAATAAAATAAAATAAAATAAAATTCTTAGAAGAAGATTTTCTTTTAAATGTATTATATCCATTTTATTTCCTTTCCTTTTTTGAAAATAATGATTGATTACATGCTTCTGGTTGTTCGCAACACCTCTGAATTATTTTATTTTTTTATTTTTAAAGAATAGAAATTTTTGAGGAAATTACTACCAAATTAGAAAATTTAATGAATACTAAAGAACTCTAATATTTTTTTTCCATCGAAATTGTAAATTTTGTAAACTCATAATTTGTAAAATATTTTTAATTTATTATCAATCAGAAAAAGGGTTCATCTTTACAAAGAAAAGGACTATTGTAACTAAGCATATTTAACTATAAAATGTCATCCAAAACTCTTAAGGAGTCAATAATTCTCCCCATCCATTGAAAATACATTTTGAGAGTGTAATTCAAAACAATAAAAAAACAATAAAATAATAAAGGATAAGAAATCTCATCACGAGCTTGCTTACCATGATCATAAGTTAATGGTTAATTGACATTACCACAATTGCATACCAAAACAAGGTAATGGCTCATGATTACAAAAATCATAAGTCTGACAAGGGGTCTTATCACGGGCCAGCTTGTTCAGCCTAAATCACAACTAGTGAATGGCATTGTCACTTTCTGGTTATCAAGCCAGGACAATGATTGTTTAAGAGAAAAATTAAAAATGAGTAACTAAGGAGTTAACTGTAATATTCCTAATTAGCAATGGCTAATTGGAATATTCGATTTTGCTCAATTTTTCCTTCTATAGTTTATTCATAAATAAATAAAAGTGAGAAGAGGGGACATAACTCACTTTAGAAATAAAATTTCACTCCCTAGTAGCACAACGTTGTAACTTACGTGAGCCAAGGGGGCCAAGAGACCACGAAGAGAGGGGGCCCACGTAGACACATGGAGGGACTGCACAAGCCAAGAGGGAGCACGTGGCAACGTTGGAGGAGGTGAGCCTTAGGTTTGAGAGAGGGCTAATGCTATATAGAGGGGACAGCCTCCTCATTTTGATCATTCTTTATTGATGATATTGACCTGGTCATTTCGACTTCTTGAGCATGCTGGTTGTTTAGCTTGTATGCAGCACTGTTTAGTGCATTGAGTGTCTCCGATCGGAGATCTCGCCCTTAGCCCCAGGGGACTTCGAGTGCCTGCTCGGGCAAGGTAGTTTCTTCAGCATTTTTTGGGAGGATTGATGTTTGGGTTTTCTTGTGGAGCTGGGCATTCAGAGACTGCGTAGCCTTGAGAGGGAGGATGCATTCCATTCTAGGGGAGATCTGGATTGAGTTTATTGCAGGGGTTTTGAGCTTGGAGATTGAGCAAAGGATCAACCTTTGCCTTTGGGAGGATTTTGGTGGATTTTGGGGCTGCATTTCAGTGGTTCCTATTCAGCCTCTGAGCAGAGCCTTGGAGGTTAGCGTAGTTCCCCAAGGGGGTGATTTTCGGAGGTCAGCCATTTCAGATATGATTTCTAGATTTTGTTGTGGTTGATGAGTAGATGTGGATTCCATATTTTCAGCTCATTCCGGCGAGGGGATCAACCCCAATTCATTAGTTCAGTTTAGCAATAGCAGCTACACAGCAGTTTTCTAGCAGCTGGGACGCAGTTCAGAGAGCAGCCATTTCTTGGATATTTTGAGAGTATTTCTTCACTTGCCCTGAGCAAGTCTAGGTGCCATCACTCTGATCACCTATTGTACTTCATTATATTTCTCAGTATAATAAAATGGCTTAGCATTCTCTCTCTATATTTCTGGATGATTTGCCATACATTCTATCTATGCTCTTGTATGTCTGCTTTACTGTTATCTTTATGTATTTTCGGGCATTCTAGTTCTATACCACTTGGTGTGTTTATCTAATACTCTTAGACAGAGTCTGGAAAGGGCCAGGTAGCCTCCAGATCTCACCCTCGTCACAGAGGTGAAATATCTGGTAAATGCCCTCCCAGTCCATCTCTGGTTGGATTTTTCTTGTGTTTTAGAGATATCCCCGAAACGGGATATTACAGTGGTATCAGAGCATATTTTTGGCTCAGCCTGTGGAGCTAGTTTTCTATGACACCGAGGAAGAGGCCATACATTTTTTACAGAGGCAGAAAGTACATAGATCATGAGCGTAGGTTGGAGAACACCTACGGAGAGGGAGACTATGTTCGTGTGGTGGACACAGAATAGGAGGAGCCTGTGATAGACGCAGAGCAGGAGGAGCCTGTGTTAGATTCAGAGCAGAGAGAGCCGATGGTAGATGATAGTGAGGCGAAACAGTTTTGGGAGGCACTCCTCAAATCAGTGCAGGATCTAGCGAGACAGATTGAGGTGATGGGTCAGATATTCACCGCTGTGGAGGCTAAACAGCGTGAGACCCCACCGGTTTTCTAGGTAGGTGAGGGATCGGGTACATCCCACCATTTGTCGAAGCATGGTGCTACTCAGCATGATACTACTCAGCAGATGGCTTCACATGTACCTACACACTCTACCATTCCCACTTTCTTGGGAGCAGACATAGCTTCAGGAGCCCAGCAGGAGGCAGAGCCCAGACATATGGGTGATTATTTTGCAGAGTATTAGGCCTATGGGAAATAGTTCATGGATGCTCTCTCGTTCAAATATTTTGTTCAGCTTCAGCGAGACAGTAGACCCCGCGACCATCATATAGGGCACCGGCATTATCATGACGAAGATACCCACCGTACATCTAGAAGATTCCACTTGCCTACGTTTTATGGTTCATCAAAAAGTTCAGCAAAGTCTTGGGTGAAGAAGTTGGACATCTATTTTCAGCTTAACCAGATGTCGTAGACGGAGGCCATCAAGGTGGCGACATTACATTTGGATGGTGAGGCCCAGGACTGGTGGTTCCATGGGATGGTTACGCTCGAACATTCTACAGTGACGACATATGCCAAGTTCACTAGGAGGTTGATAGAGAGATTTGACCAGAGGGATCTAAAACAGCACTTTGTTGAGCTGACGAGGCTCAAACAGACCGGGAGCCCAGAGACATACATTGCAGATTTCTTGAGGGTTTCAGTGATGGTGCCAGATTTATCCGTAGCAGGGATGATCTATATGTTTGTGGAGGGGTTAGCAAAGCCACTTCGGGGTCTAGTCATATCTACTAGACCAACCACACTCCAAGATGCTATTAGCAGGACCCGGGATTTACAGGATGCATTGCCCAGGACTTGGACACCTTACCCCCAGAGACAGGATTTCCAGCCCAAGGGGAAGGATGTGAGGATTCCACCTCCAAAGGGGAATCTAGGATGGGCACAGATGGATGATGATACCAGGAGGGAGATGAAGAAGAAGCGGTTGTGCTTCACTTGTCAGGAGCCGTGGGTACCGGGACATAGATGTGCTGCTGGAAAAGCACATTTTATTGAGGTATTCTCCGAGGGCAGCAGGGAAGAGGATGAGGAGGATGATGTGGAGGTAGGAGATAGTCATGCAGCGCAGGATCCTTTTCCACCTCCACCTCTAGCAGTAGGTGGTGCATCTTTTGCACCTACCGGAGTGGCCCTTGCAGCATTGCGAGGAGTTCCCAAGTATTTGACGCTGCGCGTACGGGGGACAGTACGTGGCCAACGTGTATCAGTTTTGGTTGACAATGGGGAAATGCACAATTTCATTGATGCACAGATGGTTGAGCGAAGAGGTATTCAGACTGAGAGCTTCGATGGATTTTCAGTTTTGGTCCCAGGAGATCAAACCATGATGTGTGCTCGTTATGTTCCAGAGTTATCAGTGACGATGGACACCTATACACTGACTGATCACTTTTTCGTGGTCAGTTTTCCAGACACCAACATGGTATTAGGTGTTCAGTGGCTTATCACTCTAGGGAAGGTCACTACAGATTGGAAGGCCCTAGAGATGGAGTGGGATGATGAGAATACAAGGAGGCATGAGAAGATACGGGGACAGCACACCTATCCGCCTCAGACTTTTTCGACCTATCGGATGGAGGCAGTCTTCTGAAATGGAGACGTGGAGTGGGCAGTGGAGCTACGTGCATCAGAGGCAGGGACTACAGGGTAGACAGTGCACCCAAAGATACAGTCCATCCTTGACAGGTATGCCACAGTGTTTGGGGATATTCCGCCGGGACAGCCACCAGACCGGGGGTTTGAGCACACCATTGAGCTTGAGCAGGGCATACAGGCAGTGATTACTACCCCCTATAGGCATCCCAAAGCCTATCGCGATGAGATTGAGCGGGCCATCCAAGATTTGTTGGCTCTTGGGCACATCCGGCCAAGCACGAGTCCCTTTGCTTCTTCTGTGGTGTTGGTGAAGAAGAAGGACGGCACCTTGAGGATGTGTATTGACTATAAGGCCCTAAACAAGAAGACACTGAAGAACAGGTACCCTATACCCAGGATCGATGAGTTGATGGATGAGTTGAGAGGAGCTCGGTTCTTCTCAAAGATTGATTTGAGATCGAGGTACCGTCAAATTCGCATGAGGGAACAGGACATTCCCAAGACCGCCTTCAGGTGTCACTATGGGCACTTTGAGTTTTTGGTGATGCCCTTAAGGCTAACCAACGCCCCAATGACATTCCAGTCTTGCATGAATCACATATTCTGCAGTCACTTGAGGAAGTTTGTGTTAGTGTTCTTTGATGATATCCTCATTTACAACAAGACTTGGGAGGAGCATCTCTAGCACATTGAGGCAGTGTTGCGCATTTTGGAGGAGCAGTAGTTCTATGCCAAGCTCTCCAAGTGTGAGTTTGGATTTTCAAAGATGTTGTACTTGGGACATATCATAGGGGTGGACGGAGTGAGAGTCCACGAGGAGAAGATTAGGGCCATCAGAGATTGGCCAAAGCCGAGGAACATGACAGAACTTTGGGGATTCATTGGCATTTGTACTTATTACAGGAAGTTTGTCAGGATTTTATCACAGCCTGCTCCAGCCCTTACAGATTTGACGAAGAAGGGGGCATTCATTTGGTCAGATACAGCGTAGCGAGCCTTTGATAGGCTCAAGGAGGTGATGAGCAGTTGCCCAGTGCTTGCATTGCCAGATTCTACGCAGCCATTTGTTTTGCAGTGTGATGCGTCGGGAGAGGGGATCGGCGAAGTATTGATGCAGGGAGGACACCCTATAGCCTTTGAGAGCCGGAAAATCCTTCCACATGAGAGGTTGTATTCTATATACGACAAGGAGATGTTGGCCATTATGCATGCATTGGCCAAATTCTAGCAGTATTTAGTGGGTAACAGGTTCAGGGTGAGGACTGATCACAACAGCCTCAGGTTCTTTTTGGAGCAAAAGCAGCTACAAGAGAGGCAGCAGAAGTGGATCAGTAAGATCCAGGCATATGAATTTGACATTGATTATTTCAAGGGTAAGAACAACGTGGTAGCAGATGCCCTTTCATGTAGACCAGCCACGTTGTCTCTTATGAGCTTGGATACAGACTGGAGGGCTCAAATTTTAGTAGAGTACTCCAAGGACATATTTGCATGTGAGGTTTTGGATGGACAGGTGGTGGATGACAGGTATAGGGTGGTCGATGAGATCATCTACTACAGGGACTGGATCTTCTTGACTGAGGGATCTCAGCTCAAGAAGAAGATACTACAGGCATCACATGATTCACCTTTAGTCAGCCATCAGGGGTTTACCAAAACATACAGGGCCATTAGAGAGAGGTTCTCATGGAAGGGCCTCAAGGAGGACGTACTCCAGCACATCAGGGAGTGCAATGTTTTCCAGAGGAACAAGGGGGAGATGAGCCATCCAGCGGGATTATTACAGCCTCTTCCCATTCCGGAGGGGAAATGGGAGAGTATTTCGATGGACTTCATCACAGGGTTGCCCATGGTGCAGGGCAAGGATTGTATCTTTGTCGTCGTTGATCGACTGATAAAGTATGCACATTTTTTCTCCATATCCACGCACTACACAGCAGCACAGGTGGTTGAGCTATTCTTCAGAGAGGTTTTCAGGCTACATGGTCTTCCTAAGACCATCATCAGTGACAGGGACAGCCGCTTCATGGGCGGATTTTGGCAGGAGCTTTTCTGGTTGGTGGGGACGGAGTTGACACCGAGTACCAATTATCACCCACAGACGGATGGGCAGGCGGAGATAGTTATCAAGTGGCTAGAGGGCTACTTGCGTAACTATGTCAGTGAGCAGCAGCGAGCATGGCTGAAGTGGTTGCATCTGGGGGATTACTACTACAACACTACACATCACATGTCCATTGGTATGTCACCATTCTACGCTTTGTATTGGTATCATTCTTTATCTTTTGATGATGTGATGTTTGGTGCTAGCAAGGCTCCAAGAGACAAGATTTGGATCCAAGAGAGTCGGGATATTCTCCGAGCTCTCAAGGACAATATGACTACAGCGCAAAACCAACAGAAGTTGTATGCTGACAGGGGTCGAGTGGAGAGACAGTTTGAGGTTGGGGACTTGGTATACCTATGATTACAGCCATACTAACAGTCGTCACTGAAGCAGAAGGGAGCTGAAAATCTCAAGCCCCGCTTTTACGAGCCATACAGGGTGACACGCAAGATTGGACAGGTTGCATATGAGTTGGAGCTGCCCCAAGGCAGCAAGATTCATAACATTTTTCATGTGTCATGCCTGAAGAAGGCACTAGGGCATCAGGTGACAGTGACAGATGAGCTACCATCCACGGATGATGAGGGGCATTTGGTGTTGTAGCCAGAGGCTATTATTGATACCAGGGAGAGGCAGCTATGAAACAGGACAGTCCGAGAATTCTTGGTGAGGTGGAAGAATTTGCTAGATGAGGATGCCACTTGGGAGAGTGAGAAAATTTTGCAGCATCCATCACTTCATTTGCTTGAGGACAAGCAACATTTTTCCGCGGAAGACTGTAATATTCCTAATTAGCAATGGCTAATTGGAATATTCGATTTTTCTCAATTTTTCCTTCTATATTTTATTCATAAATAAAAAAAGTGAGAAGAGGGGACATAACTCACTTTAGAAATAAAATTCCACTCCCTAGTAGCACAACGTTGTAACTTAAGTGAGCCAAGGGAGCCAAGAGACCACGCAGAGAGGGGGCCCACGTAGACACATGGAGGGACTACATAGGCCAAGAGGGAGCACGTGGAACCGTTGGAGGATGTGAGCCTTAGGGTTGAGAGAGGGCTAATGCTATATAGAGGGGAGAGCCACCTCATTTTGATCATTCGTTTTTTATGATATTGAGCTGGTCATTTCGACTTCTTGAGCATGCTGGTTGTTTAGCCTGTCTACAGCACTGTTTAGTGCATTAAGTGTCTCCGATCGGAGATCTCGCCCTTAGCCCCGGGGGAATTCAAGTGCCTACTAGAGCAAGGTAGTTTCTTCAGCATTTTTTTGGAGGATTGATGTTTGGGTTTTGTTGTGGAGCTGGGCATTCAGAGACTGCGCAGCCTTGAGAGGGAGGACGCAGTCCATTCTAGGGGAGCTCCGGATTGAGTTTCTTGCAGGGGTTTTGAGCTTGGAGATTGAGAAAAGGATTAGCCTTTGCCTTTGGGAGGATTTTTGTGGAGGTTGGGGCTGAATTTTAGTGGTTCCTATTCAGCCTCTGCGCAGAGCCTTGGAGGTCAGCGTAATTCCCCAAGGGGGTGATTTTTGGGGGTCAACCATTTCAGATATGATTTATGGGTTTTGTTGTGGTTGATGAGTAGATGTGGATTCCATATTTTCAGCTCATTCTGGCGAGGGGATCAGCCCCAATTCATTAGTTTAGTTTAGCAGTAGCAGCTACACGGCAGTTTTCCAGCAGCTAGGACGCAGTTCAGAGAGCAGCCATTTCTTGGATATTCTGAGAGTATTTCTTCACTTGCCCTGAGCGAGTCTAGGTTCCATCACTCTGATCACCTATTGTACTTCATTATATTTCTCAGTATAATAAAATGGCTTAGCATTCTCTCTCTATATTTCAGGATGATTTGTCGTACATTCTATCTATGCTATTGTATGTCTGCTTTACTGTTATCTTTATGTATTTTCGGGCATTCTAGTTCTATACCACTTGGTGTGTTTATCTCATACTCTTAAACAAAGTCTGGAAAGGGCCAGGTAGCCTCCATATCTCACCCTCTTTACAGAGGTGAAATATCTGGTAAACGCCCTCCCAATCCATTTCTGGTTGGAGTTTGCTTGTGTTTTAGATATATCCCCGAAACGGGATATTACATTAACTCAAAGAAATTGTACATAAATGGATGGGATACTGAGTTATTGATGGTTAAAAGGTAACCTTGCTTAAGCTATTAATATTTACTAGCAGCAGTGGCCCTACCTATGACAAAAGAAGAAAATTACAAAGCCAAGTTACATAAAAGAATACCTAATTTGCCTTTTAAAACCATATAATGATTGATATAGACTAAAGAAGATATGTATATATGAAAGGTTTATAGAAGATTAACGATATAGATGAGTTTTTATATTCAGAGTAATTTTATTCATTTAAATGTTTTGAAAATAATTCTTGTTTCCTTAAATTATATCTACATATTTGAAGATATTCAAGAAATTATTTTTCAGAGATAACTGGTTCTTCTAGTGAATCTTCAATTGTTGTGTAAATCAACAACCACCATTATTTTAAGCCATAGTTACTTTAGAAAATAATGGGGACCCTTTTAATTTTTATATTTTAAGAAAATAAACCCTTAGAGTATTTCTTTTGATAGGAATAGGGGTTAAAAATGGATGAAAACTTTAAGAAATGGTTTTCCAAATACTTAAGCGGAAATAAATCGCATTTCACAAATCGCAAAATCATTTACATAATGAATACAATGATTTGAAACATCTTTGCGATCCAGTAAATATTACCAAAACGTTTTATATGAGGAAAAAGCCATATTTTTAAGCAAATCCGATTAAAAATACCACGAGACCAACTTCTGCCATGCCAACTTATCGCATTTCGCAAATCGCAATTTCTCCTGACATTCTCATTTTCTCCTGTTCATACTCGCCGATGCGATAAAGCGTATCGCATTTTTATCACATCACATTATCACAAAATACTCAATCATGCTATTTTGTTACCGCTCATAATCACTGACACGATAAAGAGATCGAATATCGCACGCCCGTTACACAAACACATATTGCATGTTGTTAACCTCGTCGATATTGTGATTGCGATATCGTGATCTGCATAAAACCTAGCTCGTTAGTATTTAATGAAGAGATTACACATGAGTCATGATGTAATGCGATAGATCTAGTTTTAATTGAGAAATGATTATAATGGCACAATAATCCATATCAGTTATCAATGTCATAAATTAACGGTTTTATCACCCATGATGCCATAATCATTTCCCTGCAACGAGCATTCAATTCATATCCCATCAGCATGCGAAGTCTCATCCATTTGCAATATTTATATTTACTACGGTATTTGTGTGTTTTGTAAAGCTCAAAGGTTCCTACTTCCCACTTACTCTTTCTTACTTATTTATAGGCAAGCTCGAGTAATCAAATTTCTTCTGAAATGTCCAAGGATTTGAAGAAACAAAAGAAGCATATGGCTCTTGTTAATCATGCACCTACTACTTCAGAGAGAACAGAGATGTTGCCCTTGTTCATGGATATGACTTGCGAACCTGAAAGCAAATCCTTTATGTCGAAATATATGTATAAGCTATTTGAAGACGAGAAACCGCGCAAAATTCAAAGAAAAGCAACAGTGGATGCCCCAAATTCTTTTGAAGCTACGATTGGAGATGTAGCCAATTCATTTCTTCATCGGATTGCAACAAGGCCCAAGATACTACCATATATTGATATGGTGAGGTGGATTATCAAAAATCTTAGTATTGGGGATAGAACTTTCCTTACCATTAGAGGAACAATGATTGGTTCCTTTAAGGCGGAAGACCTTAAGCAAATGTACCATCTTCCGGACCCTGATAAGATTTATGATAAAGAATTCCTTGCAAAATTCGCTAAGGAAAATGAACTCAAATTAGCGCCAATAAAGCAGTGGAGGAGCAATTCTAACAAACACAAGAACGATGAAAAGGGTATGTATTCTACTGATTCTCTCTCAATTCCTTGTAGCTATATCTCAGTTATGATGTCTAGACTTTTTGGTCAGTGAGACAACTATATTCTCAGTAGAATGGGTTCCCCTTATGGAAGCATTAGTTGACACTTAAAAATGAACTCAAATTAGCACCAATAAAGCAGTGGAGGAGAAATTCTAACAAACACAAGAACGATGAAAAGGGTATGTATTCTACTGATTCTCTCTCAAGTCCTTGTAGCTATATCTCAGTTATGATGTCTAGAATTTTTGGTCAGTGAGACAAATATATTCTCAGTAGAATGGGTTCCCCTTGTTGTAACTCCTAGAGACAGCCTAGAGTTGCTATATACCAGTGCCTAGGACATCTTGTAATGTATAGAGAGCATGGAATCTAAAACAACGTTTTAGCAATTCAACAAGACAAAACTCTCATATTGTTTCTTCACAAACAGAGAATGACACTTGAGTGGGACCAAACCTTCCGATAGTTTGATGCATAAAAGAGTAATACTGAACGAATGTAATGCTATACTCAAATACTGCAGTATCAGACAAATTTAAGACAATCCACACTAAACAGGGCCGGATTCATGGTATATGGCAGAAAAGGTATATATAATGATGAATAATGAGCTGTATAGAAAAAGGATATACTAACTATCAGAAAGACAACACCAAGAAAAGTTTCACAGCATATGATGGGCTTATACGACTAAGAATCCATATATGCAGGCAACTTTCATCAATAGCACTTCACAATAGCCAATATAGCAGAAATATGTATGAATGGAAGGTGAAACACTGTATTATATCTGAGCTATTTTAAAGTACCAGGAAGCTAATGATATAAGTATCAGATAGATAAATTTATATCAAAAACAACGGGACACTCGCATTCCAGAGTATAACACCAGAGACATGGATGTAGATGAAATGAACAATGACATTGCAATAAGCAGGAGAAAATCACACACTACCATAGAACAAGTCCAGAATCCTCTTTAAAGTGTAACTCCTTATCATTTAGACCCGACGGGCTCTTCACATTAGCATTTGAGTCATTACAAAAGACACACAGAAAATCTTTACACAGTCAGTTTCTTCTGAAGAATTGGAACCCTTGTTTCTTCTTTTCTCTGTCTTATATATGATTCCTTTGCCTTTCAGCGAGAAGATATTTCGGGGAAATATCTTCTTCGCATGAACAAAATTTGTTACAAGTCATTATCATAACAACAAAATATCATGATGGGGAAACAGCCCTCCCATCATGCAAAAAACAGGCCCCGGGCCAATTTCAAAAACGAAACTGAGACCAATGTTTGATGTAAAAAGTGAAAATGCAAGAGTGGGGGAAAAACAACCCACTCGGAAATTGGAAAAACATAAACTTAAATGAAAGTAAAAAGGTCGTTTAGGCCATATCATGAGTAACTGAAATGTCATGGGCGCAACTGAGTAGAAGCCGTTGCAGATGCTGGAGGAGGCACGTTGGCAGAGGAACTGGTATGCTGACTCATGAATTGTGTTAGTCTCTGCTGGCTGTCGGGGGTCGATTCTGGCATTGCTGAGAGCTTCTCCACTCTGATAAACGCTTCGCCGAGGGTGTGAATGTTTGCCTCAGTTGGGAGCCGATATCTGATCATGTGAAGGAGACTAAACTCCTTTCTGAGGACTGTGACGATGGTAGTAGCCTTAAGCTGAGTTTCTTTCCCCATTTGGAGGTCTGACCGATCCCTTTCCGTTTGCAAACGTGCTGTGTATTGATCTGGAAGCATAAGCACGGCAGGGGCATTTGGTTCCCAACAGGAAGGGATTCCGGCTGAGATGATCTCATTCCAAACCTTGTCGAATTGTTCAACACTGTCAGCCACCTGTTGAAGGACCTCTGAAGCTGCTACCCGGGCTTCCTCCTTGTCAATAATCTTTTGACACTCGTTGATTTCCATAAATCGACTGCGGATGCCATGTTTCCCCAAGTCGTTCGCCCTTAGCGCATAAAGAAAAGAGATATAGTCGCCGACGTGTTGAGCTCTATTAGACAGATTACTCCCGGCCTCCTGCATCCTTCTATTTAGATAGGGAAGGGTGGACTTGAGCTCCCCCATCATCGTCAAGAACTCCCACTGCTCGGTTACTGCCGTAATTATGTCCGACCATATTAAACTTCTGGCCTCGAGCAGGGTGAGATTCCCCTTTGCTCGACTCTTCATCTCAACAATGGTTTGATGTTGCTCAGCCGTGACCCTTTTTCCTTCCTCGACTTCACTTTGGAGTCCTTCAATTGTTCTGGCCTTCTCAGCCAGGGCGCCCTCCAACTCTAAGACCCTTTGCTTGGCAGTGGATGTCTTTTTTTCTAGCACTTCGATCTCAGCCATAGCCGTGGATAATCGTGTTGTCTCTGAACCAGTTCCGCTTGATGTTTCAACTGCGTGACAACTGTGTGTATCCCACCGGTTCTGTAGCTCCGTGGCTCTGCCTTCTAGCTCGTCGATCCTTTTAGCCAACTTTTCTTTCTCTTCTCTCTCCCTGAAGAGCCTAGCAGACAGTTCATTTTTCTCTTCCTCTACCCGCACCAATTCATCAGTTTGTACAGGATGTGAACCCGGCATACGAGCCTGTTTCTTAGCAGCTGAGATATCTTTCTGCAACTTAGCTATAAGGGTTGCTTGTGAAACTTTCCCTCCATCATCTGTATTTCTAATTTGGTCCTGAAGAACGCGCACCTGATGTGCGTTGGCACGACAAGCATTCTGTTCTACTGTAAAGGAATCCCTCAGATTTTCATATTTCTGTTCTGTCTTCCTCAATGCGAGGGTAATCTGGGATAGCTTGTCTTTCATCATGTCACAGACTGTTTGGAACAGGTCAGTCATATCCTGTACTGGTACCTTCTGCATATCAATAGCCAATTCTAGCACCTTATAACTCGGAACATCCGAATTTGGGTCCAGGATGGCCTCCGTCATAGATAGTACCAGGCTTTCGGTGTCTACATTGACAGAAGCGGAGAGCCTGGTATGGTATTTTTCAACGAATTCCCCTAATTCGGCCCTGTATTTGTCTCGGACAGTTTTATTTGTCCGCTCCCTTTCACTCGTCCTGGATGGAGGGGGCTCGACGATGGCTTGCGTGACTTCAGTGTAGTCGGAGGAGGCGACACTGTCCCTCAACACTGTTATACCCGCCTTGCCCTTATCGAATTGACCAAATTTCGTGAAGGGCTCCAGTATTATCCCTTCTCCGATGACTTATGCTTCGCTAGTGGCGACCTTCTGCCTCTTTGGTGGTGGTGGTGGTGCTACTCCTGAAGTACCTGCCTCCTGCTCATCTGTGCCCTTGTTCACTTCTTCCTCTCCTCCTGTAGCAGACAAGTCTGTCTCCATCTGCGAAAACGTAGGCCAAACTTCAATGTTAGCCCTCCACTCCAGAAATGGCCTGGACTCATGAATGTAGGGCGTAGACCTGTTTCGTTTTCTTTTATTTGAAATGATCTCCCGTGGGTCATAAGCCCAGCTTTCCCCCAACTTCAGGTCCATGTTCAGCAACATTTTTTCGGTAATTGGGAGGGCGTATCTAGAGTTTACCACAAAGGGGCCAATTTGGACAGGAAGCTTTAAGATGTAGCCTTTCTTAGCAGGAACAAAATGGACCTGGTCGGCTTTGAGGGCTTGCCGGATGTACTCGAGGGCGTAAACTCGTCGGACGGGGAAAACTGTCAGCCGGTATGGGGCAACTTCGGCTCCATAGACCCGAATTTCAGTATACTCTTCAGACAGGAACCAATCACCAGTACACTGGTATTTCCCAGCCTGCAGCCAGCGTTTCATCTCTGGGAAAACCCTAGGGGAAGGCGTGTCGTGAATGATAGTGTAGGCAATAGACATGAAGGTGTTCACGAAGTTGGCATAACCCTCTCCCCTAGGTAACTGGCGGACAGAGCAATTCCAATCGAAGACTGGTCTGGGCTGGGAATTCTCAGAGTACATCCTATCTAACCCCAAATGGTTGAACTTATCCGCATGCTGGAACAAGAAGAGGTAGAACACCAAGGAACAGAAGCGAAACTTTCGGGCTTGGGCGAGCCCCTGAAATTGGGCCAGGATGGTCGAGGAGAGAAAGCCTGGAATTTCCAATATAACCCCATTCTGTGACATGAGCCACAAAAAGCGAATGCATACTGAAGAAATGTCTTCCGGGCTTCCTACCCCCAAAAGGCCGGCGATGAGAGACAGAACAGGTCGAACTTCTTCGGCAAACAAGCTTAGTGAAAAAGGCTCCAATGAAGGCAGGGCAGTGGCCTGGTCGATGGTTATGGAGGATATGAAGGCACGACGGGATTCTCTTGACAGTTTATTGAACTGAGCGAGCAAGGTTTCATCTTTGAAACTGAAGTATGTATCACTGGAAGGGAAACGGATGGCCTGTTTAATGACATCGGGGGAAAGGGAAAAGATTACGTTCCCTTGAGGGGAAACGAAAGCGTCCCGATGTACATCATAGGAGTCTCTGAGCCAGATGATGAAATCGACACAGGAATGGACCTGGGGGGTGATATGGTGATAGAAACCAGACGCGATAACTCAGAAACGGTCGGCATCTTTGCAGTGGCGACCAAAAAGCAGGGGCTTGATACTGCGTATGTCAAAAGGATATTTAGGGTCGCAGATACCCGACTGTAAGTCGCAGAGGGGTTCAAAACCAGGGGGGTTTCTGGACTCACGGAGCTGGGGGGTTTCAGGTTCGTTTTTCTTGGGCGTTCCTCTTCCCATGGCAGACATTCAACAATTTCGAAAAGAGAAAAAGGAAAAGAGGGAAAACGGAGAATGGAATACCTGAACAGAGGGTGACAATGCTCGGGAAAGCGACGAGGGGAACCGTGACAGTGACTTGGATATACCCGGCGTTCTTCCCCACTCGGTATTCGCCGTAGAAAACTACCTGTGACGATTTACCAGAGAGAAATACGGGATTTTGTTACCATTGGGGTGGACTGTTTGGGTTAAAAAGGTGAATAAGTAAGATGACAGAAGGCAAGTGTCGTAAGGACACTGACACTAATACACGTGGCGCGTGGGGATTGGGTATATCAAGGTGTAGGTGAGCGCCTCGTGTCGGGTTAAAAGCTGGTACGGGTCTTAGTACCAGCTGACCTAATGGACTTACCTTACCTTTTATCCACATACGCTGTCCAATCTTTACCGCGCATGATTTCCCTTTTCCAGACTAACACTTGTCTTTCTCAACTGCGCGGGCCCATCCTTACTTTGCCACGAGATCACATCCCGCGGCCCATCCTTACCATCTCTTTTCCGCTATGAGATCTTGCCGTGCCACGTGTCATGGGTCCGCGGGGGTATGGGCCTTGTCCTTTCCCCGCAGCTTGACCCCCTCGGACTTACTCCATACGCTGTCGTATATAACCCGCGGCCCTTTTAAATACATCGTTCATGTGTTTGGCTGGCGTACCCTTTAATCTTTATATCCCTTTTTGTTTGCAATTTATACACTCTGCCCGTTGCTTTACTTTGCCTATTGGCTTTCGTACATGCGGGTTTCACTACCTTGTTTCCTTACGGCCCATCCTATCGAATGTTTGACATTCGATACAAAGTTTTAATGTGTGACCTGTCTATCTTTTGGGACTCCCGTGGCTAATGCTAAAACTTGAACAACACCCCTTATGGAAGCATTAGTTGATACTTATGTTATGGATTGGGGAAATATTCTGTCAAATAACATTGCCACTCAAAATTTAGAATACAGAAAGAATCGCTCTATCTCTTCTAAAACGTTTCCTTCATTTTATATAAGTGGTTATATTATAGATGTTGTATGTTTTACATTAGATTTTCCAGCCATGGTCTGGAAATGGACTACCCAAGATCCCCTTCCCATTCATGTATTTCATAGTATTCTTTGGGAGTCCAAATATGAAAGTCATTTTTATAGAATCTGTCATGGAGTTATACTACCCCTTTTTGAAGTTGTTTTTAATGAGATGAGAAATCCCCCAGACTTTCCAAAGAGTCCTAAGACGAATCTTCTTCTATAGGAAAGTGGTTTGGTGATGATTCATTCACCTATGTATGAGTATTTAGGAGCCTAGCTCATCCACATGTCTTACCACTGTATGTTCCCAATAAACTTCTCGCAAGAGAAATCGCATACCAATCTGTGGGAAATGGTCTGAACAGATTTTTGAAAGAATACAAGACATTATGGCCTTCCTTTCCAATTAATTTTGGTGTATATGGACTAGAAAACTACAAGCATGTTGTACTAGAAATTGGCCAAATAGAGTGTTTGAATTTTTTTACAATTCCAAATAGGCAATATGATCCCCTGAAAGTGGCCAATAACTTCACTACTCAAGTGAAAATCAGACCCTTTGTGCATGAAGATGATGATTTTCATGATTTTCTTGAGTCTATTAAAAACTATGTTGCAGTTCAGAAGTTGGCAAATTTACGACTTCACCCACCACAACTATTAAAGTTTCAGCAATACATAAACAAGAGACTGGAGACAATTCCCCTCAAGATCTTGGATGTCTCTCAAACCATGACTCAGAAATAAAATGAATCATGTATTAAGGATACTGAATTCCTTAATACACCAGATCAAGAGAAGTCAGTTGAAGTTCAAACAATAGATCTGGATTTCCCCAGCAACCTCAAATATGTATGGAAATAGTTTGACCTCAAAATTCAAGAAGAACAGACAACCATGATTATTGATCAACAACATACTATACAAACTCCCCCTTCTACAAGTTAGGACTCATTTATTGTTGGGCCCTCTAAAAAAATTTTAAGTACTGATAGAATGGAATACATCGCGGCCTTCCCAACCTTTGAAATTGTTTTAAATATTCAATAAATCCTTCCCTTGGACATATTTTACAGTCCTAGGCACAAATAAGTTGTTAGCAGACAAAAGAAAAGGAGAAGAACAGAACATGCCCAGACTCTTACTCAAGAAGATATGTCAATGGACATTGTTTGGAAAGATGTTGAGTCAGATCCGTACATGATCTAACTTGGTTATCACAGTTTGCAGAAGCTTATGCATCTGCAACTATTGACAATTCATCAGAGGTTCATCAACTAATGAAGCAAAAATATGAAAAGATACTTCAACTTGAGACAGAGTTACAAGCAGAAAAGAAGAGTGTTAGTCAGCAACTATAGGTATAAATTGCACAACTGCAAGAGAGCCTACACCAACTAAAGATTCAGCATCAAGGTGAAATTAGTTCTAAATATACTCAAATTCATCAATTACAGCTCTCCATTGAGAAAATGAAATATGTTGCAAAGATTGATGAAATTAGGAAAGAAGCTTTAGAATTAAACACCTTATTGGCACAGCAACAGGTCATCTTTTGTCAGAAATTAACCAACATTCTTGAATTATGTGTGCAAAGTGATTCACTCGTGAATCGCATTGTTGATATGAGAATTAGTTTTGATGACATAGATGAGAAGGTATCCCAATTTTTTACCTAGTAGGATTCCTCTGATGGTCAAAAAGCCAACCTGCCTAGAATTGAAGAATCAAAGAAAGAAATATTGTTCATAGATTGAGATATACAACTAAAGAAAACAGAAAGGGAAATAACCAGAGCTAAATACGTTGCCACAAACATTATGGAAATTTTCAGCCAGAACCTGATTACAGCAAATATCATAGATAGATGTCCTCCTGGTGCATCACCCTTGGTAAAATATTTGATAAGGCAATGGCAAGAAGTGTCAAAAGTGAAAGAGGATCACATCAAGAAGATAGAAAAGTTAAATTGGGAAAGATATTGGAGATATCTACCGAAGCCTCACAGCCAATGGCTCATGCTTCGTTGCCTTACATATACATATTCATACATGCTACCTCCATTATCTGATGTTGTTTTTACTAGACACCGATGCATTATGCCAGGCCAACCTCCCGAGGTTCAACCTATGCTTAATATTCTTTAACTCAAGGAGAAAATGGAAGAAGGGACAGCATGAAAATCCACCAATAAATCACCCCTTTAAGTTATGTTTCTATTTTTATTTTACCTACTTTAAGGAGAGTTGTTTGAAACCTCCTCAGTTTTTATTGTAATGACTATTTTAAGACTTATTAGTTTTATTTAAACCCCTTCATTTCTTTTAAGAAGGGGTCCTGAAATTTTGAAAAGAAGACTTTACTGATGTTGCACTTTTGTACTCTTAAACTTTTCTAAATAGGAAAGGCTAGACCGAAAGTTATTTCTCAAATGAGCTGAGTAAATATATATATGGTACTTTTATATTATATGTTTCCTTTAAGTTTCAAATGAGAAATAGTTCATAGATATTATGATGTATTGTTTTATATATTTGTTTGAACACGGTTTGACATCAATTCACTTTCGAACATGTTATTCTGTTATCATTTATATGTATATGCAATACATGCATTTTGTAAAAAGTTGCTTCATCAAATTGATTTAATTATTTTTTTAATGAAGCCAATTATCTTAATTTTTTTTTCATATCTCTAAATGAATGTATGGTATTTATTTTCACGCATTAAAAGATTATTTATTTAGGTCACACAAGGAAAATTGTTTCATCCCGGGATAGATAGAGATAGGTTTAGATATATAGATGTAAACAGTTAGATTCACTGTTTATTGCAAGCTTGGTTATAAATTACATCTATCAAATTCCACTTATAGATAAAACCATTCATTCACTCCAACTATATTAAATTGGGAAATTGGTCCCACAAATCCAGTTGGAGCCACCATTCCAAACGGAAGAGGGACGTTTTTCAAGTCCCTGAACGGGTGGTTTTCCCCAATGTTGTTGCACCGATTTTCAGGGCCTCAACAAGTTCATAAGAGGATGCATGCTCTGTTGTACTAGTAAGCCTAGTAATAGGAAAAAAGGTCTATACCATTCGTTACCTATCTCCACTCATCCTTAGGAAATCATTTCCATGGACTTTGTCAGAGGCTTACTAATAACCAAGAAGGGACATGTCTACCTATTCATGGTAGTTAATAAGTTCAACAAGATGTATGTTCTAATGCCCTATAGAAAGACCACTAACTGGAAAGTAATGAACTTTTCTTTGGATAGGTCTTGGTGCACTTTATGATACCAATGAGCATTGTTTTAGACAGGGAAAAATTATTTCTCAATGCATTTTGGACTACATTGTCGGAGAAAATGGAAACAAAGTTCAATTGGTATATAGAATTTCATTGACAAACCGATAGGCAAAAAAAAGTAGTCAACATAAATTTGGTACAACTTTTGATGAGTTACAATTAGAAGCATCCAAAGACTTGGGATGAAAATCTAGTATATATGCAAAGACTCTTATAAAAAATTAGTTCACACTTCTATTGGTAAGTCCCCATTGAAACTTGTTTTGGATATTTGTCATCTTCACCTTACGATATTGCACGTGGGTAGCAAAGAGGAGTGAGGGAAGATTTTATAGGGGATTCCTTAAGGAGAGAAAAAATTGTTGAGAAGATCACACATATCCATATACAACTACAAGAGACACTGCAAAACTCACAATAAAAATACAAGGTCGGACATGGTCAACACAGAACAAATTAATCATTCAAGGTGGGAGAAAAAGTATGGTTGCAATTAAAAAAGGAGAGACTACAGGGTCTTGGTAAAAAATAAAGACTTTGTGATACGGCCCCTTTGAGACTCTTGAAAAAGTGGGAGATAACACTTATAAACATAATCTAACCCCATACTTGCACATTTACACAATGGTGGATGTAGAAAATTTGAAACTATATGAGCCTTTCATGTTGGATCAAGAAGAGGAATGGTTCCTCCCTTCTTTACAGGACTTAGAACTAGGTGCTCAGGTAAAGTTGACAGAGGATATAGTTTTGCAGAAGAGGTCTATAACTACAAGACAGGGGCAGCATGACCATTAGCAAATTGGGATAAAAGGATAGCTTCTGAGCAATGTTAAATGGTACACCTAAGAGAAGGTGGAGGAAACTATTCCTCGCCTCATTTAGTAGAAGCTTTTGGGGACCAAAATCCTCCAAAAATGGGGAGGCATTATCTAGATTGGATCATTATATTATTTTCATCCATATTAATGCTTTCAGAGTGGAAAATTTTGAGGAATCAACTCACATGACCATTTTTACCAACATATCTCAGTTTGGCATATTAGGGTCTAAAATATTCCATAAGTAGTTTAAGGCATTAAACAACATTTTTTGGAGGGGTAAATATTTTCCACTTAAGCATTCCACTGCCTAGTGTAGTTTGTAATGTTCCAAATCTGTAACTTGCTGCTCTATCGGGAATATCTTTAAGATATTCCAATTCCTCCTCCAGTGAGACATCACAAGTCCATTTCAAAGATTAACTGTTGGGGAATTTACAGTGTATGTCTCCTTCAAAGAAGCTAGAGATCCTGAGGCTAGCTAGCCCTTCACGGACTCTGTCTATGGATATGCAATAGTCCACTTCGATAATTTCTGCTACAGGGTCCTTGAGGATGCTGTATAAGGAAGCCTCTACAAAAATAAGGCAAACCACCATTGGGATGCCCTGAAAGAACTCTAATACAACTCCCTTTCATAAAATGAGCTCAAAGAAATGCATCTAGATGGGTTATTCAGATCTCCCCAATCTAGGTCTCTAAAACAATGCTCAATGAGAGAGCTTACAGCAATAGATGAACATAAACATGAAATCTGCAACTATGAATACATCATAAGAGGGAAATTCTACAGCCAAAATTATATTATGATATATAAGCAGAAATATACAAGATATAGTTGAGGGACAAGCCTCTCAAACCTCTAGAACCATACTCCAATGAATATACAATGAAATGTCGGAGTTGTTGTAACTACACAGAATTTCGGAAGACCATAACTACGTAGTCTCTAAGAGTGAGCAACTTCTGAACATGTATAGAATGGAAATGTGGCTGAAAGATACAAGAAAATAGCCCAATAACAAATAGATGGGCTGAAATACAAGATTTCTAGCCAATCTATGAAGATTGCTAGAAATGTCGAAGAATACCAGAAATGTGACAACTGAGTTGTCACTGCAAATGATACAAAATATGAATGAGGCCATGGCAAATATGAAATATAGATTTCCTCATCTGATAATGTCTCCAAGCAAAGGGCTGACCCCTTTGTCTAAAAAACACTCCTCCTTTGAAGCTCTAGAACCCCTCTCTCACTGCCTCCTCTGAAATAACGCAGTTTCCTCCATGGACTGCGCAGTGGGAGATGATGGAATGTTGGCCCATGCCAACATATTTGAAATCAAGCCTGAGAATCCTCCTTTCAGCTCCTCCAATGAATATACCACTCCTCCACTGAAGAAAACAAACAAGAATGACTCCATGAGTTCCTCTCTTGCTACACCCAGCAACACAACGTCCTCTCTGCTGCAGAGCTAACGTTGTAGGAGATGAATGTAGCTATGGCCAATGTCGGATTGAGGAAATGTAGCTCAATCCTCATCCTTCCTTGAGGAAGAGGAAGGGATTCCTGACCGGGAACACCCTAGTGCCCGAGGGCACCATCACCCTGCTAAACAGCCTGGGGATGCAAGCCTTTGCAGACCCAAGTCTGAAACTCCAAAACATGAAATCAAATGGACTGCCATCTCCGCCATATAAAGAAAGGGAACTCTTCTCCACCAAGGTCCTACCAATTAGGGTTTCCACCCTCACATGAGTGTCTTCCCTCCAAAACTGCGCAGCTTCTCTAGGAAGCCTCTCCTCCTTGGGCAGCGTTGTTGACTTTAGTCAAAGATGACTAATCCAAGTGAGTTGGGTTCCATTCACACCCTTAGGTGTTTATTTCAGCTTATTTATTCTCCTCCTTTTCACATGAGGAGTTTTATTTCTTCATATAAAGTGGTCTAAGGTGTCTCCTTACCCATTTTATTAATCAAAAATAAAATATGCAACTATAATGTTCCATTTTAGCTTGAGGCTAAAATTGGGAACATTATAGTCCTCCCCTCCCGCATGTTGCTTGCCTCAAGAAATTGCATAGAGAGAACAAAATTTTCTCCCCCTTCTTCTCTTGTGGCCTCCTCATCAATGGTCCCACCACTGCTCAAATATGTTGCAATGAATCTGTCCTCCAATGCTCTCTCCCAGGTATGCAAGCTGACAACAATGCTCCTCCTGGAAGGATAGAAGGTCTGGTGGAATCCTTCTTGTTGTGCTAAGGCCTCCTCAAGGTAGGAGTGATGATATGCATGGGAAAAAATTTCTCCCAATGATGATCCTCTCATCCATGCTATCATCCAAATGAAAATCTCACCCCTAATTTCTGAAATGTGTTGGGGCTGAGTGGAGAGTTGTTTTGGTTTCCCCATGATGGACCTCTCTCCATTTGTGGTGTACATGGGGTTGCATATTTCCTTGGGCTGAAATGGTATGGCCTCCAAGAGTGGCCCAAGCTACCCCATCAATAAAATCAGCCATGAAATGCCTCTACAAATTCTCCAAGTGGTCCCTCCCACAAGAAGGTACAAGTAGCAATGTGGCAATCATGGTTTTCCCATGGTATCTCCTGCAACATAAAACATGTATAATGGGGAGAATCATGATCCCAATGGGCTGTACATATAATACTCTCCAAATAATGCTCCTCATGAGTGTAAAACATCAGAAATACAAGGAGAAATACACAATAAAAGCAAGTTGTCAAATGACAACCGAAGAGTGGTTCAAAGTTCCACTCATGGAACTTACGCAGTGCCTCCTTGGCCTGCCTCAAAATAAAAAGTAACAAGTGTTGTACTAGCCACTTGTTTGCTACCACAACATCTCCTCATAAGATGAAACATGAAATCACAATTTGGTGCCAATGGTGCACACCAAGAAGCATGTGGCTTCCCCCACAAACCATCATAAAAATAGCCAAAATAAAGGCTACAAGTAGCTGCAAGTACATCATACCAAGTGCAAGAAGGGATGATCCTCCTTGATCAACATGCTTCTCATATAAGTAAAGAGGTACATAATGTGAAATTATACCTTCTCTACCATGTACTTGAGACCTTGAGCTGAAATGGCTGATCTGAATGCTCTCCCTCTCCTCCAATGAGTAAGGGAATGGTTGTGCCAACCTCTCCAAAAACAGTCGGGCTCTGCATATTTCCATATGCTTATATAGGCCATGCTGAATGCCCTCCCAAATGAACTCCTCTAGCAAAGCCAAGTATGCATCCAAATGCATAGCTAGGAAGTCCTCATGTGTTGCATGCAATAGTTTCTCCTTGAGACTAGAAATTCTAGTCAAGAAGAGTCTTCCATGATGATAGATGATCATATCATCCAATAAGTATCTGCCATCTCCATCAAGGCCATCCAAGATCATGCAATGCACCAAGATCCTGGGAAATTATACTCAACCAAAGCTGAGTCCTCCATCCTGGATCAATCCTCCTCATAGACAGCATTGGTAATCTGCAATAAAGTGCTCCCCTCACGTTGTTTCCTGCTACCTTGACATCCCCCATGCCAAATTCATCCTCCAAGTTGCTACCATGCCCATCATGCAGCTTCTCATGCTCAAATAGAAATGATGATCTCCAAAATGAGCCTCCCTTGAGAGACTATCACCTCCAAATAATCTCCCGATCCTAGTCAATGTAAGCATGAGTGGCCTCCATCTACTCCAATGCATGAAAGAGTCTTTCCTCAAAGGAGCATCCTCTTTCTCACCAAATATATGGAGCAGTCATCCTGCATCATGAAGATGCTATCCTCCATCCATGCAGCAACTCTATCTGCGCAGTAAGACTGATGAGAATGGGTGGTACTGAAAATGAGAGAGTGCATCCCTCCTCCTTAAGCTTGTCCCAAAACTCTCTGTGATGTAGTGGAGTCCTCTAATGTCTCCACCCCTTCCGAATCCAAGAGTGGTGAACCAAATAGCATGATGCCTCTCATCATCTCTAGATCAAGTGGCCTCACAAGTGGAAAGCCTCCAAAAAGTGAGACATAAAGATCTGAAATATACTGCATGTATGAGTGGACTTATTTGTCCCTTTCTCCTCTGTGCAGTGCAGTCTCTCTCCTATGTGCAGAAAATTTCTGAAATAGATAAGGGAGAATGCTCATCGTCCCTTCATGATGATCCTGCTGCTCTTCTTCCTCCATCTCACAATCCTCAACAAATGCTACATATGACTCTGTAATTGTGTCTTGGTACCCACATGAAAAAATATTTGGAACTCCTTGCAAAGACACAAGGGCTCCTCTAGTGGAAGCTATGGCTCCCCTTTCACCTCCATGTGGTGATGGATCTCCACCTAATGTGACAGCGTTGTTGATTCTTTCCAATGCATGCAAAGTGTTTGTGTTTATGACACAATGAGTTTCACCAAGTTTTCCCATCAAACCCTTAGTGAATGCATCACATGTTTTTGCATTTGCATGACAATGAAAAATGGAACCTTCAAACCAACAAACATGAGCCATACCTTGAGTTGCAGCGTTGCTCCTCCCATGGCCTCATTTCTTCCTCTACTCATTTTCAATGCAAGTGAACAAAGGACTGCACTGTGGATCTGCATGTGTGGCTGAATGCTCACACCCTTCATGAAAAATAGCTATTATTTGTCTCATCAACAAACCCTCTCATAAAATCTTCCACTTTTCCCTTTCATCAAGATTTTCAATGACCTCTTCAATGGTCTGGAAAAGAAGAAGGGAAACCTCCTCTTCTGTCATTCCTTTCCTTGTTTCCTCTGTCAGTCTCATCTCCTTTGAGAGAAGCTCCTCTGCTAATGGCAATATTTTGCACAGGTTGAGCCAAGATTTATGCTCTAATACCACTGTAATGTTCCAAAAATGGATTTCTCAGCAAGACATGCCTGAAAAACGCATTTTTCAGGGATATGTGATTCAACAATCATAAAAAATGTTTAAAAACACTCAGCAACAAATTCCAAATACTGCAGTAACCTTTACTCAGCTTTTATGGGAAAAACGGTGGGGAAAAGTGATGATTTTGGCCCTAAAATGAGTATATTCAGAAATATACATAAAAATTAAGGGTCATGGCTCTAGGATATGTTATATTAGGTCAAGAGGGATCTACATGCTGAATTTCAGCAAAAAAAAAATGCATTTTTCTAAGTTAAACAGTTCCTCCTTCCCAACTAGTCAAGAAAAACCCTGATTTCCCATGACTTGGAAGATGCAGAAATTTACTAAAGCAAGGGAAGCATATTTTCTGAAGGCGTAAGATTTAAAACAGTATGAAAAATCATATAATTAGTTTAGGAACATGGCATAAGCGTTAATCAAGGTTAAACAATAGTTTTACATGGAAAATCCCTCAAGATTGAGGTGCTGCAACACAAGAGAATGACCCAAAAACCCTTCAACGTTAGTTACAGGAGGCTAAAGATTATTTTTATTAAATTACAGATCTTCAACTGATAAATACATGAAAACAGAGATCTATAATAAGTCAAAATGCCCAAAGGGCTCTTTATTACATTCCCCTTCGGGATTTCAGCAATACATGAAAATGTCGGAGCAGATCTAAGTTTTACTGCAGCAGATCTGCAGAATGATTCAGAATTTCTGAAGCAAAAACTTCAGTGAATGAATCATATCAGAAATAGACTTGGATTGGTTGGCCAATCCAAGGGTCACCCTTGATGCAAGGAGGCTTCCTTCACATAAGAGATCTAGCTCCAAAATGATACCCAAAACCTTGAAACACTACTCCTTCAGCAATAACGCATATCTGGGGAAGGACCTACACAGTATACAATGAAGAACACATTTTCCTGATGCCAAGATCTAAAATGAAGCTCCAATCTTCCAATATAGCCCTTCAACGGATTAGAACCCTCCTCCACTGAAAAGAAGTACTGAAATTATCTAGATCTGAAAAGATCTAAACTCCACTAGTTGTAGCTTACAAAAGCAATCAAACCCTCAACAGGATCTGCATTGCAGTTGGAAGTAGAAGCTTGGCCAAATGCCGGATAGTGGACAAAGTTGAACATCCTCCTCCAAAGAGCTACTCCATGGAAGGAGAGAGGATTCCTAAACATGAAATCCTCTTCCCTTTGGCTAAACAGCCAAGAGAACTCGAGTTTCCCAAGAAACCTCAAATTTGAAATATCATCAGAAACCCTTCCTTGAGTCCTCTCCCTCCTTTTTATAAAATGAGGATGTGCAAAACCCTAAACCACTTCAAATGCATTAGCCCCTTTCACATTGAATTCCTCCTTCTAGAACTGCGTTGATCACCTAGGAGGTTCAATGCACCTAGACAGTCTTGTGATTTGGTCTTGTTGACCCAGTCAAATAGCTTAGCCCTGTTCATACACAAGTGGTTTTTATGCAACCAGCTCGTATTTAATCATGTTCACATTTAGCATGTATTTATTTTTAGATCTAAGGAGTGTTGCATGTCCTCCATTAGTCTATTATTCATAAACATGAAAAATAAAATAAAAATCTAATGTTCCAATTAGCTTAGCTAATTTAGGAACATTACATAGTTCTACACATAGATACCTTCCCAACGGTGCAAGAATCACCTCAATCGGAGTCTTCATGCAAAAGTTATGCCACCCATAAGTTAACCTTCTTATTTGGACCACCATGGTTCAAGGATGTCATATTAGCACCCATTATTCATGGAAAAGGGGATAGACACGTGATCTTGATGAAGAAAACTCCAGAAAACTTGATATTGTAACTCTATTTAAATATTGAAGGAGTCAAACTTAAGTATTGGGCTATCGGACTGTGTTATAACTAGGTCACTAGGAGGAAAAGGGGTTCAATTCTATTCAAGGCATTTTGTTCCATAGAGGTACAAAGTAGCTAAGAGTGGATAGAGAGAGAAAATAGAGAGGGTTTGTGTGCTATAGCAGCCCATAGGCCACAAGTCTTTCTCCTTTGTACTTGCATCTATTTATATTCATAGAAAGATAGAGAAAAGTAGTCTCACCTTCCAATTGGGTTTTCTCCTGTAAGGGTTTCCCATATCATATCTTGTGTTTGCAATGGTTTGTGAGTTTTATTTTTTTGATCTCTATTTTCCATATTTTATTTATTGCATGCATAATAAATCCATAAATCTAAAGAAAAAGTAACCCTCATAATGTAGATTTTGAAATTTCGAATATAATCTTATCATATATATTGTGTTGAATTTTCCAATGAAATATTCATATCAATTTACAAATCATCTAACTAGAATAGTTGTATGAAAACACATTAGAGGATGTTGGTGAGGTAAATCCCCTTTGCGGACAAAGGCGATGCCACTAGCCCTAGAGTGGGTCTAGCCACAAACAAAACAAGCTATAATATTGATTCTTAGTTAACGAATGGATGAAAATTCGATAGATGACTTACCGAAGGCCCTATGCTATTGTTGTCATCGAAAAGAGTGGCTTGCTCCTCGCTCCTGGTTTGAGAGATCACGATCCGCTCGCTTTCACGCTCGAACACCTGCACACACACAAGAAACAACGACAATATAAAACATACTAATTCATATTCGTAACTATTAGTCAGTCGAAGAGGACTAAATCAATTGTATTAAATCAACAATGTAACGCAATGATGGAACCAACACCATAGTCGAGTATATTAATAAATGAAAGGAAGAGTAAAACCAAGCTTCGATGTTGTGGTCTCCTCCAACAGGGTTCAAGCGGAGCGTGTCTCACAAAGGCTCATTGGGAATTTGGACGGGACTCTCTCTACAGAGTTCTCCTTGGTTCTACCTTCTCAATAGCAATTACTCAGCTATAGTATTCATCTCCAAGTTCAGTTACTTGGCTATATGTTTAGCTATCTTTCATAAAGGGAGAAGGCATGTTTATATAGAGGGAGAGGGAGAGGTTAGGATCCCTATAATTATGGAAGGGAGGCCTATCTTCAAGGAGTGTTCCATGGGAGGTGGAAACCACTGCCTAAAGAGAGAGATCCGTGGTTGATCAACTTAACCACGTCCAGTGACTCATCCCTGAGGTGGTTAGAAGGAAACTTCCACCTCTAATTTTTAAAAAAAATTCCTAAAACAGCTTCGCGCGGGCACTGCACTGAGATAGAGAACTAGGTGGCGCGGGCTCTAGTGCAAATCTTCCACATCGGCACAAGGGGTGAATTGGCCATCCGCGCCAAGGCCAAAAAATAGGTTTTTTGTGCTTTTTTGAAGAAATGTCCAACAATATAAATGATGTCCTTATGCAGAAGGATGCAAAGAAGGTGTTTGCAAAGTATGACACTGCTCACAAGTCACGGAAAGGACCCTCTACTATGCGGGGTGAGGGATTGCAGGGATGGTGACAAAATGTTGTGTAACAGATGCCCCATAAAGCATGAGGTCTGAGAGAGAGGGAGGGGTGAAATGCTTTATGAGAACGCATTCGGCCCAAACACTGCTGTCAGAAAACCTGCAAGTACAAATACAACTGATATCTCTGATACATGATATGTGGCATGGGCACAGCCATCCATAATAGAGTACGTAAAAGTGAGATCCGAGGTATGGACGCAGCCATCCAGCAATAAGGATCAACAAATAGACTCAGGTATGGTCGTAGCCATCTAATAAAAAGAATCATGTAATAATTCATAGTAATCCACAAAGAACCCACAACCTGGATTTCATCAAACAAAACCCAGGGTCTTGCGCTCCATCTCGACCTGAAAAAAGTACAAGTTCGAGCATGCGAATAGACGAGTTGAAGTCGAACATGAAGGAACATCGTCTGATTACCAGCCAATGAAGAGAGTCATTAACAGACGCGAGAGAAACCACCACTAATGACAATGGCTCTCAAGGTACAAAAGGTACAATCAACAGAATGTGAATAGTGATCTGGCGTCGAACACCCGCAGAATCATCCGATCGAATGCCAATGATGTGAACCTTGCGATGGATGCAAAGAACCTGACATTAAGGCATGCAGGCTCCAAGGTACCTGAAGGGAGTCTCTAGATCAGCTTCCTGGAAAATGAGCTAAAGTCGACAGGAAGCGACCCGGTCGAAGGAGGGCCATGATGTTTCCCACATCATCAACACAAGAGAGAGGAATATGATGATTTTTGAATCAAGACCAACAGAAAATCAGAGGGAGGTTGAAAATTGCAGAGGCAAAACTTCTCTTGAACATATCAGCTGGACGACACTAGATTTGGAAATATTTTACTTCAAGGGATCTGAGGTCATGGTGACGTGGCAAAGAGCAGATGAGCAGTCAAGAGAGATTACCCAAACCCATGGAGGCAAAAATATGACGAAATGAGATGTCCCCAACCCGACATGAATGCAGACAAGTGCCATGTTCAAGAGTGACATACTGCCAACTAAATTCTAGTTCCATTTTCCCCCACCATTTCTGGTGAGTACCTCTTTATTTTTACACAAGCTTTAAGAGGATAGCATATGCTTGTCCTATAATTTTGTCCTTCGGAAAAATCCAACCTAGTTCATTTTACGGGCCCTGGGAAGGAGGAACTCGAATAACATCATGGTGACAAATTCCGATGTCATCAAGGTTTAACGAGTCTGACAAAGGAAGAACTCAGCTTCTTTTCATGTTTAGAGAGTTTGAAAAGAAGGCAGAAAAAAAAACTCCAGCAATCCCTTTTCGTAGGTAGTCTCACAGATCCAAAAAAGTAGAAAATTGTGTCTGAGAGAACCTCTTTGTTGCGATAGGCTAAGGTATTCCTTTTTCGTAAATAATCTATCCCAGCCCAAAAAAGTGGTAAACATATACTGGGTAGATATTGTTTCGCAGATATTTAATAAGTTCAAAACGACAAGCGTCTCGGTAATCTTTTCAGTTTTAGAGAGTCAGAAAAGAGCTGAAATATGACTCCTCCTAGAGGAATGACTGGTATTAAGGGTAGCTACTAGTTCCAGTGATGGTGGAACTGCTCAGAACAAGTAAAGTTCAAGAGGCTGGCTAACAATACCACTCATTGCAGTGATTCCTCGGGAACGGGTGACACAACCAAGTGAAGGCGTATGATCGGCCAAGAAGATGGTGACGGTGGAACGAGAAAACCAAGGTTCATTTGGGAAAACAGTATGATAAGATGGCAATCACGAGAGGTAATGGGAATGGTTTCATTTTTACACAAGCTTAAAATCAGGAAAATCTGCTTGAGGTTGGTTTCATTTTTACACAAGCTTGAAACAAAGATAAACTATGCTTGAAAAAATATTTGCATGGCCCCAGCATGGTGACTCAATTCGAGGTACATGCCCCCCAAGCTTCATTGCATGCACCTGAGTAAACAGATGGAGGGAGTGAAGGTTCAGTTACGAGATCAAGAGAAATACTCGACTGGGATTTTACGAGATATGATCAAAGACTCGAATTGAACACAAAAGTGTTTCATTGTTTTAACGAGTTTGACACATTAAAAGAACTATCCTCGTGAGATAATTCATTTTTTAACGAGGTTGACATAGAAGACGAACCATCCTCAACAACCTTGTTTCATTTTTTAAGGAGCTTGACACAATAAAACGAACTATGCTCTGGAGACAACTCATCGTGTCGAATAAGAATTCATGGACCCTAAGAGGTTCGTATCTGATGGGAGAACAACATCTTGAAATTCAGGACCCAATGCCCCCAGCACACGATGCACAATGGCACTATCACTAAATTCGGGCACGGGATAGGTAGCCACATAATTAACCTGCGGCGAGGAAGATACAACCGACAAATAAAGACCTGGAAGGGACGATGGTGGACCAGATGTCACGTTAGGACCAAATAATGAAAGATGATCAATGGTCACGATCCGACCTTTATGTGGAAAATAAATCACATGAAAGATGGAAGAGACAGCCGCTCCCATGACATAAATATAGTCGTGGCCCAAGAGTAAATTAAAATCTAAGGGGCCTAGAACAACCATCACGTCTATATAGATGGTTTTCCTTCCCAAAGTAACAGGCAACTTCGAAAGGATTCCTAATGGTTGATTGGTTCCTCTGTTAAAAGCCAACAGATTTTGCGTAATAGGCATAAGTGGTAGAGAACCAAAATCTTTCCAAGTAGTGGAAGACAGAATACTAACAGACGCGCCTTCATCTATAATAGTATTCAATACTCCCAGATCAAAGGTTTGTACCATTATCTCGAAAGGCACATAAGATAGAAGGTGGTATCCTGCAAATCAACTCCAATCAAAGGAAGCGACCAAACTACTTGGAGGGGATACCATTGAACTGAGATGGTTTTCCCCTAGTGTTACTGGAGTAAGAGGATCACTCTCCTGGACTTCCATCACGGGAGTAGGAGGAGCAACTTCTTGAACTACAGGGACGGAAGAATCTTTCTCCAAGTCTGAAGAATCTGATGAAACAAGAAGAACATGGGGGGGATGAAATCCACTCTCGACGGAAAAGGCTTGATGAACCATAGGCGGGATCAAGTCGACCAATTCCACGTCCAATGGTTGGTCGAGAACGGATTCCTAAATTTGAATTTCTGGAGGAGAGAGATCAACCGAAGATGAATCTTGATCGATCGTTGAATCAACTAGCGTAGGACTCGAAGAAAGCTTCTAGTAACCAGCGGGAAGGCAAGGTGCAGAAACAGTATCGTTGTCCAATACTCTCTTGGCTTCATCCATGTATGGAAAAAGGTGAATGGGATGATGCCCTTCACACAACTTACAGGGATTGGTAAACTTACCCTGTTTCTTATGAGTCTTATCAGAACTAGTCGAAGGTGTGCTACCAATATGACTTCCAGAAGCCAAAGAAAACGGTGGACGGTCGTCGGACCATACTTCAAGTACCTTGGGAATGCTAGGGCAATCTCGAAGAAGGTGGTCACCTTTGCACAACATGCAAGGGAATTTGACTCTTCGTGGAAGGTTGGATGACTTCTCGATGGAAGGTTTTTTAGGCACAATAGTTGCAGCATTAGGCTCTCGCTTATTTGACTTATTCTTCGTCTTCTTCTTCTTCTTCTTCTTAGCCACCTGGTTGCTAGAATCCAAACTTTCACTAGGCGAAGTAGAAGAGAGGCCGAAGAAATAGGCAAAGAAGGGGAGAGGTCCACCTTAGAATCAACATGGTGTTGTTCAGGTGGAGGTGAAAGTCGAACAGAGATTGGGGAATTTGGGACCACCGAGATCGAAAACAACCACACGGGCAAACCAACAGTTAACCCTGGAAGAGACAACGTTGCCTTGTAAGGAGCACCAACATTCCCAAAAGCAGGAAAAGGGCCAGGATTCCCTTCGAAGGGGATTCCTTGGTTGGTAAACTCCGGGAAGGTTGTCATCAGAAACAACGGTAAAACAACACTAAAGAAACTAACTTTAACCAGGAATATTTTGTGGGCAATTAATTTCAAGACACTAAAACCAAAATCTACCGTTTCATCTTTTAAGAGTCAATAAACATGAAAAAGGTGACTCTATCACTTTCAAGTTGAAACGAGCATGAAAGGACAAGTGCTCGATGATATTTTCAAATTTAAGGATTCAGTAAAGATCAAAATGACTGCTCAGGTAATCTAAGCAAGAGGGTATGCCAGGTTTCCGTGAACTGCCATATACACCTTGGTGATTAAATGAAAGATAAATGACTAAGGACTTGACGTACGTGCAGGTAGTCTCCCCGAATGCTGTGTTCGGTGTATCACAGTTACAAAGCGGCAGACTCGGCTTCCTACAGATAAAAGGATTGCAACCTAGAGGGGTCTCCCTTTATATACTCAACGATACGGGGAGCGCAAGTCCGTACTAGTGTTGTTTGAAGCCAGATGGCGAGCGACAACTGCTAGGTTTAAATACGTCGGAACACGTCTCTAAATTATACCACCAGATGTTTCGTTAGGTTTCAATGTTGCCTTAGGTTAATTGAGTAAATTTTAAGTTGATCTTGTATTTACGTTTCAATTCCAAGGTCCTACTGAATGTTGGATCTCAAAAATCCATAAATGCAAGCTACATGCCAAAAGATACCATTACGTTCAATAAAAATCTATCTACAAGAAATTTAAGAGTTTTCAAGCGATAAAAAATAATAAAAACACGCGGAAACATCCACTATAGTGTCCGATGCAAGTTAATGAAAATGAGAAATATTTCCTAAAATTGTCCAATGCTAGATATGCGAAAGACTTTCAATTTCACAATGCAAACAAGAATGTAAACAAATTTTTTTTTTTCAATATAATAGAGCAAACAGTGCACTAAATGACATGAAAAACAAACCAAAACACTAGTTCGAGAACATTAATGCAAGAGTTGAAGCAAAACAATTTTAATCAACCCAGAACAAACATAACAAAACTCAAACCAATGTTGCAATCTCTCGAATTGAAGAAAGATTTCAAAACAGACCCATACAAGGAATGCGATATATGCTCGGAGTGACAAGAAGAAAAATTGAACGAAAGAGGCAAGAATCATTCAACCAATGGAATCACTCAAACAGATCAAAGGAGCTGAATGCAACCAAACAAGGAATGAAGTTGACTGCGAAACAAAAGACTTCAAAATCCTATAGAAGGCTCAAAATACCAAAGCATTTAAAAACCCTATGGATGTTATGCTGATAGGAAATGGACAAACAACTGAAGGAATAAAGCCGATCACAATCAAAAACAATCCCAAAGCACTCAAGATATACCTAAAAGTAACCCAGAAGCATAAGTACTGACCAAAAATCTTCAAAACAAACCAAACCCTAAAACCTACAGGGGTCGGTGCGGCTGTTTGGCTGTAATCAGTGCTAAACAGGGGATGGCATGGGTGCAACACTAGCAACTAGCGCCAATTGGTGCGTCTATCTAAACAAAAAATGCACCAAGCCATTTCACTCAGGTATAAGGAAAAATTTTGAAAGACAGAGGTCAGATCTGATCCTCTGGGGCTGAACAAGGGTCTTAGACTTAGTAGAATAATCAGAAAAGGAAAAATAAGCAAGCAAAGACCAAAAAGAATATCTAATGGGTGAAATACAAACTCGCACTGATCCCTAGTAGAATCGCCAATTTGTGGTGAGGTCAATCCCCTCTGCGGACAAAGGCGATCCCACTAGCGCTAGAGTGGGTCTAGCCACAAACAAGACAAGCTATACTATTGATTCCTAGTTAATGAATGGATGGAGATTCGATATATTACTTACCGAAGGTCCTATGCTGTTGTTGTCGTCGAAAATAGTGGCTCACTCCTCGCTCCTGGTTTGACAGATCATGATCCGCTCGCTTTCATGCTCGGACACCTGCACACACACAAGAAACAACGACAATATACAACATACTAATTCATATTCGTAACTATTAGTCAGTCGAAGAGGACTAAATCAATTGCATTAAATCAACAACGTAGCACAATGATGGAACCAACACCATAGTCGAGTATATTAATAAATGAAAGGAAGAGTACAACCAAGCTTCGGCGTTGCGGTCTCCTCCAACAGGGTTCAAGCGGAGCGCGTCTCACAAAGGCTCATTGGGAATTCGAACGGGACTCTCTCTACGGAGTTCTCCTTAGTTCTACCTTCTCAATAGCAATTACTCAGCTATAGTATTCTTCTCCAAGTTCAGCTACTTGGCTATATGTTCAGCTAGCTTTCATAAAGGGAGAAGGCTTGTTTATATAGAGGGAGAGGGAGAGGTTAGGATCCTTATAATTATGGAAGGGAGGCCTATCTTCAAGGAGTGTTCCATGGGAGGTGAAAACCACTACCTAAAGAGAGAGATCCATGGTTGATCAACTTAACCATGTCCAGTGACTCATCCCTGACGTGGTTAGAAGGAAACTTCCACCTCTAATTTTTAAAAAACATTCCTAAAACAGCTTGGCGCGGGCACTGCACTGAGATAGAGCACCAGGTGGCGCGGGCTCTAGTGCAAATCTTCCACATCGGCGCGAGGGGTGAACTGGCCATCTGCGCCAAGGCCAAAAAACAGGTTTTGTGTGATTTTTTGAAGTGCCCAACAAGAGAAATGATGTCCTTATGCAGAAGGATGCAAGGAAGGTGTTTGCAAAGTATGACACTGCTCACAAGTCACAGGAAGGACACTCCAATATGCGGGGCGAGGGATTGTAGGGACAGTGACAAAATGTTGTGTAACAGAGGAGCCCATCAACTAGATTTTCTAATTGATCAAGTGTAATTATGTTCTTGAGTGAGGATATGTGTTAACAAGGTGGAAAACGAATGGAAACAAAACAATTTACTCAAACTTATATTAAATATGAAATAATAAGTCTTTTTTTATCCTTTGGTTCATAATGACAATAAAAATATGTATTTAAGCTTATGTTAAATATACAATAATAAGTCTTTTATTTATCCTTTCGTTCATAATGTAGTTTATGGTGGACGAAAAGGGTATCCCTTAGGAGCTAGTGTTAGGTTCCCAATGTGACCATGCCTTGGGGAGGTTAATGAAGAAAAACTATATATATTCCCCTATCACCTTGGGATGGTGCCATTATTATAGGACTAAGGTTATGTCGTTAGAAAAGGTAGCTAGTAATACTTGAAAGTAGGAATATGTTATTAGTTTGTATCTATTTCTTGGTAACAGTGAAACTCAATTAGTTAGAGTTGTTATTCCTTGATATTAATATTGAGGTTGTTGGCATTGTATTTGAGTCAACAATGACAAGGGGTTTTTAAAAAGAGAATCCATACAGGTGCATTAAATTTCAGAAAGAGAGGAATAACATGTTCAGAGTTTTAGTAACCTAACGTTTCAGACTTCTTAAGTGAGTCCATCTTCAGGGGTAAACACCAAATGTTCTTGAGAAGATTTGTGAGGAATTAGGGCAAGGAAATATATATATATATATATATATATATATATATATATAGTAATTAGTGAGGAGAAATGACAAGTTTGAAAGGTATTTTTCCCTAGATAATCGCAATTTCTCAAAGAGGGTAGTGTTGTCCATCATGTCCCTTCCATGGTAGGACTGAATTTTTTTAAAAAGAGAATCCATACAGGTGAATTAAATTTCAAAAAGAGAGAAATAACTTGTTCAGAGTTTTAGTAACCCAACATTTCGGACTTCTTAAGTGAGTCCATCTTCAGGGGTAAATGCCAAACGTTCTTGAGAATATTTGTGAGGAATTAGGGCAAGGAAATAATTATATATATATATAGTAATTAGTGAGGACAAATGACAGGTTTGAAAGGTATTTTTCCCTAGATAATCGCAATTTCTCAAAGAGGGTTTTAGCAATTAGATGTACCCATTGACCTCATCTACCTAGTGCATGCTAAAACCTTGGTTTGTAACAAAATATTAGATTTTCTACCTTAATAAGAGGTTGGAGACACAATCTTTAGTGTATTTAACAAAGAGGTTGGTTTCATTCACCAATGTGGATCAAGCGTTGAGGGTGAGCAGCTAGATCCAAGTATTTCTATGGTGGACCACTACGAATCAAACAATGTGGGTGGAGTCCTAAATCCAAATATTCTTATAATGTTGGTTAGAGTTGGCCAATTCAAAATCCATTAAATATTAAGCTCCCACCTATGTTAACACTTTAATTTAGTGTAAAGTGATATGTTTGTGTGTAAGTGTTTCCCTTAGTTGGCACAGTGAAGTCTAGGCATTGGGGTATAATTGAGCAATATTGTCACTAAGGTCAAGTGAAGCAATGTACATCGCAATTTGCTTATAACTACATCTTTGAGATAAGTTCCATTGTATTTCTTATTTTATTTAATAAATGAACTTAAGGGCATGTTCTTTCCATTCCCTTACTCACCTGGTTGACTTGCGTGTTGACATTATCAATAGATACAAGTGATGTTTTACTTATCTACATGAGAGGGACTCATACATCTACTTAAACTGGGTCGAAGCCTTACACTTGTAAGTATTTATCTAAGTACAAAGTGACAAATTATTGGGCTCCACTATAGATCTCCTTAAACTAGGTCAAAGCCTTACACTCATAAGCATTTATCTAAGTATACAATGACAAATTCTTGGGCCCCACTATTTAAGGGGAGAAAGAATGATTGTGCTTAAGGTGGTGGAAGGGATTTAGGGGCATAATTTTAGATATAATGTATGAGCCTTGCCTTTTTCTTTTTTCGACTTTCTTATGTGCTTTACACATTGTGTGGCTACAAATTGTACGCATAAGAATTTTTTACGATTGGGATTAGAGATGAGTAGTGTAATGATTACACTACTTTCATTGATATGAAACAAGCTTGAAAAAATCTCTTAGACATTAATGTATCATCTCAAACTTCTAAAACTAATATGAAACATTATTGTGATTTATATAAGTTTCCTATCAAATGTAGTGTATTGTTATAATTCAAGGTAAATTCAAGACTTGGATTCTTCTTGTGAATCAAAATAGGGTGTCATCAAAGGACATAGATCATGAGGAGAAGAGCTTTGAATGGATTGTTAAGTTATTTATAGAAGCAGTTGAGATTGTAAATTCTTTAAACATTTATGCAAGCAATCAATGGTCATGTATAACATCTCATGTCATAATTGGATGCAGATGCGACTTTTTTTTTTACCTCATGTGTGATTTATAGTTTTGATCTTTGCTTTTAAAGTTGTTGTTTGTCAAAGTTGCATGAATGAAACAACTTTGCGATGAAGCAAAAGAAACACAATTTTAGAAACCACTAGCTTGCATAGGGAATGTATAGATAGTGTGCCAAGTCTCAATTTATAAAGGTTTGATAAACCAAATTTACTTTTACAACAATGTCATGAGTGACTCAACAGTGATGTGTTAGAAGGGCTGCCTGTTTTCCATGGTGGTTATTCTGGAAAGCATGCACACTAAACAACGGTGAAAATGCAATTTGCAAAAACTATCATTCTCAATGAGGCTTGATGGGGTTGGATTGAGTTCTCTCTTCCCATATTAGAGCCACTAGTTGATTTGTTGCAGCTTTGTGATATATAGGTGTGTATGTTGAGATGAGGATATAGACAATATGTTGTAAAGAATCCAAGTAGTTCTTGAAGAGAGACACTAAGCTCTTTTGTACAGTATCATAAAAGAAAGAGTTATTAGTAGATGGCCCATTGAATATAATACCCATTTGCATTATTTAATCTATGTTGTGAACCCAATGTCTTGTGATAAGATCAAATTCAAGGTTAAAAGGTAACCTATAAACAAAGATGTGGTGGCCATTGGATCTAGAACTCAATTTTCTAATATTTACCTTATTTTATGTTTTGAGCTAAATTACTATTGTGTTGCATTTGCACCAAGAATAGTGAATTTAGAAATGCAAGGGGGCTTGTTGATAAGTCCTCCTCATAGCCTTTTGCATGGTGGTCATGGTGTGGCTCTAAGACTTTGCAATTCCAAAAATTTGTAACTTGAATTCTTTTGAAAGTTTGTCAATGCCTCAACAACAAAAAGAATTTATAGCACTTATGGGTTCATCCATTTTGAAAATAAACAAAAGGATGCACCTGCAAAGATCAAAGATTTTGTTTAAACTCACAAATAGTCACATGCCTCTCAATCAAAGGATTATTATAAGATAAGCCTTCAAATTTATGGGATATGAATCCCAAAAATGGGGACATAGATATCCTCAAATCCTAAATGGTTGATCTCTCATAACTCCTCTTCTATTGATCCTTTTCCACATGGGGATGAGACAAGCTTCCTTATATCAGTTGTAGTTGTTTTGATGCTCATTGGGTTCCTCTAGTGATCATTTTCTACTGGAGGATGATACAAGTACCTTCTTCCAATTGTGGGGTTGTCTACCTTTTTTTATGATCATAATGGTTCTAGTAGTTCCTCTAGCTAAGGCTCTCACACTGTTTCTTATGATAAGTTGGAAAGCAAACTAGACTAGCCTAGATCCATCTTAACTCCGGATCTATCAAGCACCGAGAGAGATCAAATCTCTCGAGGTGCAAACCTATTAGGGATCAAATCTCTCAAGGTGCAAACCTATTTTTTGAGTGCAAAACTTGAGGAAAGGTTTGCACCTCGAGAGATTTGATCCCTCTCGGCGCTTGATAGATCCGGAGTTAAGATGGATCTAGGCTGGTTTCAGTCATGTGCTGCCAAGGAAAATCTATCGAAGATATGATTAATTTTATCAATAATATGTAAATATATCAAATATTAATATAATCATTTTAAATATGCTAAATATTTATGAGATTAACTTGGTCATTTTAATTTTAAATTTTCTTAGTTACCTCAATTCGTTGAGATGATAAATATTGCTAATAACTTTGATGATGAAAAATGATGAAATATTTGTTTTGAATGGAAAGTGACAATAATAGTGTTGAAAGATAGAAAATGTGAATAATAAGAATGTACTCATGTTACAAATAGTCTTCATTGTGATCAATCTCAAACTATTTTCTTCTACTATTCTTATTGCCACCCTTGTTAGTTTTGTTATCTTTTCATATCGATTATATGAAAAAGAAAATTTAAATCGAAACCATTTAAATCTTTAGCTCGAGTTGTTGTAGTAAACATGATACTTTGTCTCTCTTGCTCTCCAATATTAATAGGTTAAATTACTATAACACAAAAATCAATGTACATTGTCAATAAATTTTTGTGCTTACACTAAAATCAATGCATATTGTTAATCCAATCACTTCAAAATTAATGTACCGTCATATATCCAATTACATCAAATCATAAAACAACATATACATTGAAATCAATGCATTTAATGCAAGCAATCAAATAAGATTAGAAAATAATTTCTACATTGAAATCAATGCACTTAATGCAAGCAATCAAATAAGGTTAGAAACCAACATCTACACTAAAATCAATGCATTTACTCAAAGCAATCAAATAGGATTAGAAATCACCATCTACACTGAAATCAATGCATTTAATGCAAACAATCAAATAGGATTACAAATAATCTACATTGAAATCAATGCATCTAGTGCAAGAAATCAAGTATAATTATAAATCGACATCTAAATTGAAATCAACACATCCAGTGCAAGCAATCAAATAGTATTAGAAATCACCACCTACACTGAAATCAATGCATCTAGTGCAAGTAATCAAATATCATTAGAAATAAATATCTACACTAATATCGATGCATCTAGTGCAAATAATCAAATAGGATTATAAATCACCATCTCCACTTAAATCAATCCATCTATTGCAAGAAATATTCTTCCCTCTCTCCACCCTCCATCCATATCCATATCCCCCTCCATCTCTTGTTTTTTGTCTCTATATCTCACCCCCCTAAACACACACGCTCTCGCACTCCATATAAATCATTCTCTTTGTCAATCACCCCCTCTCCCCATCTCTCTCTTCTTCCCTCTCTTCACCTTCCATCTATATCTCTATCTTCCTCTTCTCTCCCTCTCCCCTGCTAATATCTCTCTTTCCTCCTTTTGCCCTCTCTCTCTCTCTCTTTCCATCTTCCTTATCACTCACTCTCTCACCAACATCTACATTGAAATCAATGCATTTACTCAAAGAAATCAAATAAGATTAGAAATCGCCATCTACACTGAAATCAATGCATTTAGTGCAAACAATCAAATAGGATTAGAAATCATCTACATTGAAATCAATTCATCTAGTGCAAGTAATCAAATATAATTATAAATCGACATCTAAATTGAAATCAACACATGCAGTGCAAGCAATCAAATTGTATTAGAAATCACCACCTACACTGAAATCAATGCATCTAGTGCAAGTGATCAAATATCATTAGAAATAAATATCTACACTAAAATCGATGCATCTAGTGAAAATAATCAAATAGGATTAGAAATCGCCATCTCCACTTATATCAATCCATCTAGTGCGAGAAATATTTCTCCCTCTCTCCACCCTCCATCCATATCTATATCCCCCTCCATCTATTATTTTTTGTTTCTCTATCTCGCCCCCCTAAACACACATGCTCTTGCACTCCCTATATTGTTGGGAAAAATACTGAGAGGGGGGGGTGAATCAGTATTTACTGCATATTCAAATCTTTAACTTTTTCTTGCTTCTAAAACCCATACGCTACTTTCCTGGAATAGACTTGCGTATATACGCGGATACCCTTTATGAAACTCGCGTATACTCAGATATCTAATTATGTCATTATTTCTTCACTTAAATCATTCCATCATTCATTCATCAGATGTTTAATAAACAGTAAACATATGCAGTAAGAACAGAGTAAACCATCACACAAAGCATCACACATGAACACCAGGATTTTTTTTAGGTGGAAACCCAAGTCGGGAGAAAACCACCGCTGCCGTTGCTCAGCCTTCAATATTTTATTATAGAGAAAACATCTTACAACATATGTGTTTGAGCGCGAGGCACCGGCCCGGCACGCGAGCACCCTTTTGCGCTCGTTTACCGGCCCTCTCTGGAAGGGAGCTCCAACCCACGGCTCGTTTACCGGCCTCACCCGGAAGGGAGTACGACCCACATACTCGTTTACCGACCTCACCGGAAGGGAGCTGGGCCGATCTCGTTTACCAGCCTCACCTGGAAGGGAGCTACGACCCCCTGACTGAAGGCTAAAACCCTCAGCACCACCTTGGACCACGTTTCATCAATTTTCACATTGGATCCAACAACTTCAATAGAACAACACTTGCAGGCCACATTTCATCCTATTTTCAAACTGAACCCTTTCCATACTTTCAAGCACAAACATACATCACCAACAGATACTTATCAATACAGATCAGATAGCAGAAACACAGCAGAACAGATCAGATATTTCATACCCCTTGCTTCAGCAAACCCTAGTTTGAATACGCGCTTTCCCTTTACTGATGTCGCGTATATACGCGCTTCCGTCCACACAAACCAGCGTATACCTCAGTGTATATTTCCTTGCGCATACGCGCTTTTACTTCAGCGAAGCCGCGTATATACGCGCTCCCTCCGCGGCGAAGTAGCGTATAGATCTTCAATCATTACAGAGCAGCATACTTCATCAGATCAGATGTTCAATTCAGATTTACCCTTTTCCTTCAGACAGATGTTCGCCTAGATGTTCGCCTCATCACAGATCTAAGCCTTCCATAAACAGATCTAGAAAATATAGATACATTTCAGATCTAGATATCCCGCTTCATCATTTCTTCATAGGTGCATCATAGATTCAGATCTATCATCAAACCTTTACCCTTTCCATACAGATATACTTCATAGAGAAGTATTCATTCAAGCTCAGACATCTTGCTCTCACACTTGTCGTTTGCACAATGAATTTCTTCTCCTTATATAGGTTTATCCTTTTTCAATACCATGGGTTAAAGCAATACCATGAGCCTTCAATACCACGGGCCAAAGCAATACCATGAGCCTTCAATACCACGAGCCAAATCAATACCATGAGTCTTCAATACCACGGGCCCCTGGATTTGCACTTTTTGAGCGCTTTTGCCCATACGCGACCTGGAACGTTCCTTTCCGCGTACATACGCGACTTTCCCTAGGCCAATCCGCGTATACCAAGAAACATACTCTTTTTCATCATAGAATTAGCACATGCTGAATTCCTTTCTTCATTGCCTTCTGTACACACTGTAGATACATCAGATTTGGTTCATCAAACCATATTCTATCAAGCACAACTTCATCAAGTAAGTTGCCATCATCTTCATCAAGTGGGTTGCCATTCATGGACAACACTCATCATCATATCACATCAGATTTACATCATTTACCAAGTCCATCAAGTCAAGACTAACTTCATCAGGTGGATTGCCATCAAGGACAAAACATGTCAACAGTCACATGTCTTTATCTTCATTCAGTGGGTTGCCATCAAGGACAACACTCTGCATCATATTTCCAACAATCTCCCCCTTTGGACTTGATGGCAACCATGATGGTGTTTGGTCACCACAACAGATAGGTACATTAAGAATACAATGACACCATGTCACTCTCCCCATTTTTACCATGTCACTCTCTCCATTTTTGCCATGTCACTCTCTCCATTTTTGGCATCATTCAAACACCATGTCACTCTCCCCCTTTGACATCAAGGGCAAAGGGTACATCATTATCTTCATTCAAACACCATGTCACTCTCCCCCTTTGACATCAAGGGCAACGGGCGGATCAAAACCAACACACTCACCCCCTTTTCTCCTTATGTAGAAGAAGCGTTCTGCATATCTGATGTATACTGAAGTGACCAAGCTCCCCCTGAGTTCATGCTGAATCTTCAAACATATTTTCAATGAAGTACATGACTCTATGAAGTTCCTATCACCAATGACTCATACTTACATCAAATATCCAACCAAGTGGATTTACATATGAGACTCAAGTACCCAACCAAGTGGGTTTACACATTTGACTCAGCTACCCAACCAAGTGGGTTTACAAATTTGACAAGTCCTTACATGACTGAATATTACAATTTTACATCATGGGTCTTAACAAGACCTTTTCATCAAATTACAAATATGAATTTAAGACCAACACCAGAAAGACCTCAAGAGAGATTATAAATCAGAACCATCATAATGCCAACAATGCATTATACTCAGCAAAGCTAATGCTCCCCCTGAATCTGTGCAACCAAGCAATCTTTCCAAATGACTAAGGCTCCCCCTTAGTTTGTGCATCCTGAAAATTTTCACCAACAAATCATCAAGGCATCTTCATCAAAACATTAGAAACAGAATTATGAGAATTGGAACACCACCAGAGATACCAAACATTATCAGAGATACCAAGCAGCACTGCAGCTGTGCTGAAGAGGGCTAAACCAACCAAAAATTGCCAGCAACCAAACATACGCGGTTTGCTGTGCAGGAACTCGCGTACATACGCGACTGTGTTTCAGGAAACCCGCGTATCCCAAGCCATCTTCTAAAATTTCAACCAGATCTGATTCTATGTGAGGCAAAGACAGTGTTCAGCTTCTTTCTGAGACATTTGAATGCTTCCTTGGACTACAGATAGATAGAACAGTGTAGTTGTGTCTTCAAGCGTCATCCAACGGTTGTAGCATAAGCACATTAGTAACCAAGCCTTCAGATCCTTTGCAGCATCAATACACTCTTTCCAAGAGAGATTATCATATCAGAACAACATCTTCACACAAGTGTCAAGCAATCATTCATGTGGTCCACCACCATCCTACATCACCATGACCTTTAAGATTTAACATGAAGTAACATATGTAGGCAAAAGATCTTAACCATAGTAACAAACTCTGCATGATCTATTCTTATTTCTGAATCACACGACATCCAACTCATCCATGTGTGAGCATAAAAGATACTTATCAGCAACCAGGGCTCAAAATCTCATCATAACAAACCATGTACCAAGTCATCATCATTTGAGCATGAGTATCACAAAAACCAAGAATAAGCAATCATATTGCCAACAATGCAATCATCAACCTGCTACTCCCCCTAGACCAGTGCTCCTTCTTAACTTGTGCAACCTGAAGCACCTTCAACAGCAAGTCATTAGCAACAATCTCTGCATGATCTGTCCTCATCTCTGAATTATAAGACTTTCATTTCGACAACGAATGCTCTTCATCATAAAGCAAGCAGGCTTCATCCATAATCTTCAACACAAGAACCCATGTATCATGAGTATAACCAGAATAATGCTAACAGTGCAATCATCAGCAGTCAGACTGATGCTCCCCCTGGACCTCTGCTCCAGATCTTCAGCTATCAGATACATTTTCTTATCATCAATGCATACGCGACTGTGTCTGATGAACCTCGCGTGTATACGCGACTTTTGTTAATATAACTCGCGTATGGAAAGTGAAGCATATAAAATTTTCATCTTCCTTCATCTCCTCCTGAGCTTGTACCTCCTGTACCTGTCCTTTCCACATTAGATGCGCTGTCAGAAGTAAACATAATCAGAATAATCAAATCAACCATGAGAGTCATCATGCATTGCTCCCCTTGTGACGATACATTACTAAATCTCATAATGTATCCCACATCATTCCTGCAGTCAATCAGAGAAGTAAGCTTCCAGAGGCGGATGACTGCAGTAGGGTCTGAATTCCCTACGTTTCTTATCGGTCCTCCTTCTTTTTCCAAATTTGCTTGAGCTTTCCAACTGTGTGCTGAAAATTGTCCACTTTTCCAGATCTGTTCATCCTGCATTCTTTTTCTACATGTCCATACTTGTTACAAGCATAACATCTCATGTGGCCAGAGAAATAAACATAAGAATCATAATGAGTATTTCTATTCTTCCTCCTTTTACAATCAGCTACTTTATGTCCATACTTGTTACATGAAAAACAATATCCCTTGAATAAACCAGAGTACCTTTTTGAGTAGAATCTGTTTGTTTGAGGCTGAAATGATCTTCTCCTGCAATTTGCTGCAACATGCCCATAATTATGACATTTGAAACATTCAACATTATTGAATGATTTCCTTTGAGATTTCATCATTGTTGATTGACCTTTTGTTTGTTTCGACTCTTCAGGTTTTGCATTGACTTCCTTTGAATCTTTAGCACTTCCTTGTGAACTAGATTCTCCTTTAACAGTTTCATGAAAACCAAGACCAAGTTTGATAGAAGGTGACCTTTGACTACTAAGAATATTATCTAGAATCTTAGTACTATCTTGAAACCTCAAAAGTCTACCATTTTCTTCTAATTTATCTTTGAGAATGTTTACCTCAACCTCCAGGGCTTGACATTGCTTTGTCATGCTTTCTTCTTTCCTTCTTCCATCTTCTACTTGATCCTTCAGATTTATAATCTCTTCTTTCAACCAATTTTCGTTTTCTTCACATGTTTGTTGCAGCTCTTCATTTTTCTTCTTCGATGCTTCGAGATCTATCTTCAGGGATGTGTTTTCTGCTTCAAGTCCTGCATTCTTCTTATTTGATTTATCCAAGTCTTCTTTGAGGGAAATGATTTCTGCTTCAAGTCCTTCCTTTTCAAATGATTGTATAGGTTTCTCACTCTTCTTACTTGATGCTTCAAGTTTTGCTTGTAGAGAGATGATTTCAGCTTCAACACTTTTATTCTTCCTCTTTGATTTTTCCAGACCTGTTTTTAGAGAACCGTTTTCTGCTTCAAGTCCTTCATTCTTCTTATTTGCTTCTTCAAGTTCTGCTTGCAGAGAGATGATTCCAGCTTGATATCCTTTACTTCGACTGCGTACATCATCGAACATCCTTTTCAGTCTAAATACCAAAGCTTTGGAGGCAGCGTCCTTCTCATTAAATTTTCTTTGTTGATCTTTGATAACTTCTTCTAGATCCACAATTTTTCTCTTACTATCTTCATCTTTAATCTTGACAGCTTCGATAGCAGATTCTTCCCTATCATCACCATTGTTTGCACAACTAAGATCTTTCAAGGGATGACCCCAATCACTATCTGATTCATTTTTGTCAAATTCAGCTATCTCCTTACTTTGAGTAGCCTTCTTCTTTGCCATGAGCACTTGTAGAGCTTGGTCAGAATCTTCTTCATCTTCACTTTCACTATAATAATCCTTGCATATACAATTAAGTAAAATACAAGAGCAACGATCAATACATGTTTCATCTCCTTCAATTTCTGCTATACATGATTTCTGAGGCTTCTTCTTTCCTTGAGTAACCTTCTTCTTTTGCTTCTTTCCCATTGCGACGGATCTCCTTCAAGCGATCAAGCTTCTGCAGAAGAACCTGGCTCTGATACCAATTGTTGGGAAAAATACTAAGAGGGGGGGGTGAATCAGTATTTACTGCATATTCAAATCTTTAACTTTTTCTTGCTTCTAAAACCCATACGCTACTTTCCTGGAATAGACTTGCGTATATACGCAGATACCCTTTATGAAACTCGCGTATACTCAGATATCTAATTATGTCATTATTTCTTCACTTAAATCATTCCATCATTCATTCATCAGATGTTTAATAAACAGTAAACATATGCAGTAAGAACAGAGTAAACCATCACACAAAGCATCACACATGAACACTAGGATTTTTAGGTGGAAACGAGTGGGGAGAAAACCCTCCGAGGGGCTACGACCTTCAATATTTTTTTATAGAGAAAACATCTTACGACATGTGTCTTTGAGCGCGAACTTCGACGGCACGCGAGGCACCTACTGCGGCTGCGTTTACCGGCCTCTCCACGGAAAGGGAGCTCCAGCACGACTCGTTTACCGGCCTCACGGAGGGAGCTACGACTCCATGCTCTCGTTTACCAGCCTCACGGTCGGGCACGACCCCACGATCTCCGATCTCGTTTGCAAGCCTCACCTGGAAGGGAGCTCGACCCCACGGTAAGAAGGCTACAACCCTCGACACCACCTTGGACCACGTTTCATCAATTTCTGCCCCGGATCCAACAACCCAATAGAACAACACTTACCGAGGCCACATTTCATCCTATTTTCAAGCGAACCCTTTCCATAAAGTCAAGCACAAACATACATCACCAACGGATACTTATCAATACGGATACGGTGCGTAGCAGAAACACAGCAGAACAGATCAGATATTTCATACCCCTTGCTTCAGCAAACCCTAGTTTGAATACGCGCTTTCCCTTTACTGATGTCGCGTATATACGCGCTTCCGTCCACACAAACCAGCGTATACCTCAGTGTATATTTCCTTGCGCATACGCGCTTTTACTTCAGCGAAGCCGCGTATATACGCGCTTCCTCCGCGGCGAAGTAGCGTATAGATCTTCAATCATTACAGAGCAGCATACTTCATCAGATCAGATATTCAGTTCAGATCTACCCTTTTCCTTCAGACAGATGTTCGCCTAGATGTTCGCCTCATCACAGATCTAAGCCTTCCATAAACAGATCTAGCAAATATAGATACATTTCAGATCTAGATATCCTGCTTCATCATTTCTTCATAGGTGCATCATAGATTCAGATCTATCATCAAACCTTTACCCTTTCCATACAGATATACTTCATAGAGAAGTATTCATTCAAGCTCAGACATTTTGCACCCACACTCCTGATTTGCACAATGAATTTCTACTCCTTATATAGGTTTATTCTTTTTCAATACCATGGGTTAAAGCAATACCATGAGCCTTCAATACCACGGGCCAAAGCAATACCATGAGCCTTCAATACCACGAGCCAAATCAATACCATGAGTCTTCAATACCACGGGCCCCTGGATTTGCACTTTTTGAGCGCTTTTTCCCATACGCGACTTGGAACGTTTATTCCCGCGTGTATACGTGACTTTCCCTAGGCCAATCCGCGTATACCTAGAAACATACTCTTTTTCATCATAGAATTGGCACATGCTGAAATCCTTTCTTCATTATGCAGCCCCTGCTATTAGATATGTCAGATTTGGTTCATCGAAACCATATTCTATCAAAGCACAACTTCATCAAGTAAGTTGCCATCATCTTCATCAAGTGGGTTGCCATTCATGGACAACACTCATCATCATATCACATCAGATTTACATCATTTACCAAGTCCATCAAGTCAAGACTAACTTCATCAGGTGGATTGCCATCAAGGACAAAACATGTCAACAGTCACATGTCTTTATCTTCATTCAGTGGGTTGCCATCAAGGACAACACTCTGCATCATATTTCCAACATATATATCAATCTCTTTGTCAATCACCCCCTCTCCCCATCTCTCTCTTCTTCCCTCTCTTCACCTTCCATCTATATCTCTATCTTCCCCTTCTCTCCCTATCCCTCGCTAATATCTCTCTTTCCTCTTTTTGTCCTCTCTCCCTCTCTCTCCATCTTCCTTATCACTCACTCTCTCTCTAGAAACCAACATTTACACTAAAATCAATGCATTTACTCAAAGAAATGAAATAGGATAGAAATCATCGTCTACATTGAAATCAATGCATTTAGTGCAAACAATCAAATAGGATTAGAAATCATCTACATTGAAATCAATTCATCTAGTGCAAGTAATCAAATATAATTATAAATCGACATCTAAATTGAAATCAACACATTTAGTGCAAGCAATCAAATTGTATTAGAAATCACCACCTACACTGAAATCAATGCATCTAGTGCAAGTAATCAAATATCATTAGAAATAAATATCTACACTAAAATCGATGCATATAGTGAAAATAATCAAATAGGATTATAAATCACCATCTCCACTTATATCAATCCATCTGGTGTGAGAAATATTCTTCCCTCTCTCCACCCTCCATCCATATATGTATCCCCCTTCGTCTCTTCTTTTTTGTCTCTCTATCTCACCCCCCTAAACACACACGCTCTCGAACCCCATATATATCAATCTCTTTTTCAATCCCCTCATCTCCCCATCTCTCTCTTCTTCCCTCTCTTCACCTTCCATCTATATCTCTATCTGCCCCTTCTCTCCCTTTCCCCCGCTAATATCTCTCTTTCCTCCTTTTGTCCTCTCTCCCTCTCTCTCCATCTTCCTTATCACTCACTCTCTCTCTCTCTCTCCACCTTTCTCTCTCTATGTATTTCTTGTTACCTCCCTCTCCCTCCCTCTCTCCACTCTCTCACATCCTCTCTCTTCCTTCCTCTCTTTCCCTCTCTCCCATCTCTCTCTTTTTTCACCCACCAACTATGTTATTATATCCCTCCCTCTGTCCTTATATCTCCTTCTCCCCCCCTATCTCCATCTCTCCTTATTTGTCTCTTTATCTCTGCCCCAAACATACACGCTCTCTCTGTCTCTCCCTTGTCACTCCTCTCTCTCCACTTCTCACTCTCTATATTTCTTATTTCCTACATCTCTCCCCTCCAACTCCATCTCTCTATCGATCCCTCTCTCTCTCTCTCTCTCCCTCTCTCTTTTCCCTCCAATCCTCTCTCTTCCCCCATCTCTCTGTCTCCCTCTCTCTCTCGCTCTAATCCTCTCTCTTCCCCCATCTCCCTTTCTTTCTCTCTCTCTCTCCAACTACATTACTATATCCCTCCCTCTCTGCTTCTCTCTTCTTCTCTCCCCCCTTCTTTCCATACATCCTACTTTGTCTCTTTATCTCACCCCTAAACATACAGACTCTCTCTCTATCTCTCCCTTATCACTCTCTCTTTCTCTCTCCACTTCTCTCTCTCTCTCTCTATTTCTTCTTAGTTATGTAAACTAATGAACATAAATATTCGTAAATATAAAGTAGATTAGGGAGTAAATATGAAAAGAGGTTTTATTTACTTACCATACCTCTAGTTTATTTATATTTTTATTTATTTACCACACCTCTTTTATTTACTATGGTATTTGGCCCATAGGCTTGTTATATAATTAGATTTTTATTTATAATACTATTTGATATATTGTTATTTATTTACCTTACCTCTTTATACCTCTTTTATGTTTATTTTTTTACCATACCTCTTTATAACTATTTTATATTTATTTATTTATCATACCTCTTTATACCTCTTTTATATTTATTTATTTAACATACTTATTCTATAAATATGGTATTTGGCCCATGGTATTTAGTCCATGGTATCAATATTAATTTGTCCCATGGTATTCATCCCATAGGCTTCATATAAATAAACCCTCTTTTTTAAGTTTTTTTTAAATATAAAAAGGTTTATCGAGTAAATATAAAAAGCATTTTTATTTATTTACCATACATATCTACATAAAATCTCTTTTTTAAGCTTTTAAATATAAAAAGGTTTATGGAGTAAATATAAAAAACATTTTTATTTATTTACCATACATATCTAAATAAAATCTCTTTTTTAAGTTTTTTAAATATAAAAAGGTTTATGGAGTAAATATAAAAAGAATTTTTATTTATTTACCATACATCTAGTTTATATATATTTTTATTTATTTACTATAGCTCTGGAGTAAGTGTCAAAATAGGTTTTATTTATTTACCATACCTCATGTTTAATTATAATTTATTTATTCAAATTTTAAAATATTGCAACTTTGATTGGGAAATACTTATGTTTTTAAATATTTTAATTTATCCATAGAATATGGATTTTCATTTTAAAGATTCATTTTACAAATATTTAATTAAAAGAAATATTAAAAGATTTTGAATTTTGATTGTTTGTGTTGAATTAACTCTTTTCCTTTGATTTAGGAAATGGTATTGACTTTAGTAAAGAGTAAAGATGTTTAAAATTTTACTTAATTTGGAAATTCAATGTGGTAAATTTTTTTGTTAAAGGTAAATTTATGATCCATTCAAATTCACGTATATAATAAAGCAATTATTAAATGGGTGAGATAATTTACTATCCATTCAAATTATATAAATAATACATAGTTGTATTTTAATAGTTAATCTCAATCCATTAACAAGTTAAAAAAATTATATATAATCTAAATATTCAAGTTATTTAAAATTCAAGATTAGGTTATTTTTTGAGAACCTGACATACTTGACATTGGGGTCATATTGAGCCGCAATGATGATCCATATTACTATGTAAATGGTGAAGAATATGATGATGAGTTCCTAGAGTCTAGAACTTTTTTGATAAGGTCATATTATAATCTACATTTATGAAAAATCAAATTTTGAAATACAATTGTGTATTGAAATTTGATGGATGAAATCTTTCGTTTTACTGTAAATGTGAGTGTTTAATTGGGGCTTATATTAACCATTAAGATTTTTATTATATTACATTTTTATCATTATATTAGCCATTTAGATTTTTTCAATGTAGATTTTGATTTAATTGTCCTAAAAAAATCTTGAATTTTAAAAAAATTGTAAATAAATAATTTATAAATATATATTTGTATGAAATCCTTTATTTTATTTTCTAAGATCTAGAAGAATCAGGGCAAAGCCCAGCTTCAAATCCAACGGGTTGTCACTATAACACCTAGGCTAGTGCCAACAGCCTACAAGCTAGTCCCTAGCGGGAAACTTGAGACTTTTGCAAGGGCCAAGACATCCAGAGACAAACCCACAAGGGAGGTCCCTCTCATGAAGGGGTTGTCTACCCTTCTAGCCTTATCAAGTTATCACAAAGGAACAACATGTCAATTTTTGGGAATTGAAACCAGGTGGGGAAGAAAACAAATCATCTGCACAACCACCCGAGTTATAAATCATTGACTTTTATGTTAACCTTCATCTTTTAAAACAAAACAAAACAAAAAAATTGATAGGGAACTAGCAACCTCCCCAAATATATGCAACAGCATATCAGGAACTCATAGTTCAGCCTGCCAAACCCACAAACAATTGTGGAACTACACCCACTCCTTACGAAAATTTCTGAGACACCCACAAATTGTGTGACCTTCATGCAACCTTGCTATTCACAGAGTTGTCCTCGTGTAGTAAGCTCGAAAATGAGATCGTCTTTTGAAAAAAATTGACTCAATGACTGCCTCATACAATGCTTTATCATCTACATTAGCCTTGTGTAAGATCTGTTTGTAAATATGTCAATATTAGTTGCAACTTTCATCGATGTCTGCCATTCTTTTAAGTCACTCTGAGGCTTGTCCTTACTCCAAGGTTTTCTTTGATATATGCTCAGCACCAATACTTTGTACCCATTGCACAATAGAAAACAGACACAAACCAAATCTTGCAACCTATGCCCATTGCCATTCACATGTGCCCAGCAATTCCAGTGCAGCTTGAAGTGTTCGAAAAAGAGTTCCTGGTTCACAAAAGAATCCAGAGAATCTAGAACTCAGTTGCCTTTCAAAATCGAAATTCAACGATTTCAAGATGCTCAGGCCTCAAGATTGTGGGATGCAAAGCATCAACGACAACAAAAGCCAACAAAGCTTCTAGGCATCCAAAGAATGCTTGTCAGATGTTCTCATTGAAGGTCTATATAATACATCGTAGTAAAAGCTGGTTTGTCAACCACCATTCCACTGCTCCACGAGCATAAATAAGGGTTCATATAACTTTTCCTTGCTCCTTCAAAAAGCCGAAGGGCTTAATCCTCCCGAAATCGAGAATCATAAATTGGAATATGTTTACAATACAATTAAATTCAAATGGAAATAAAAAAGAGAAACCAAATACAATTATAAATATAATTTTTTGGATCAAATTTTCGTCCAGTATCTACAGAAAACAACCAATGAACAAATCAAGCCCCAATAGATACCCTTTATTGTTAGCAAGCAAGCGCAATATGTGTTCAACAGAGCTAGAAGTATGAATTGCAAATCAAAGAGTTTGTGGAAATCCTTTGTCTTCCCATATGACAAATTAAACAAAAAGGAAAAACCTTGCATCAGCATAAATTCACCATCAGCATCTAACTAAAGATACAATAAAGCATGCGTGGACCCCTCCTGTATTGGCTTCACAAGCATTGATGGTAAAAGCATCTCAGAGCAGAGTTAACCCAAACGGTAAATCTATTACTCAAGCATGTGGGGGGCCTCTGCTATCACTCATCAGTTCATGACACGTAACCGCACTTAATCAGGTGTGAGAAGCCTCATATGTATTGGTTTCGGGAATTGAAAATCAGTTTTGCCGTCCATTGACATTTTTTTACATGGAAAACTAAACACATACGGACACCATATAAAGCCAAGCATTTCCCTTCGTACACAATTCTTCATTGAGATCTAATTTCTATAAACTTCAAAATAATTGTCAACCCACGTGAATTTTGTTAAGCATTCCTAAGGCTTGAACTCATGCATTGATCAAAATGAACTAGCACAGTTTAGTAAAGTTGACAGCTATTACATAACCTTCCTTGCAAATAATGCATCAGAATAAAGACAACCAACCTCCCATGGTAATAGAGATCTCATCTACTGGCCCATATCATTGATGCCAATTTTACTCTTCCATGTATATATTGCACGAATTAGAGAAATGGAACTCATTAACAGCTGGCACAACCAACAGCTGTTCTTCGCTATAGCACACTTGCTTTGTTGATCTATTCAGGATAGATGCTAACATATTTATAATTTACAGAAACGAAAGTGGAAATTTTAGCATTAATTCTAGCGGTTACCCAGCCACTCCAGGATTGTAACTCACTTCTTCCTCGAGTTCTTAATTCTCCCAGAAATGGAATATTATGTCAGTGCTTACTCGGACATAGGAACAGTTCCACCAGCTTCTACAATCTGTTTCTCAAGCTGCAGTTTAAGAGAAATGTATCCCATCAATGATGCAGAAACTCAACAATAAACATTGAAGTCTGAGCTCATTTCAGTCAAGCAAAAATCAGCCAACCAATGTAGTAGTTCCTTAACCAAAAACCAACTTCTCAAGATAACATTCACTTGGGAGAAGATATGTTAGAAAGGTAAAAATCCAGGCTTCGTGTTCAAACTAGTTTGCCGAGGGGCATCATTTAACATTTTGCACATCTCTTCCAAATACAGTTTTCCAACAATCTGTTCAATATTTCTCATACACATATTTCCCTTCCACGCTAAAATATTTTCCAAACATAATGACGTGATATAATTGAAATTTTCAAAATTCATTACCAAAGCATGAGTGTAACCAGTTTACCTGAAACAAAGTCTCCAGTTTGTTTTTCACGAGGTAACACTCCTGCTTCATTTGTTGAAAGCAATACAAGCATCTGCATATGAAGTGCATAGAATTAACAACTACTCAAGAAGCCTCATGCCCTCAGTTGACAAGATATAATGCAAAAGAGGAAGATCCTGAAGCTTTACAAAGTAAAAACCATCAAATTTGATTATTTCAAAAGAAAGAACAAACAACAATGGAGGAAATAACAAATTCTGTTGATGACATCGAAGAAAGAAACCAACTTACCCTTCTCTATTTTTATCTTGACAAAATGCACGAAACGTTACACACGTATTCATTACTCTCCGCGCTCCTATACTGTTGCCATACAACAATTTCAAATCAATGTTTTTCAATAAACAGAAATTACATTGATCCCAGTTCTCAAACATATGTACTTTATTCAAATTCTGCATGAAGTTCAGGTAGAAAATTATGACACAGATTATTTGTAAAGCATTATACTGCTTTCATCCAAGCCATTCAGCTACAATCAAGATATTAGAACTAACAAAACAGAAAATTCTCAATGCATAAACACTATCCGTTTCAACATAGAAAACTGCAAAATGCTCAATGCAATAAATCTGAGAACAGAGAAGGAAAACCTCAGAAAGACGTTGAAAATTGAAATAGAACATAGATAATCCAAAGCCAACTTTCCATAGAAGATGAATTCCCCAACTTTCATTCTTATTTTGAATATCAACATTATCCGTATTAGACCTCAATACTATGATGATTCACCTTAGCCATTTCTTGTAGAATAGTGAGACAATTCACGTGCCCAAAGTAGGTCTGGCATAAGTCATATTCTTAAAATAGCTACACCTAGATATATACCTATGTGTGCACAAATGTGCAAACACATGCCTGCGTGTATTGCATCTCAAAATCTGGATGTTGATGGGTCCATCTCCAAAACCCACTATCTTCTAATTCTAATTCAAGTTGGAACAGCACGTGTGTGTGTGTCTATATATATATATATAGGTTTGTATTACAAGGCTGACTCTGCTTATACCCAAAAACACTTCAAAATGCAGGCATGCATATGTAATCTATGTGTAGATGTATGTGTATGTACATATGCTGGTACATTTTTCCCTGCTCTTATATATATACCTGCATATGTACATACACATAGATTACATAAGCATGTCTGCATTTTGATGTGTTATTGGGTATAAGCAGTGTGAACCTTTTTCAGCATGTACTGTACAGTATATGCAAGCAATATGCCCTATACAAGACATACATTTGTCTGGTTTTAAAAATATCATTTCTGACTTGCTATACATAAAATGTTTATGATCTCTACAACCTAGCATAGGCTTGAGCTCTTAATTTATTATTTTTTCCATTTCTAAAACTTTAAATTCAGAAAAATTCACGACTTCTTTATTGTAGTTATCTTTCTTTCCTTTATCATAGTGATCTTTCTTCAACATTCAAATGAGTGCTTGCTAATATTGTTATGTATGCATATTAATTCATGTACAGCTAACACTAAACCATAGCAAGTTCTCTGCTACATGTTACGACTACTGTTTATATACATGTATATCACTTAATACAGTAGTGTCATAAAAGTTGTTCACCGTCCACCTATACAACTCCTCTGTAAAAGCAATATAGAACAACATTAAAAGCTGTTTAAATGTGTGAACATCACCTAATGCAATAATATTACACAGATATGCATATACAGGGTAGCGAGGCACGAACGTGCATAGAATATAAACAGTAGATATATAAGAGACAGTAAAAGACAGAAGTAGCTGATTTCAAATAACAACGTATTTCAAAAAAAACATTATGTTTGTCCTTTAAATTTCATAGTTATTCATGCTATCATTTTGACTTTTAAGGGCCTGAACCCTGCTGCATTCCTATTATCTATATCCTAGATATTTTGACAGTGCCACATCTGCTTCTGCATTTCTCGTAACTGTATTTTGCCTATTACAAAGAATTTCTGATAGATAGAGATCAGAGTATGATTTTTTATTTTCAGACCATAGTAAACAAATTTTGCATTCATATAGATTAACCTAAACCTATGTAGTTTAAAAACTGAAATCCTCAGTCAAAAACAGCAAACTCTGAATATGTTAATCTACAAAAACATACTGCTGGAAATTACTAACAGCAAATACACAATACAGAACACTCAATACTGCATCTATCTTTTATTCACTAAAAGAAGGAAATTACATTGCTATACCTCGAAACTAAAACACACCAACCAACACAGCAGTGCGCCCTAAGTCCCTGGAATAGAACAAAAGACAGAGGAAAGATACAGTCATACAATGCATCTGGCCACAAGCATGGAGCACCCAAACTGACCCAGTCAAACCCCAACCCTAATCCACTCCACCTATGTGCCCTCCTGCATGGATAGAAGTGCCAGAGATATTGCACCCCAACTAGAGATTAACTATCGTATGCATACGCCCACACCCTCTCTCTCCTACATAACTCCAGCACTGCTCCCAAAAACACTAGTTGTGTGCCATCATAATGATCCACTGCATTATCATACCGACTGCATAGGAATAGCATTAGCCTCTGCTCAAACTGCTATGCCATATGGAACAAGAACGAACTATCCAGAAACAAGCTAAAATTCTAACATTCCTTCTTTGCAAGGAAGGTGTTCTCCACCAAGCCGAGTGTCCCCTTCGACATTTAACAAAAACCTTCATCAGTGGCTACATTAAAATATCTCTAACCTATGACTCTGAAGAAACATACTCAAGAACCACCTCCCCCTTCTAAACTTCATCCATGAAGAAATGGTGCAAAATGTCTATATGCTTGGAGATATCATGTGACATGAAACACTAAAATCTTTAAAGAGAATGATACAATTTTGATTGTCACAATATACCATAGTACATTCCATTCTCTAATCAGTTAGCTCTACTATCAACTTGCAAAGTCAAATCACTTCACAACTAGAAGAACTGGTTGCCATGTACTCTGCCTCTACTAAACTAAGTACCACTAATGCTTGCTTCCTGTTGAACCAATATATCATACCTGAACAAAAATTGAAGTAGAACCTTGAAGTACTGCTCTTCATGGCATTTGCATCATTTTCCCAATCGGAATTTACAAAACCATGTAGCATCAACTCACCATCTCCAACATATCTAAAACCATGATGTACTATGCCCTTCAACTATAGAAGCACATGCTTTGCTCAAATGGTTTAGTGTATTACCCCTCATATAGCATGAAGATTTTCAGCCAGGTTGATGACCGTACCCAAGCAGGCTATGTTGAATTTGAGATGGCTTAAGGAGCCATATTTTTGTGATCTTGGATGCATATTGTTCATGGATTATAATCTTTTGTTGACATCATCATCTCACACTTTGAAGGTTTGCATCTAGCACATATGGATAATGATAGAGTGTTGGGTGCCTTCATGGAGTGTTCCTTCGAGTAATGCACTCTCGAATCTTAATTAACCCCTAGCACGTTCAAAGAAGTAATACCCATCAACTAAGGGATGTCCTAAGTAATATTGGTTATTAGCTGCTCCTTGATGTTGTGGATTGGTGGCTTGGTGTGATTACATGGTTTCCCTAAGTTTAATCTGTTATTATTGCTGCATTATGTTGTTTGAGAGCTCCTTGAGGTAGTGCTTGGTCTACTTTACATGTGGCATTCATATTGGTCTTGGTGCACCTTGAGATTTGTGATGATAGATCAGATGTCAATTTGAGGAGCACTTACATATGCACACTATCTTAGAGCACCCTCATTCTCTGGGGTTCTTTGGTTGTTATGTACGGTCAAACTCTCCTGTTACACACATTCTCCTAGGTCCTCCCACTTATGGCTTGTGGTTTGAGGAGAATTGGTTGTTTGCATGTGGATCTGTCTTCGCACAAATTCGTAGGTCATCCCTCTCTTGGATGTCATTATAACAACCAAAGTGGACCTTCTTGCACATATTTCTATGGCATCTCTTGAGGGACGAGTTGGTTAATGCATTGGAGAAAATTCCCTTACTATACTATCGTTGCTATTGTTTTGGCATCTCAAGGTGGTTAAGTAACTTCTCTAGAAAAGCACTCCCATTTTGCACATTTATTGAGGATGACATAACTACCTTGCACATCTATCTAGGGTGCTCAAGTTGTGGATAATTATTTTATTATTGTGGTCCCAGATCAAAGGGAGGCTTTAAATACTACTGGCACACTTCTCAATATGGGCATAGTCAGAGTGGTCCCATAACCACCCTTCGCACACATCTCAAGGGCACACCTCTTCTAGGGGGGTTATATTAGTATTTGATTGATCATGGCCCACCTTATACAGTGCTTTATTCCTTTTGACTTGGCATATATTTTATTGAATGAAGTTGATGATGATTGTTTTGAAGGGCATTCTAAAGGAGAAGATGACAAGTGGCACCTTCCATGGAGCATACTTATTACTGAATAGGTGATAAGTGACATGTCCACTCTTGTCTCTTATTTTATATGTATTTTTTGACTTCTCCATTAAGAGTTGGTTAGGAGATGGTATTTGTTTTCCTATGAGAGATCTAGGATCTAATTCATGGGTATTATTATCCTATTTGGATGAGGGTTTGTGCTTCAAGTCTATATAAGTGAAGTCCCTCCTATTGTAATTGTTGGTGGAGAATGAAAGAGAATACTGTAAAGTTTGGTTTTTTCCTCTTTTCTTGGAAAGACTATGTGAGTTCAAAGGTATTCCAATTATGTGTGGCTGACCAGTCATCCATTTTTGCTAATTTGATATGAATAAGTCTAAAACATTATACAATTTGGACTTTACTGGCAATTTACCACTGGAATCTTACTATATAATTTTTGGTCATTGCAATTTTTCATTGCTGAGATTGCATTTTTTGAATGCACAAGTGAATCTAGCACCCTCAAAGACACCTACTGCGCCCGGATTTTGCAATCTCAATACTTGATATCTGCAATTCCAGAAATTCTTTTGAATTTTTTACTTGATTTTGGGCAAAAACGGTTGGAAAAAATGCAACTAGAAAAGCTCCAAATCCACAGCATGGTTCGACTACAATATTTGACATGCTGGAAGATATAAATTAATTCTGCTATAATAAGGTCTTCAACTAGACAAATTTACCATAGACGAAGGGGAATAACAAGTTGCAACCTGTTTACTTTCCTTCTTGTTTCTATTTTCAGATAGGTACATCTAGGTTATCGCATTTGAAATTTGAACAAAAGAAAACATGATTCATTTTATCCCAAAGTAGAATCTCACCCTATTGATCTAGCACGTGCACAAGCAGTGCACCTTGTTGGGGCCTACATATCATATAATTTCCAGCAATGTTCGACCAAATTTTTGGGACACAAAAGCATGGGAGTGAGGAACGAAGATGGGGGACATATGTAGACACCCCCCAAGTTTTAAGGAAATTTAAGGGGAACAGGGGGACATTGGGATATAAATTAAACTTAAAATCCCAATAATAAGAATTCACCTCATTTAAATTCATGATTATGCGATGTCAATACTAGGTTCAAATTTGTAAATGATATATATTATAAACATAATTCAAAATCAGATTCAGAAACGAAACATTTATTCAGAGTTGCCATTCATCATTCTATATAGTAATATGCAATGTGTTTTGCAGCCCCAATGTGTTTTGTATCATTCATCATTTTTTTGGAGCCACTGCGAAATGTGTTCTGCATATTGGCAAAACGTTACAGTGTGCATTTCCCTGCATTCTGGAAAAAGGGGGATACGCTGAAACATTTCACTAGGTGCCGCTAAGTCCCCGGAGCATGAAAAGCATGAAGCGCGTGCCCCTAACCCTCAGGGATGCATCTCTGTGGATGCAGTGATTTCCAGAGATCTAGTTAGCAGCCATATATACACTTTGCATGTTTGTAACAACACTTATACCATCCATAATCACATACTTTTCAGCCTTCTTGGTCACCTATCGACTCCATAAGCCCAAACAGGTTTTTGACACTAGTCAACCACCATAAAAGTAAACCTAATCAATAATTTCACATTTCTATTTTGTTGAAGTAACTCTTCACATCACCTTGAGCCTTACTTGCCTAATCTTAGCAATCCTAACTCTAGGGACATTGTTAGAATTTCTTGAAACCAGCACCCAGTATTCGGTTCCCAACAATTATTGACTAAACGAATACAAGGCTAAGTTCCTAACCAAAAATATTTAGCGCAAGCAAAATTACTCGATCTGAATCACATACATGTAAACAAATTTCTGCCCAATCAACAATTCTTAATTAATAAATTAATCACGGTACTTACTTGGGCTCATGTCTTGGGATAATTGTCCAACTGAGAAATACAAAACTGATCACCAGCCTCACTACACTCTCTCGGACCCAAATATACTCACTGAGAAGCCTCTCTAAATCGTGTGCTGCTATTGTGTCTTAGCTCCTCACTTTAGGCTCAATTTTTTAACTTCCCTAAGCTAAGATTGACAGCCAAAATTAGCTTGTCAAGTTAACTGAAGATAAGTGACTTTACTTTAGTTAACTATCCTATCTTTAACTTTCTCTACTTTAACTCAAATACAAGTCATAAATTTAACTTACTTTACAAGCACATCTCATGCATGTCACATGTAACACATTTGCATGCATGCAACTTCACTTGCACACTCTACATTTCGCATGCAAGCTCCTAACGAGGCAAATCAAGGTCTTTCTAGTCAATACACAAACTAGAAGTGCCTTCTGAGTTACAAAACTCAACATTCCCTCTTAGCGAGGGAGGTACTTCTGGAAGAACCTCCTCCACTAAAATCTGTCTCCAACACCACCACGTCATTCGTTGTTGTAGTTTCTCCCTCTAGAAGACTTCCCTGCAACCTGCTGCAGAATCTAATTTGAATACTTATTCCTTCAAACCATGCTCCTAGGATCCTCCTCCTGAGCAGAGCATCTAACAATGTCATGTCATACCAGCTGAGGCTCCTGGTAGTACCTAAAGAATCACTCTTTCTCGCCACATCTTCCCTCTCAGTAACTGACACCAATCTTGTATCCAAGATCTGTGAAAATTTCTGAATATGCTTAAATAGAAACCCTACTGTTAAATTTCTGATTTACTTCTCCTACTTACATTAAGTTATTAATCTGAAATCTTCAGCATTAACATCGAAGTAAATACATTAACAACCTACACATATAGATCTAAACTGAATAACATGCACAATGACAAAGTGACACACAAGGATTTTTTGGATAACTGTCCCCGGAAAAACACAATGCAGGAAAACAGGTCTTCTGGCTGCTGGAGGGTTTTTTATTATTAAGCAGAATCTAAGTACAACAGATCTGGGCACCAAACTGGTTAACCCAACAAAGAAATAAAAATTGAAACTACACCTTTGTTTGGAGACAGAAAACTGATTGATTCACACCCTCCAACGAGATTTACAGAACTCAGCCTTTTTCGGTCTGCAGAAACCCCAACGTTGCTCTGAAGACCTTTGTGTTAGCCCTACTGGCCTGTGTCAGCCCCTGCGCTACTCAGGAAGGGCCTGCGTCACCCTAGACTGGGTTACGCTGCCCCTGTGTTGCCCTGGCTGGCCAGCATCAATCCTCCTGGGACTGCATCAGTCCTCCAGCCTCTTGCTTCCTCTGCATTGCCCCTGTTGGGCTATGGCTACTCTGCGTAGCTCCAGCGTCCTCTACACTGCTCTAGTCCGTTGCTTCTCTGCCCTCGTTGCACTCTTGGCCTGGGATCAAACCATCCCCCTCACCAATACTGCCCCTCGTTGTAGCTGAAACACTTCTGAAATTCTTAGCAAACCACACCGTAGAATTCCAGCTTAGTTTCAGTGCTCTGTCGCTGTGTGTGTGTTCTCCAACTGACCCTAAGCCCTCTTCTTATACTTTTCTCGTTGAAACATCAACAGTCGTGATCTAATCTTGAATCGACAGCTAAGATTAGAAGATGCTTGATCCGCGTGACTTAAGTCATTTTCATCACATGTTTAATTTAATTAACTTTAATCTTTTAATTTTCCTAAGTTAGACTTAGGGTCCTTAATTAAAAAGATTAATTATTTAAATATCTCTTAAACGGGATGGAATTTCTTAAAATGCTTTCTAGTTCTTGGAGATCTTATGTACTCTAGTCCCTCCACAAAGTTTGGGAGCTAGAGCAAATCCGATGCTACCCCAACACCCAAAAATCAACACTCCCTCTTAGCGAGGAATGTGCTCTAGCAACAATACTTCACCCCGAAGTTCTGCACTGATCTCCGGTGTGGGTCTCTGCATTGATGCTTGGCCTGCTACCCTTCATCACTGCATTGTTGTTGCTCTCCCGTGTTGAAAACTGTAACTAGGTCGGTCTTCATGTTGACTATGTAATTATGTAATTATGAAAAAGAAGAAGTCAAAATAATATAGATTATTGTTGTATTTGCTTCATGAGTTTCATGAGCATAATTTATTAAGTAAATGGACTTCTTCTTGATGTCCATTTTGAGTTAAGTGTCAAATCTTGTCTAGCTATATGCTCCATGACCTTGTGGAATAAGCTCACAACAACTCTCAATGCAACGTTGGAAGACAAGCTCCTAAAACAGTGAAAACAGTTGTCACCTTACTGGAATACTCCTTGGAGAAGTCGGCCTCATAACAGTTGGACAAGTTGGCTTAAGATCAGTCACACCTTTTCATACATTGGTTGGCTTCATTACAGGTTGTGACAACTATAAATACCCAACTAAGTTGCGTAGAACAGAGATACATTACCTCGCATATCTCTGAAATTTGCAAATCAAATCTCAAGAAATTTGCGGATCAAATCTCATGAAATTTGCAGATCATATCTCTGAAATTTGCGGATCAATCTCAAGAATATTTGCGGATCAAAGCTCAGCGTAATTGCGGATAAAAAGGGAGTATATAAGTGCGAACAGGACAGTGAATAAGAGCAGTATATGTATACGGATAAGTGCAGGAAGGGTAGCATATAAGAGCAACATATGAATGCGGATAAGTGCAGGAGTAGACTTTAGAAGACTATTGCAAGGATAAGTTGTTGATATACATTGTTAAGGGTTGTGATAACAAGATAGAATTAGCAGAGATTGAGACAGTGATCATAAGGTGAAGAGGCAGTAATAGTGAGGATGGTAAATCTACGATTCACCTTCCTACTGTTCAAGCAATTCAACTACAAGCATATGCAAGGTGAAGATCAAGTGCTGATGCAAAACTAAGCAATTTGGTGAAGGGAAGATTCAAGGTTGAAGAAGCTGAATCAAGGTCTTGGAAGCATATATAGGTCAAGGGTCTAAGTCTGAGTCATCGTACTTGTCATTTGAAGATCTATAAGAAGAATTGTGAGTTTTCCTCTCCAAGAGGGAGAGGTTTTTGCCCTGGCTCTAGGAGCCTAACTTTTGTGTCTTGTGCATTTTGATAATTGACTTGATGAAAGATTAACTAAACTAAAAGAAGAGAAGACATAAGTATCACAAGTAAGGTCACAAGTAATTATCAAGAAGAGAATTTGTATTAACCTCCAGCCCTCCAAATTCTCAACATCCCTGCTGCCCATGACGTTGTCGCCGCCATTGCTACATCCGTACTGCAGCTCCCTCTCAAATTGCTGCATCGTGCTACCCATAGCACTGCCACTGCTAATCTACTACACTGCAACTCAATTGCTAAGAGTAAGCAACTGAAGGACTCCTACCCAATCTTTGACAGACAAGTCAATTGGGTTGCATCTTCATCACTGAAACTCCATAGGTTGTTGCTATGTGTTGTCCTCTGGAGGCTGTTGCGTTGTCGCAGCTCTACACTGCGTAAGCAGACCTCCTCTGTGTTGCCTCTGCGTTGATTTCCCCTACGTTGTGTTGTCCTCCTGAAGCCTCTGCGCTGCATAAGCAAGCCTGCTATGTGTGGTTGAAGTCACATCAGCCCCTCTGCGTTGTTGCTACTATGTTGTTGCTGCATCTGCACTGCACTGCTCCCTTTCAGCATCTAGCTCTGCCTCTACTCCATCCATGATCTTTTGCATCCACTACTCCACTTGTCCCGCTACTGTCTTAAGGCTCCCGTAGCTCGTATGTGATCCAAGAGTTGGGCTACTCAAGGATCCTACCCCTCACTCTGTAGTTGCTCTACAGATCAAGATCGCCCCACTTTCGTGGTTCATGAGCGCTCATGGCTACGTCATCTTCGAAGCCATTGTCTGCTATAGCAGCCTTGGAACTAGAAGCTTCCTTGTCCTTTTATTTCTGAGGACAATTGCTGGCGAAATTTCCAAGTTCGCCACACTGGAAACATTTGATCTTCGACAGATCACGCTTATTTTTCCCTTGTTGCCCCTTTGATGCCAAGGCTGCATCTTCTTCTTCTTCCTCCTTCACTTTGCTCGAACCTGTGTTATACTGTCTTTTGGTCAGCCGACGGATTTCCTCTTATCGAAGGATAGCCCACATGTTGTCCCAGTTGGGAAGGTCCACTTTGCCCAAGAGACTTTGGACAAAAGTTTCCCAGTCCTCTGTGATTGCATTGAGAGCAATCCTCACCATGACATCGTCATCTACCTTGACCCCCATGCCAGTCAGCTGATCCCGAATCGATTATAGTCTGGATAGAAAAGGGTCAATCTCCTCTCCCTTGGCCACCATGAATAACCTTAGTTGGTTCTCCAGAAGCATTTTTCTCTAGATGGATCTTCCTTCATACAATGTGGTTAGGGCTACCCACATCTCATGAGTCATCGCCTTCTCTGCTATGTGTGGTACCACAAGATCTTTTACCCCGTCCATGATGAAGCGCTTGCCATGTGCCACTGCTTCATTATGCTCTGCCAGGAGTTTTGCATCGGTCGGTGTAGCCAAGACTTTCTCTGCATGCTCCCTTAAGCCGTATGCCTCCATGACTACCAAGATTCTGGCCTTCCAGATTGCAAAGTTGGACAAGCCGTCCAACCTATCTTGATCACGAAGTCCATGTGGCGCCATCTGCTCAGATATTTGTCGGAACTGTTCCTTCTCTCTCTGCTAGAGACTCAGATCTAGGGTCCTTGGCGAGAAAGGCACCCTTTGCTCCCTCTAACAACTGACTCCCTCTCTTGGAATCCTGCCAATCACAACGAATCATCTCTCTTCGAACCTCTGATCGATCTTTAGACTTCTTTGGCATGAAATCTTCTAAGAAGTTGTTCTCCTCTTGCTCTTTGTCAACTTCGCTTAGGCTAAATTCTGTACCAGTAGAATCTTCACCCCACCAGCGACTGCTGAAGGTCTGCAGCTTCAGTTGCCGAATCACGACACTCTGCACAGCAATCAGCCTCTGGACTGCGTCACCCCAGCTGGCCTCTGGGTGAACAGACTGACCCAGCGTAGCCTTTGCGGAGCAACTGTGTTGCGCAGGCTGCTCCTACGTCCCTCTGGGTGGCTCTACGCTGCCTCTGCATCACCTAGTAAGGACTGCATCAGCCCTCTGCGTGGCTCTGCTGTTTTTGCATCCCTCTGTTGTCGCGCTGCCCTCTACGGGTTATTTGTTGCTACTGCTTTCTTTGCTGCTTTCTGCGCACAAATTCTTCAGCCTTCTTGATGGAGATTCAACTAGATATGCAATCGCTCTGATCCCATGTGAAAATTTATGAATATGCTGAAAAAGAAACCCTAATGTTAAATTTCTTATTTACTTATCCTACTTACATTAAGATATTAATTTGAAATCTTCAGCATTAACATTGAAGTAAATACATTAACAACCTACACGTACAGATCTAAACTGAATAACATGCACAATAACAAAGTGACACACAAGGATTTTCTGGACAACTGTCCCTGGAAAAACACAATGCAGGAAAATCGGTCTTTTCGCTGCTGGAGGGTTTTTTATTATTAAGCAGAATCTAATTACAACAGATCTAGGCACCAAACTGGTTAACCCGACAGAGAAATAAAAACTGCAGCTATACCTCTATTTGGAGACATAAAACTCACTGATTCACACCCTCAATGGGATTTACAGAACTCGACCTTTTCCGGTCTGTAGAAACCCCAGCGCTGCTCTGAAGCCCTTTGCGTCAGCCCTGCTAGTCTGTGTCAGCCCCTGCGCTACTCTAGAAGGGCCTGCATCGCCCTAGACTGGGTTACGCTGCCCTTGCGTTGCCTTGGTTGGCCAGCGTCAGTCCGTCAGCCTCTTGGCACTGCGTCCACCCTCCTGGCCTCCTGCTGCCCCTATTAGGCTATGGCTGCTCTGCGTAGCTGCTGCTTCCTCTACGCTGCTCTGGTCTGCTGCTTCTCTGCCCTCGTTGCACTCTTCACCTGGGATCAAACCATCCCCCTCGCCAATACTGCCCCTCGCTGCAGCTGAAACACTTCTGAAATTCTTAGCAAACCACGCCCTAGAATTCCAGCTTAGTTTTAGTGCTCTACCACTCTGTGTGTGTTCTCCAACTGACCCCAAGCCCTCTTCTTATACTTTTCTCGTTGAAACATCAACAGCGTGATCTAATCTTGAATCGACGGCTAAGATTAGAAAATGCTTGATCTACGTTACATAAGTCATTTTCATCACATGTTTAATTTAATTAACTTTAATCTTTTAATTTTCCTAAGTTAGACTTAGGGTCCTTAATTAAAAAGATTAATTAATTAAATATCTCTTAAACAGAATGGAATTTCTTAAAACACTTTCTGGGTCATGGAGATCTTATGTAGTCTAATCCCTCCACAAATTTTGGGAGCCAGAGAACATCCGATGCTACCCCAACACCCCAAAATCTCAAAAAGATCCCCTTGGATATACCCACAGGCTATCCCAGCAACATGTATGACTGCACTTGTCTGATGCCAAGCACTACAGCTACATCCAAGGTTGCCCCCTCTGAATATAGAAGCGCTTGTTTATCTCGGAACAAAACTCTAATTCGAACATCCTCCAAGATTGATACTAAGAGCACGTGTACCATCAACCCTGGAACAAATAACATCCTTATCACCTCCGGAAATCCTCCTAACTCTCTCTGGAATCTGACACATCCAACCCTCTACACTGCACACATGGTACTAGTGTTGAAAAATGTGTAACTAGGTTCGGTCTTCATAAATATGAAATGTACTTTTGATTCTTGTATTTTGTAAAATGAAAGAAAAAATTATTATTATTTTTTAGCATGGGTTTCATGCTCAAGGTCTCTTACTTTAGAGGTCAAGCACCCATTGAGTGCTTCTAGGTTTTGTCCTAGGTAGAGAAGTCAAAAGCCATTGTCATAAGTTGAAGACCCCATTAGACACATTGTATCTTGCAAAGAAAATTATTTTGTCATTAAAAGTGTCAAAATACCCTTCAAGACCAAGTCAGCCTGGCAGTGGAGAAGTCGGCCTATTTTGAGGAGCCACGTCCACCTTAAGAAGCCTATAAAAAGAAGGGAACTCAACCTTCTTAGATCACATTCATCACTCACTCATTCAATTGAAGGAGAAGAACAAGAAGGCTAGTGAAGAAGGAAGAGGAAGAAGAATGATTTTTTTGGGGCTAATTCTCTCTCACACATGTAAAGAATGAAGCTAGGGTTTGTTGCTTCAAGGTCGAAATTTTATATCTGCTGGAAGAGGATCGAAATTGTTGGAAGAAGGGCCTAATAGGTCACCTACTAGCCCTAGACATGGAAGCAAGGCAAGCGATGTTGCTAAGAGGCCTTGGAAGGCTAATTTCGCTCACACGTGTGATTAGCAGTTGTAGGGGAGCGAAAATTTCAGACCTGCAGTAGAGGCTGAAATTCTGAAGCTGGGAGTAGAAGTTGTGTCGCTGGAAGAGATTTGACTGAGTTTGAAATGGATAAGGAAAGCATATCATCAGGAAAGGTTGGACTTGGTCTTGGAGGGTATTGGTCTTCGTCTAGAGGTCTTGGAATTCATCAAGTGAAAAATCTATAAGAAGAGAAGAGATTTCGCTGGTTTTCCTCTCAAGTGGAGAGGTTTTGGCCTGAGCTTGCAGCATACATTATGTGTTCTTGTGTACAATTGTTCTTCTTGTTTTGGTAGTTGTTTGATGATATACAAACATAATAATAAGTGAAGAAGCTAATAAGAAAAAGTAAAAAGACATCACAAGCAATTATCATAAAAAGAGAAATCTTCTTAACTATTGCCCTATAGATTTCTTAACATGGTTTCAGAGCTAAGGTTGGCTAAGGGCATAATGAGGATCTCCTCTACGTTGAAGATGTCCCTAAAGAAATGTATGAAGGTGGAAAGTCAACTCAAGAAGAGCATCAAAGAAGCATGGGATCTCCTATTTTCTTCTAAGAAAGAAGTGACCAAAACACCTACAAAGGATGAAGGACTATTCTCAACACTCACTGGCACATTTCAAGATGAGAATATTTGGGTAATTACTAATCGACAGTGGAGCATCAAGACATATGACAGGTCATCATAATAAATTGAAGATATTATCAAAAGAGAAGTCCTCTTAATCCATAGAACTTGGTGACAATAAAAGCTACCCTGTAAGAGGAATTGGATCAACTTCACTTGAGTTGGAGAACAGAGGAAACATTCATCTCAATAATATTTTATTTGTTCCAGGTTTGCACAAGAATTTACTTTCCATTTCATGTTTAGAAGACAAGGGTGATAGAGTTGCTTTCATTGATGGAAAGGTTGTAGTATGGGGTAAAAACTCAAGCATAGAAGATGCAAGAATGATTGGGATTCGTGAAGGAAGACTTTACAGATTGTTAACTCCCCTTGCTCAAGTTGTGGTTCACATTGAAGTTAGCCCATGTGAATTTTGGCATAGAAGATTTGGTCATCTTCACTACAAAATATTACCAACTCTGAATTCAATAGTGAATAGCAGCCCCGAACTAAAAGAAGATCATGAAGGAGTATGCAAGGGATGTGCAATGGGTAAGAACACCAAGAGACCATTTGGAAGCAGTGCTTCTAAAGTCAAAAGAAATCTTGGATCTTATTCATTCTGATGTTTGTCGTCCTATGACTCCAAAGTCACTTGGAGGTCATCTATATTATGTCACATTCATAGATGACCATTCAAGGAAAACTTGGGTTTACCTGATGAAATCCAAGGATGAAGTATTTATCAAATTTCAAAAATTCAAAGTTGAAGTAGAGAACCTTACAGAAAAGAGAATCAAGATATTATGGTCTAATAATGGAGGAGAATACACATCTAAGGAAATTATAGCCTCGTGTAGGGAGTATGGGATTAAGAGGGAGTTGATAGTCCCATATAACCCATAGCAAAATGGAGTTGCAGAACGAAAGGATCAGTCCATTGAAGAAAGTGTAAAAGCTATGCCATGTGATCAAGATTTGCCAAAATTTTTGTGGGGTGGAGGAATGAAGACAATTGCATACGTACAAAATCAAAGTCCCCACAGGTCACTAGATAATATGACTCTTGAAGAAGTATTCACTGGGAAGAAACTAAGTGTGGATCATCTCTGAATTTTTGGTTGTCTTGTCTATATTCATATACCGAAGGACAAGAGAAAGAAGTTGGATCCATCAGCCATGAAGGGAACATTTGTTGGCTATAGCAATTCTTCTAAGGCCTATAAGATCTACATAAAAGGACATCGAATAGAAGTCAGTCAAGATGTGATATTTGATGAAAGTATTGCATTCAAGAAATCAAAGGATCTCCCTATGAACTATCATGATGAAGAACTACCAGTATTTGGAGAGGGAGTTATTAGGGAGGAAGAAGAATCAAATCATGAAGACGAAGGTCCCTATGAACCTATACAACCTGTGGTAATTCCCAACCCAATTGGTTGAAATCTACTTTATTAGACGCAGAGGGACATGGAACGGCTAAAGGCATAATTAGGGAAAGCAAGAAGCCCAAAAGATAATTATGGGTATGTAGCATATATGACAAAACTAATAGAAGCAGAGCTACCACCTTAGAAGAAGTTGTCAATCATCAAGAATGGAAAGATGCCATGAATGAAGAATATCAATCGATAATGAAGAATGGGGTATGGGAGATCATGCCTAGTCCTAAAGACAAGTCTTTGGTAACTTCCGAGTGGCTTTACAAGATAAAGCATGCGGCAGATGGAAGCATTGACAAGTGTAAGGCAAGATTTGTGGCTAGGGGCTTCTATCAACAAGAAGGCATCGATTATGAAGAGACATTTGCTCCAACAACAAGGTATAAAACTATACGATCATTGGTCTCTTTGGTAGCATCGATGGGATGGAATATTCATCAAATGGATATCAAGACTGCATTCCTGAATGGCACAATTGATGAGGATGTCTACATAGAACAATCATTGGGATTTGAAGTCAAAGGTAGAGAGGCATATGTCTGCAGGTTGAAAAAGGCATTATATGGCCTTAAGCAGGCACCAAGGGCGTGGTATGCAAGGATGGATGCATACCTACAAAGATTGGGCTTCACAAAGAGTTTTGTTGATCTAAATCTCTACATCAAGGTTGTAAAAGATGAGCCTGTGATTATTCTTCTGTATGTGGATGATCTTCTCTTAACAGATGTAGAAGGTCGAATCCAAGAATGTAAGAAGCAGCTAGCAGCAGAATTCGATATTAAATATCTTGGGTTGATGCACTACTATTTGGGACTAGAAGTTTGGCAGGGACCTAATGAGATCTATCTAGGTCAAGGGAAGTATGTGATCGAGATGTTGAAGAGGTTTGACATGATGGATTGCAAACCAATGACAACCCCGATGATCACAAAATTGAAAAGACTAAGGAATTATGAATCAAGCCCAGTGGATTCGACCAAGTATATACAATCGATTGGCTCACTGATGTACTTGGGGAATACTCAACTAGACATATTTTTTGCAGTGAATGTTCTCAGTTAGTTCCAAGTGGAGCCAAAGCATGATCATTGGATAGCAGCCAAGCATATTCTGAGATATCTGCAAGGATCAATCCACTATCGCCTGAAATATGAAAGAAGGAACAATGTCCACTTGATTAGATATATAGATTCCGACTGGGGAGACAGTAAGCAAGATGGAAGGAGCACTACAAGAGGGTGTTTTAGTTTTTGGGATCCTCCATGGTCTCATGGATGAAGAAAGAGCAAGAATCGATTGGAGAGGCTGAATACATTGCATCCAGTGAAGTAGAGAAGTTGTCTAGTTGAGGAAGTTGTTGTCCAACTTGTTTAAAGGACTAATGGACACTACAGTGATACATTGTGATAACACCAATTGTATAAGATTGTCTGAAGACCTACTGTTTCATGGAAAGACAAAGCACATAAACAACAAGTATCACTACATTTGAAAGCTAGTATAGGATGGTGTGTTGCAGCGACAGTATATCTCCACCAATGAGCGAGTAGCTGACATATTGAGAAAATCTCTTCCTAATAAGAAGCTTGTGTATTTGAGACACAAGCTTGGTCTGGTTGATATATCCTCCCTAGTTGAGAGGGAGAAATAGGCACATCATTCTTGTCTTCACTTGGGAAGATAGAATGGAGGATTGGGTAAACATTTGGCATATGATACTCTTTGAGGATGAGGTAGGGCATCCAAAATAAGAGTATTCGAACACCGACATTCTTTGAGGACTAGCTATCCAAGATAAGAATAGTCCAAGAAGGACATAATCTGTGAACACCCGAGTGGGGTATGTACCTTGAGAGACAATGATGATGGTGTCTATAAATCATTGGTCTCGCCAGCATTGTGCTATGATCTTGTGGAGAGATAGAGCTATTAGTCAAGGCCTTGCTATGTGACAATGTTGGTTGTTATGATGCTAAACAGATGGGTTATCAATCTGACTCTTCTTATGAGATCTCTTCAGATTGAGAATGTCCATGTACCATTTATGAATACCTCCCTAGTTAAGAGGGAGAGTTGAAAAATGTGTAACTAGGTTCGGTCTTCATAAATATGAAATGTACTTTTGATTCTTGTGTTTTGTAAAACGAAAGAAAATTTATTATGTTTAGAGCATGGGTTTCATGCTCAAGGTCTTTTATTTTAGAGGTCAAGCACCCATTGAGTGCTTCTAGGGTTTGTCTTAGGTCAAGTAGTCAAAAGAGTCATTGCCATAAGTTGAAGACCCCATCAGGCAGCTGAGAAGTCGGCCTATTTTGAGGAGCCTCATCCAACTTAAGAACCCTATATAAAGGAGGGAACTTGACCTCCTTGAGACACATTCACTTCTCATCTCATTCAAGCAAAGGAGAGCAGAAAAAGGCTAGCGAAGAAGGAAGAGGATGAAGGAAGAAGTTTCTAGGCTAATTCTATCTCACATGTGCGAAGAAGGAAGGCTAGGGTTTGCTACTTCAAGGTGGAAATTCTCTATTTGCTGGTAGTGGATCAAAGTTGCTAGAAGAAGGGCCTACTAGGACACCTTCTAGCCCTAGACAAGGAAGCAAAGCAAGCGAAGTTGTTGGGAGGCCTTGGAAGGATAAATTTTGCTCACATGTGTGGATGCAGTAGAAATTGTTGGGGGGGCGAAAATTTCAGACCTACAATATAGGCCGAAATTCTGAAGTTGGGAGTGAAGTTGTGTTGTTGGAAGAGATTTGACTGGGTTTGACTTGGAGAGAAAGAAAGCACATCATCAAGAGAGGTCGGACTTGGTCTTGGTCTCTTGGAAGGGTATTGGTCTTGGTCTACTGGTCTTGGAATTCGTCAATTGAAGAATATATAAGAAGAGGAGATTTACGGGTTTTCCTCTCAAGTGGAGAGGTTTTGGCCATGGCTTGCAGCCTATATCCTGTGTACTTGTGTACTATTGTTCTTCTTGCTTTGGTAGTTTTTTTATGATAAACGAACATAATAATAAGAGAAAAAGCTAATAAATAAGAAATAAAAGTAAAAATATATCACAAGCAGTTATCATAGAAAGAGAAATCATCCTAACTTTTGATCTCTAGATTTCTCAACACTTCGATCCCAGTAACTTCGACCCTAGTAACTTTTCCAGTAATTTCGACTAAGCAACTTCGGAATTTTGTTGCACATGAGAGAGAGAGAGAGACCCAAAAATCTTTGACTCTAGCTTCCTTCTTGAACTTCGCTTGCCTTAGGACTAGTTTTTGAGATCGAACTTCTTCTTTTGCTTATTTGTATGTCTGAGATGCATGTACTTCAAATGAAGTCGAATGCTTCTTATATATAGGCTTTCCAAGGGTACAAATTGCCTCCATGAGGCCGAATTATTGTAGCTAGGTTGACTTGTCTTGGAGGGTCTTTTATGACTCAAATAAATTTCTTTTACATAATATAAGATTCCCAGAGGGGTATTACATATTACAATGACTCAATTAACTCCTACCATGAAGTGCCCCATTGATTCCATGACTTATAAGCCCTTTTACTTGATTATTCTAATGATTTTTTGTATTGGAGGGCAAGGGGACGCATTGGATCTTATGCAGGATTGCAGTTGGATTGCCATTTGGGGCTTGGTCTCCCTATATAGGGTCCTAGACTGTCAGAGGGCCACATTGGCACTTGTAGGGTGAGAATTGAGAGCCATGGGCCTCCACCATAGCCAAGATTACTTGATGGATCCCCAGTAGCGTTCATTGATTGCTCCTATTCCACCTTTTGGATGAGGATGATGCACCAGGTTCACCATGCCCAGTCGGCTCCATAGATGCACTGCATAACAAATATTTGGCCTGGTGTTCACAAGATAATTCAGCGAGCCAATCAATTTACGATACATGGTGGGATCAACCAAATCAAAATCATTGTCCCAAATCTTTTTCAAATTCGTCACCATAGTAGTGTCCATGGACTTTCATTCCATCATTCCAAATCTCTGAAGAATCGAAACAATGTATTTTCCTTGGCCTACAAAGATACCATCAGGTTTTTGCCAAATTTCCAATCTCAAATAGTAATGCATAAGGCCAAGATCCTTCATCTCAAATTTAGAAACCAACTCCCTCTTACACTGGATAATCTGAACTTCAATCCTTGTCAGAAATAAGTCATCTACATACAATAGCAATATCAGGGGTTTCCCTACAACAACTTTGAAATATATGTTTGGATCAGCATCACTCTTCTTGAAGCCAAGACTCAACAGATAACCATCAATGCGGGAGTACCATGCACAAGGGGCCTACTTCAGGCCATACAGGGCCTTCTTTAATTTACAGACATGTGTCTCTCTATCATGGACCTCAAAACCTTGAGGTTGTTCAATATAGACTTCTTCAATGACCCCATTCAGAAAAGCAACTTTGACAACCATTTGATGCAACTTCCAATCTGCAATAGATGCAAGAGCAATAACAAATCTAATAGATGCATACCTAGCAACAGGAACAAAGATGTCTTCATAATCCTCTCCCTCTTTCTAGGAGAATCCACGAGCCACAAATCTAGCCTTGTATTTCTCAACACTTCCATCAGCAGCGTGTATTATCTTGTAGACCCATTTTGAAGGTACAACAAATTTCCCTTAAGGTCTAGGCACGATTTCCCAAATATCATTCTATAATATGGATTGACATTCTTCAATCATCGCATCTTTCCATACTTGTTCTTCAACAGCCTCTTCATAAGAAGATGGTTCAGACTCGATGATCTTACACATCAAGGTTGTATAACTGGAATATTTCTTTGGCTTCTTGCTTTCCCTGAAAGTTCCACAAGCAGCAGCATGACCTTCAGCTTCCTTCAATGTTTTCTCTAGCCAGGCAGGTATCTTCCTTGTCTTAGCTACAGGAGCTTTTGTAGATTCAACAAGTTCATGAACAATGTGTTCTTCATGTGGGGCTTCATTCATAAGTTCAGGTTCTTTAGACCTTGATTCCACATTCTTTGGGGCCACCTGTACTTCATCATCAAAGTCCAAGTGTGAACCCTTGGACTTCCATAATGCAGCATCCTCATTAAAAATAACATCCCTACAAGTCTCAATATATCGTTGCCCTAGAATATAGACCCTAAAGGCCTTTGAATTCTCATTGTAGCCAACAAAGGTACCCTTCTTTCTAGATGGTTCCAACTTTGTCCCTTTCTCTTTGGGTACATGAACGAAAACAAGACAAACAAAGATTCTTAAATGTTCAACTTTTGGTCTCTCACCTGTAAAGACTTCTTCAAGAGTCTTATAATCCAAAATTCGATGTGGGCAACAGATTTGAACATAGACAGCAGTCCTTGCAGCTTCTCCCCAAATAAACATAGGCAACTCTTGGTCATGAAGCATAGCTTTGGCAGCTTCATTATAGTTTTGTTCTTTCTTTCAACAATTCCATTTTGTTCGGGGTAGTAGACAATTATCAGCTCCCTCTTAATTCCAGCATCCCTACAGAAATCAATCAATTCATTTGATATATATTCCCCGCCATTATCAGACAATAGAGGCTTGATTCTTCTCCCTGTAGCATTTTGAACTTGTGCTTTGAATTCACGAAACTTCTCAAATACTTGATCCTTGGTTTTCAAGAGATATATACAAGTTTTGCGAGAATAATCATCAACGAAAGATACATAGTACAAGCATCCACCCAATGTTTTATCAGGCATGGGCCCATAGACATCAAAATTCATAAGATCCAATATTCGTTTGGATCAACTATCACTGCTAGTGCATCTTCCTTTAAAACATTTCCCAAGGGAACGTCCTTTGCATACTCCATCATGGTCTGTTTTAAGTTCAGGTACACCTTTAACAAAATCTTTCAATCTACCCAAAGATTTGTAGTGCATATGAGCGTACCTTCGATGCCAAATCTCACTAAGTTCAGTAGTGTTGTGTAGAATAACTTGGATTGAGCGACCAAGTAGACGATATAGTCCTCCAACTCGTACCCCAATGAATTTAGCAGTTTCAAAGTATGCATTCTTCTTCCATACTAAGACTTGACCATCAACAAAAGAAACTTTATATCCTTCGTCTTCAAGAGATGATATGGACAACAATTTTTTCTTCAAACCAAGAACATATAAGATATTGTTAATAGATACATTACCTCTGGATTCCAATTGGAAGGATGACGTACCAATGCCCTTAACTTCATATTTTCCATTGTCTCCAAGCTCAACCTTTTGAGCAATCTTCTTTTAAGTCGATTCTGATAGATGATCACGATTTCCAGTCATGTGACTAGAGCCACTATCCTCTAACCAGATTTCATTATGTCTTTCAACGGAAAATGTAAGAGCATAATAAAATAAGTATTCAGATTCATAATCATGTCTACTATGCCTCCTCTTTGAAGATGGCTCATTTAGATCAGCAGCTAAAGCATGATGCCTTCCTCTTCTTTTCCGATCATCATTCCTTTCATGGTCAACGGAAACATTGAACATTTGATAGATCATTTCTAGCTCTTTTATCTCTTTTGTCTCTTCTATATCTTCTATCTTGAGAGGGAGGACGAGGTCTTCTTTGTGAAGTAGATTCCTTCTTTGGAGCAGATCTAGAACCTTGTCTTTTACTAGCACTTCTTTGAAACTTTCCAAAATTAGGTTTCTTCTTATTTCCCTTAGCCTGGGCTGCAAAGGCTTCTATACTTGGATCTCCAATGTCTCCTCTAGAAAGGAGTCTTGACTCTTCTTGAGTACATGTTGCCCATAGCTTGTCAAAATTTGGAGCATTTTCTCTTGCACCAATACCTAATGCAAACAAATCCCTAGATCTAGGTAGACCACCCAAGGCTACAGCTACCAATTCCTTGTCAGAAACATCTTCAATAGCTTTGAGTTGTTCTCTTATTTGAGACATCCTGACAAAAAATGATGCCACTGTGTCATTCTTTGTCATCTGATATTACAAATTTGTCCCCTTAGATTGATGAATTGATTGACACTGTTAATGGTATACAATCCAATAATAGCATCATACATAGCCTTGGAAGTTTTATGTTCAGCAATATAGGGAGTCAAATGATTCCTAACAAAATCTAATATGATACTTCTTGCCAAAATATCATCTTCATGAAACTTCTCCTTTCCTGCTTGATCAGATGGTTCAATAACTTTACCTGTGACAATTCCTCAAACTTTGTTTCTTTCAAGAATTATTTCAACCCTGGCTTTCCATGCCCTGTAGTTAGTAGCTCCTTCAAGCTTGATTTCAGTCTTCAGGAAGGAATTCATGATGAAGATTGTTAGTCACAATAGAGGACAGAACCCAAAACTCTTAAAAGTACCTTTTAGATGCCCTTAAAGTGCTCTTCAAGATGATCTCTCTACTCTTTTTCCTTCACCAAAGCTCTGATACCATGTTGAAATTCTAGTGAAGCTAGGACTAGAATAATTTTTCATAGTTGATAACTACTTCTAATGATGCAACCAATTCTTTCTTTACACTTCAATCATCAAGTAGCTATACATGAAAAACTTCAACCATTAAATTCTTCAATAAGAGCAGTAAATAGAGATCACAATAAGCGATGAACAATAGACAAGAGACCAAGAATTAGGCTCACATCCAAAGCAAAACCCACAAGGGGAAAACCCAACCAAAATTCTTTCCTTATGAGAGAGAGATTTTGTCCATCAAAAGTACATGAAGAATATTCTAATAAATCCAACTCTGACCTCAATAGAGTCCCAGTCAAAGCTAGTCAACACGAGAGAAAAAGTCAACTTCTGGTCAACTTAAAGAGTCTGCACAGTGAGGCCGAATTTTAGCCCCGAGGTGGTTGAGTAGAGAGACCGAAATTCGGTCCTAAAGTAGCCACAGAAAAATCAATGCACCAGTCAAGAAGTCTTGATCAAATAAATGGTCTTAGGATGCGGTTAATGTTGGTCAATGTCCTAACACAAGAGCAAAATTACAGTCAACTGGAGTCAACAAACGTCAAAGATATTTGGGCCTCCAAGATGATCTGTGCAGAAGTCAAACAAGTGCCAAAGATGCTCAAGTCAATACAGTCAACGCTGCTCCAAAAGAAAAGTCAAAGTTGTAGAAAATCCACGAAATTTTGATCTGTTAATATGAGAAATCTGAAATAAAATTTCTTCTCACATAAACACGGAATTTCTCTACTAGATGCAGTGGAATAGGAACAAAATAAAAGCACAACCACACAATTCAACAACATAGAATTGTCTAGGGAACCTGACTGGGAAAACCCTCTTGATGAGAATTATATTTATAGAAAAAACTAAGCAATTCTTAGAAAATAATTGTTTCAATCTGAAAGCAACCTAGTTTTCTTACCTTAAACCAGGCTTGAAACCCTTGCAAGACTATTGATCTTTGTTTCCCTCTACCAATTTATGCACAATATTCTCTTGCACACTCTTCCTCTCACAAGCTCCATGCACAAACTTGTGCTTTCTATTGCTCGGTATCACCAACTCGTGCTCACCAGAACAATGATTAAACTTGTGCCTTCGTTCCTCCTTTTAAAGGCAATTTGAACGTTTATAATTAGTGAGTTTTCTAATTAAGGAGTTTGTTTTTGTGATTGATTGAGTTAGCATGAGTTAATTGTTCATGCAACTCATCCTATTTCAAGTCAACCACTTAAAAATCAATCACTTGTGTTTTTCCTCAATCAACTCACACTAGAAAATCAAGAACTCGACTTCCAATTTTAACACATCAGTTAACTGCATTCTAACTCGCCTTATTTTTTAAAGACTGATTCCTAAATTATAGGAACTCATACTAATTTATAGGGAATCTCCTAATTTTTAGGAACTCGAGTCATGCACAAGAAGGAACTCGTTTTGGCTCCTATGATTAAGGCACAAATAAAGGAACCCTTTTCTTGCAAATATTTTCAACACTCCCTCTTAGCGAGGAAGGTGTTCCTAGAAGAACCTTGTCCACCTAGATCTATCTCCAACATTACCATGCTCTTTTTTGCTGCAGTTGCTCCCTCTAAACTAGAAGGCTTCCCTGCTTTCTTCTATGAAACCTGCTTTGAAGACCTATCTTTCCCACCATGCTCCGCGAGTCTACCACTTCAGTCATAAGTGCCATGTACCATGTGTCCCTTTGTGGTTGCTTCCTCTGGCTGAAAGTGATACTAGAAGATCCAACTCTCTCCTGATCGCCCTTAAACAAATCCTCTACCCACTTGGCTCGAACTCTCCCTATACTAGAAGTCTCTGACTGAGTGGCTACCTCCACTCGCCCTGGGCTATGGTCCTCGTTGTCATCATCCTGTTGGTCAGCCCAATTTCCAACTAGCTTATAGACTGAAATTGAGACACTAGTTGAGGCTCCATCTAGAGAGCTCTACCCTGCTCCCGCTCAACCACCACTTCTGTACTCTGAGCTCTCCCTGCCTTGTTGCTCAAGGTTGCTCCCTCTGAATGCGTGCATCTCCAACTCCACAATCTGCCACTATCAATGATAATAGCTCCTTTTGTGTCACTGAACTTTAGCTCACTGATCTGCCCACTAGTAGCCATCTTTGCTCCACTAAGATGGACTACTCCTTGGGACTTCTGGAACTGCCCTCTTATCAACCATATGCCTCCTTACATCAGTTCAACTAGGGCTTCCATAAGTTTGACTCCTAACAGTCCATGACTCCTTTCATGAACAATGTACTTGAGGTCTTCACCTTAGATGCTTGCACTCAACTTGTGTTGGTCTTTATTCTGATCCACGACTCTGATACCATGTAGAAAATCCAAGAAATTTTGATCCGCTAATATGAGCAATCTGAAATAAAATTTATTCTCACATAAACACAGAATTTCTCTACTAGATGCAGCGGAATAGGAACAAAAATACAAGCACAATCACAAAATTCAACAACACAAAATTGTCTAGGGAACCCAACTGGGAAAACCCTCTACTTCAGGAGAATTTTATTGATAGAAAAAAGTTGATCAATTGATCTCTTACAAAATAATTGTTTCAATCTGAAAACAACCTAGTTTTCTTGCCTTGAACCAGGCTTGACACGGTTGTAAGACTGTTGATCTCTGTTGCCCTCTACCAATTTGTGCACAAACTTCTCTTGCACACTCTTCCTCTCACGAGCTCCACGCATAAACTTGTGCTTTCTATTGCTTGGTCTCACCAACTTGGGCTCACCGAAACAATGATTAAACTTGTGCCTTCATTCCTCCTTTTAAAGGCAATTTGAATAGTTAAAATTAGTGAGTTATCTAATTAAGGAGTTTGTTTTTGTGATTGATTGAGTTAACATGAGTTAATTGTTCATGCAACTCATCCTATTTCAAGTCAACCACTTGAAAATCAATCACTTGCGTTTTTCCTCAATCAACTCACATTAGAAAATCAAGAACTCGACTTCCAATTTTAACACATCAGTTAATTGCATTCTAACGCGTCCTAATTTTTAGGGATTAATTCCTAAATTATAGGAACTCATCCTATTTTTTAGGAACTCGAGCCATGCACAAGAAGAAACTCACTCTGGCTCCTATGATTAAGGCACAAATCAAGGAACCCTTTTCTTGCTAATATTTTCAATAAAAGCAGATCAAAAGAATCATTTTTGTCCTTCACACGTGTGGTGATTCTCTTTCAAAATTGCAGATCGAACTTGTTGTGGTTGGTGTGTCAAATGAGTGCCAACGATAGCCCAATTTATATGAGTATGACGTGGGCTAATTAGCCCTAAGTGGGGCCAACTTGTAGGGTTTGCCAAAATTAATTTTGTTCATGATTTTTAATGAAAAATATCGACCGTTGCTATCCAAATTTTCAACAACCTTAAAGTCCCACATTGGACCTTTCAAAGCCCCTTTCAGAACCACATAAATAAGGTGTTGCCATCTGTATTCACACAAGACCTGTTGAAGGCCATGACATGAGGACATAGAATCTGGTGGAAGGGATCTCCATGACAACAGGACCAACCACAACATGCCAGTGGCCACGTGACCACAAGGTGAACAGTTTTAATAAAAGCCTAAGTTTATGTGTTATTTTCCTTACCTGTTTCAAAGGTTGTTTGAGAGAACTCATAGAAGGGGCATAGGCAGACAATGAAGAGTGCAGAACTGCATGGAATTTGCAGCACTGCACAGTTGAAAATTATTAGGTTTATGGCACACAATTAACATAGCTTAAGAATTATCGAGTAAGCCCAATTTCAGGAAATGAGAAGGTCGTCCATTCAAAGATGAAACCTGAAGATGGTAATCAAATTTGAATCTGTGAAATATATTGGTCAATTGGAAATATTTTGGTGTATTTAAAGAAACACTCTCAGAAATGTTTAAATGATTATGTGATCATCTACGACTTTGTCATGGAAAATCAATTTTGATTCACTATCATATTTCATGAAACGAAGTCGATCTTGTTTGAGATAGTCAACTTTGATAGGATGATCACTTCTTTAATTAAAGAGAGACTGAAGATGGTTGGATTCATATAGTTTGATGCCCCATGTATTATTGAAGCTATTGTGAATAATATAAGCATTCAATGGTGTCTCCATATCTCTTTCTTTTTGTTCTGTCTGTTCAATCTTTCATTTCACTACTACAATTTAATTCTGTGATTAAATGTTTTCCTATAGTTGGAATTGATAGTTCTTCCTTAAAATAGTGAGAAGCGTAGCTATGAGTGCATCTCTCCTCTATAATTTTTTACTGCAGGATTTCTTTTAGTCCAAGGGGTGATCAGACCATGTTGAGTTGTAGATCTGATTGACCAAGTTTTTGATCATTTCTTGTTGCTTGACTTAATTCCTCAATGAGGTAGAATGTCGTTCACTCTCCCTTTATGTTGAGAATCTATTACCCAATAGTATATAATGAAGATTAGAACACTTGGTCTTCCATGATTGTTAAATTAATCTTAAAACTAGCTATCTAAGCAAATAGATTAGATCTAGTTACTTGCTGAAATTAACTCTTACATGCAACGAAAATTGCGCAAAGCATTCACCCACAGTGCACAATTAGTTATGCTCTTCTAGATCAGTTCATGATTCAAAATATCTTCAGAACTTTCAAGAGCTCCCTTACAGAAAAAATGGCTTTGAGAAATTAACAAACAAACAGCAAACTTGGAAAATTCTAGTCTGCATAGAAATTGAAACAAATCTACACCATACGTGTGGCCTGCTATGCAATCCGTACGGTATCCATACAACCTACTTTGCCAGGTTGTACAGCAACTCTTCCTCGATGTTGTTTGGCTGCCTTCTCCTCGTTGAACTACTGCTGAAACTCCTCGCCAATGGCTGAAAATCAGATCCGCGATTTTCTCCTTCAGTCACGTGACTTGTGAAATGAATGTTCTCTGTGTGTCTTTGTCCTTTTCCCTCTCTATCTTTTATAACTTTGATATGAGCCAAAAACCTAATCTTCAATGGTTAAGATCTAACTGTGAGAGTTGAAAATGTAGCAAGCAAGGTCCTCTGGCTTGCGCCTTAGCCAGTAAAGACCTTGAAGCGTCCTTCTATCAGTATGAGTGCATGATCATGAGTTAGACTTCAGTTAGGATGAGTTATTTCCAATTTATTAGAATAATCATCAAGTTAGCATGTGTAGAGTTGGAGCTTCAGTTAAGTGAAGCCTTCAGCAATTTGACTACAAAATGAGGTTGCGGTTACAAGTTCAGTTAGAGCGAGTTAGTCTTCAGTCTTGATTGAAGGAAGGACGAGTTAAGAACTCCAGTGTTGATTGGAGAGAGAAACAGTCGCACTCTCAGTTAACTCGTCAATCAGAACTCGAGTTCTAAATTTGAACTAGGTCTCCTTGCATGCTCGAATTGGGTCTATAAAGAGGAGGATGAAGGCACAGGAAATCATAAGTTTTGTGCACAAGGTTTGTGAAACGAGACAATTCACGAGTTTGCGAGAGTCTTTGACTGTGGAGAGTGCATATCTTGTGTCCTATGAAATAGGAGATCACAAGTGCACTAGAATTTAGGATATTGGTTGTGCGCAAGTTTTAAGGAGTTGGGGTCCTAAGAAATAGGAGGCAGAAGTGCACAAGGAAATAGGAGGAATTGTGCTAGGAATTAGGGGCCTCCTATGCGCTAGGAAATAGGGACCTAATGCACAAGGATTTAGGAGGCTTCTAGTGCACAAAAGAGAGCAGGTTTTGCAGAGCATGTCAAAGAGGCAGCAGAGGAACGGTCGCGTGCTAGAGGGGCAAGATCAAGCAGTGATCAAGGCAAGCCGAGATCAATTGTATCAGCTGAGATTTGTGAGAAGAAGCAGAACGCTTTCTCAAAGACAGATTGCTTTGTAATAGATCCATTTGCTCAAGAACAATCAATAAAATTCCACATCAAGGAAGCAGGTTTTCCCTGTTGGGTTTCCTGAGAAAACAAATGTGTCAATTTGTGTGCATGTGTTTTATATCTTTGGTGTTTATTCCGCTGCTTATGAATTGTTAAGAAACTTTGTATCTTGGTGAAAGTAAATTTGGTTGCAGTTTTCAGTTGCCTTGTTTTCAATTATTCATCTAAGTAGTTGCAGAATTTCATGGAAATTTAACAGTGAGATTAATGGCTCTCTTTTGATTAAATCATTAAGTGAACCACTTTAGTCACTTTATTAATTAAAAGTCACTTTAATAAAAAGACATTCACTTTATTAATTAATTGATAAAGTGAACTGCTGGAAAAATCATAGGATACATTTAATGATGATTTCCATAAGTAGACACCCTCATGGAAATACCTATCCGACCTAACAACACTAATAAGGATTTGCCTAGAGCAGGATGCCCTGTCGGACTTCTCCATATCTAGTCAGGCTCTCAGTTACAACAATTTGACTGCATAGCCCAAACAGTACGTACTGGATCATGACAGGGTTGACCAAAAGTATTTCATATTGTGTTCTCGTATTTTCATTAAGCTTGTTAAATATTTGAGGCATCAAGCCTCATTGATCTTGTATTAGGCAATGCTAGCAAAATTTGACTAGTCATGAAACTAGCCACAAAACCGAGAACCGAACCAAAATGGTTGACCAAAAAATGCATAAATATACAAATTTTGGAAAGAAAAAAAACAGATATGTTTATTCCTGTGCATCCATATCAATCCAAACGATTATACACAAATATGCAAAATTTCTCATATATATGGCAAAAGGGTGCATATGACCAAAATAGCACTAAGTGCAATCCATGTCTAAACCAAAAATACATCAACAATGAGGCTCTAGATCGCCTGTAGTGTCCAAAGAAAAACATGCTAAAACAAATACCTACATATCATCAAAATCATTGCCTATGTTGGAATCATCATCATCAATATCACCTGCTAAGCATTAAAATAAGATAGAAAAAGGTGAACATGTCAAATCAAGATTTTGTTTGAGTGATGGGTACATTTTTACTAAAGTCAAAACTGAGGAGCTCAACAATCAATGCCACCAATGTCTAGGTACATAGAGGGCTTGGTGCTCTTGATTAAATGCTAATTCCAAACCCTTATACATGACAAAATCCAATGAAAGTGTTGCAATTCCCCAAATCCTAGAATCCTAAAAATTGTTAAGTCCACTGGATTTTGAGTGGGATCTGAAATTCCACTTTCTACATATGAAATCCAATGAGGTTGGAACCACTCTTAAACATCCTAAAATAGTTACATAGCATTAGTAATGTTGTACAATTGAATATCAGGCCGCCCCTCATAAATTATTATTTTTTTAAATGTTTTCCCAGAGTCCTTAATTGCATTGTACAAAACCAGCCGATTATGTACCAAATCGGCTGGTTTGGCGAAAAAGGTCTAATTCAATACCAAACAAGCCAATTACATGCAAAAACCGGCCAGTTTGGTACCAAACCAGCCTTTTTGTGTAATGTCCCCTATCCCATGAGCTAGAGACATGAATTCCACTTGCCTAGCAATCTCCTAAGAGGCTAGCGACAAGAGAAAGTTAATCTAGGAAATCCATGAGAATTTACCCAATTTTGTTATTATTAAATAAAAAGGGTAAATAATAAATAATAGGAGAGACAAAAAGTATTTTATTTTAAAAAGGGGCTGTTGACACCTAATCCTATGGGATGGGTGTGGATATGTATTTTTGTATAATAAATAATAGTAGGAAATAAGGAAGGCCAAGAGTCATTGGGAGAGGAATCCCAATAGCCTCACCTCCATGTATAAATGCATATGCATTCTTCAGCTAATACACATTCTGATTTGAGAGTTACCTCCCTCGGTTTGACATGTATCAAAGCCAAGTCTCAATTATGTAGATTATGCCCTGTGTAACTCCCATCATTTCACCTTTACCAATTTTTGATAATAGTTTTTGCTGCTCCTTATTGCTAGATTGAAATTCTGCATTTTTTTTCTATTTCTGCAAATTCTATAGTCTCTGACTTCTACAGGTTCAGCTCTTACAATATCTGAGTATTTTGCAGCCCCTGCAATTTCTACAGTTCCTGCAACTCAGCACCTGCAACTGCCCTTTCAGTTTTTTTGTAACGCCCTGACTTCTCCCTCACCTACCCAACGCCCCTCACACTTCCCTCACCTACCCAACGCCCCTCACACTTCCCTCACCTACACTCCCCATTCGACTGCGCCATCCCTTCTCCTCGTTCCCCCTACCCATCTCTTCTCTCGGCCCCTTACTCCACATCCCACCATCTGCTACCCCGTGGCCTTTCGGCCCTTCCCAACGCTACTTCATCCCTCGACCTGCGCACACCTACTCATTCCTCTCATTCGCTATATACAACGCCCAACTGTAACGCGCTATCCACATTTCTACAGCGTTGTCTAACTCACGCATACACCATTACAATACTGCTGTCACTCCAAATTCTACGCTGTCTATTGGCCTTACCGCCTCACTACCCGCGTTGTCATCCACACTATATACCGCTCTATCTCCATATATACACTGTCCAATATACAACGTTCTCACTGCATATAATATCAATACACACCACTGTCTACACCGGCCTCTCCGCGCTGTCATACAACACGCTGTCTGCACAATCCGTTTCCATACAGTGCTGTCCATATAATACATTGTGTATAAAACACTGTTGGTGATATTAATACGCTGTCTCACTTGTGTATAAAACGTTGTTGGTGATATTAATACGCTGTCTCACTGTTGGTGATATATTTCCGCCCCTCCCATTTTATCATACCACTTCCCATATTCTATTAACAACGCTTCTCCATAACCACTCATTCACTCCACAACACATTCCTAGCAGTGAACAAGACAACACTCCATACTAGTCTCTGTCCGCCTGTTCATTCATCTCCAGCGTTTTACGCCCCTCCATATTCGCCCTGTCCATTGTATATTTAATACATTCTGTCTTTGTATACCTCCCCGAATATCAAAACGCCGTCTATCAGATATTTAGCCACGCTCGCCCCATTGTATATTAACCACCGCCCTCCATTTGCTTGTATTCATATTTAACCACCGCCCCTCCTCTAATACTCCTTACGCCCTTCCCATTCCACAATACCGCCCTCCCCCTATCATATTTAATATCACTTCACATTCATAATACCGCTCCTTCCACTTCACAATACCGCCTCCTATAATTATCTATCGAATTTACGTGGCCCCAAACAAAAAAATACATATATTTTTTGGTGCAGTAATTCGGCTTTTTCTAGCAAAGAGTCTTTTAATTTCGTAGTATTTTTCCAAGAAGAGTTTTTGTCCCCTTTAATTGAGCAAATTTTCAGAGTTGAAATTTTTCTAGCAGAATTGTTTCCTCTTCAAAAGAATTTTTTCCAGCAAACTAATGCACTCTCTCATCTCTATTGTTGGGGTGGTTCTCTCCGGCAAAGAGAACTATCTTGAATGGTCTCGGAAGATTAAACACACACTCATTTTTAATGAGCTATGGAAAGGAATCTATGAAGGACAAGAAGAAAATCCACCAGCAAAGCCCACTTCAGACAAAGAGCTTGCCATTTGGGAAAATAAGAACTGTAAGGCCTATGCCTTGATTGCAGCCTCCGTAAGTGAAGAGGTGAGTCACCATATTTCATCATTATAAAATGCCTATGATGACTTGAGCAAGCTAAAAGAAATCTATGACTCACATTCAGAATTAGAAAATTCTCAATTGATGATTAAGTTGTTCAGTCTTGAAATGAAGAATGATGATCCCCTTGCTTTAGCTTCAGAAGTAAGATCTATAATGCATGACATTGAAAGCACTGGTGTAAAAATGGACATATCTCTCATAGCATATGTTAAGGCATTATATCCGACTTACTCACATTATCTTGAGTCTTTGCAAGCAAGTGGAAACTTTGAGCATATCACCTTTGATACACTTGAGAAAAAGTTTGCAGAAAGAGAGAAAGCTTTTTGGAAGATGACAGTCCCTTCATCTTCCGAAGAGGCTGCATACTTGGCACATAGAGAAAAGAGTCATGCTCCAGATTCATCGAGAGGAAGAGGTGGCAGAAGAGGAAGAGGAAGAAGAAACTTCACAGAAAGGGGGGGCAGACAAGCTGACAAATCCAATCTTCATTGCACACGTTGCAATAGAGATGGACATGATGCATCCAAATGCAGAACACCATGGGAGAAAATTGAGCAGCAAAGAAATCAAGACAAAGGTAAAACTAATGACAAAGACAAAGGTAAACCACTTGAATCTGCTCACTATGTTCTAGCACATTGTAACAATGGAGTAACTGAAAACCTATTTGATGTTTCATTTACTTCATGGAGAGATGATTGGTTGCTAGATTCAGGAGCAACATGTCACATGACATTTAGAAAATATTTTTTTGAAGAATTCACTGACAAAGTTGATGGAGCAGTATATTTCGCGGATAAATCCAAACTCAAGCCATCCGAGGAGAGCCCAGCACGATCCAGAGCTTAAAGCTGCCAGTCTTTGCAATTCATGTCTACATGAGGTTCTATACCTCACGAGTTGACTTACAAAAAACTTATTGTCCCTGGTGTCAGACGCAAGGACACTCAATTCACTTGTTTGATGGCAAGGAAGAGGTCAGAAAAGGATCAGATCACTCACTGGTCATGGAGGGAATAGAAGAAGGGAGACTCGTGAAGCTGAAAGGTTGATCTGCTCGTGCTCAAATCTTTGCATTCATTCCTTTGATGAAGATACATTCCCTTGATCTTTTATGGCATGCTAGATTTAGATACTTAAACTATGTGACCTTCGTTTATTGAAGAAAAATGGTGTTAATGGGTGCCTACAGTCCCTAGAAAACCTAAGATGGTGTTGTATTCTAGGAAAGCACCAACAAATGACCATTCCATGATTCACACACAAGAGCACATAGGAAACTTGAACTCGTTCATTCGGATTTATGTGGCCCTATGCCTATTGCTTCTGCAAATGGAAACAAATACATGATGACATTTATTGATGACTACACCAGGATGTGTTGGATTTACTTACTGAAGAATAAGTCTGATGCTTTTCAAACTTTCAAGAATTTTCATGTATGGATTGCAAATGATGCACAAACACATATTGGCTCTCTACGTACTGATAATGGAAAAGAATACACTTCAAACGAATTTGAAAATTATCTTCGTCAACATGGAATCAAACATCAAACAAGCTGTGCCATATAATCCACAACGGAGACGGTGTAAATTTGAAAGAATGAAGCAGAACTATTTTAAATATGGTCCGCTCCATGTTATTTTCAAGAATGTAAAATTGATGTTTTGGGCTGATGCGGTTCTATGTGTTGTTTACATAAGAATGGGTGTCCTTCAAGTTCAATTAGAAACAAAACTCCTTTTGAAGAATGTGGCACATTCAACCAGGCTAACATTCAGGGTCTTTGGGTCCACCTGTTATGCCTTGATACCCAAGGGTCAAAGGAATAAACTTGGTGCTAGAAGTTGAAAATGTATCTTCTTGGGGTACTCCAATACCTCCAAAGGATATCATCTCTATGATGAAGCCAATAAGAAATTTGTAATAGCAAGAGATGTCATATTACTTGAATCTTCCAAGAGTGACAAGGTTGTTGGGCAGCAACTTGATCGCCTGGATAGATTCACACATGAAAAGTCTTTCCAAGAATTTGATAATCAGATTCCACATCTTGAAGGAGGGATTCCTATATTGAATCAAATTGTGGAATCATGTCCTGAAGCACTCTCTCCCCCACATGAAGAAACAACCACGGATGACACATTGAATGATTTGATTGACAGAATTGGGAGATTGAATCTTGAATCAATCCCAACTCAGGTCTTGGTCGTTGAAGGCCATCTCGGATCTGAATGATTACAAAGTGGATTCATAACCTTAGCCACAGTAGGGGTTGGAAAAACAGGAACAAGAATTTCCACTCAACAAATTGAAGGTGATGTAGATAATTCTGATTCTCCTGTTGATATGGATATTGCTTATAACTGTGAATTGAGTTTGTCTACAGATCATGAACCAACTTCCTTCAAAGAAGCCGCTTCTCATGATGAATGGAAAGAAGCGATGCAAAAGGAGTATGATGCCTTGATAAAGAATGGCACTTGGAAGCTGGTTGATCCGCCTTTAGGAACAAAACCAATTGGCTGTAAGTGGGTCTACAAGAACAAGTATAAAACAGATGGCTCATGACCAGCCTGGAAAGCCGGAGCTTGTAGCAAGGACAACACAAAAGAGGATTGATTATGAAGAAACTTTTGCTCCAACGACAAAATGGATACACCATCTGGGACTCTCTTTGCTCTAGCATTTCCAGAATGGATGGAAATTCCATCAGATGGATGTAAAAATAACCTTCTTGAATGGATATCTAAAGGAGAAAGTTTATATGTCCCAGCCAGAAGGATTTGTGGTAAAGGGTCAAGAACACAAAGTTTGCAAGCTTATAAAATCCTTGTATGGCCTCAAACAAGCACCACGAGCCTGGTATGAGAAATTGACCGAGCATCTTCTGAAACTTGACTTCAAACATTTTGATCTTGATGATGCAACTTTGTTTGTTAAGAAAGTTGGAAAAGCAGTTGTATATCTTGTGGTATATGTAGATGATCTTTTGATAACAGGAAACAATGAGAGCTATATTGCATCCATGAAGAAAGAGTTGAAGAAAGGTTTTGAAATCACTGATTTGGGTCATGTTCATTACTATTTGGGTATTGAAGTAATTCAACATCCTAAATTATATTTCTTTCTCAAAAGAAGTACATTGGAGATCTCTTGAACAAATTTGGCATGGATGACTGTAAACCCTTAAGCACTCCAATGGAACAAAACTTGAAGCTCACATCTATTGAAGGAAAGGAATTTGAGGATGCAACTAAGTATAGACAGCTTGTAGGAAGTCTTATCTATCTGACCACCACCAGACCTGACATTTCATTTGTTGTTGGAATCCTCTCAAGGTTCATGCAAAAACCTTGTGAAGGACATTGGTCTGTTGCAAAAAGAGTGTTAAGGTACTTGAAGGGGACTCAAGACTTTGGACTCAAATATACACAGGTAGGCGACTTCAGCTTGATCGGATACTCTGATTCAGACATTGATGGCGACAAAGAAACAGGGGTGTCTACTACAGGTTACACCATGAGTCTTGGATCAAGAGCTGTCTCATGGAGATCACACAAACAGTCAGTTCCAGCAGATTCCACGACCGAGGCAGAATATGTGGCAGCAGCTGAAGCAACAAAAGAAATTGTGTGGCTCCGGAAGATCCTGGAAGATTTGCCGATGAAACAAATGTATTCCACTCCACTCATGATCGACAACACTTCTGCAATAAAGTTGGCCAAGAACCCAAAGTTCCATGATCGAACAAAGCACATCAATACAAAGTACCATCTAATTCGACATCATGTTCAGGCCAAAACCATTCATCTACATCATTGTTCCACAAATGAGCAAGCTGCTGACATCTTCACCAAAGCACTTGGAAGAGAAAAGTTTGAAAAGTTCAGATCGATGCTTGGACTCACCAACATCCCTTCGGATTAAAGGGGGGAATGTTGACACCTAATCCTATGGGATGGGTGTGGATATGTATTTTTGTATAATAAATAATAGTAGGAAATAAGGAAGGCCAAGAGTCATTGGGAGAGGAATCCCAATAGCCTCACCTCCATGTATAAATGCATGTAGATTCTTCAACTAATAACACATTCTGATTTGAGGAGTTACCTCCTGGTTTGACATGGGCAAAAATCACTTAGGAGGGGAAATTGACTTCTTCAATAAAATAATATATAAGGAAGATCTAGAAGCTTAGAGAAGTCTCAATGAACGATTATAAAAGGATAAGGGAGCTCAATGATTGGTCATTCGAGTCTGTCATATCATTTTCTATTGGTGAGGAGCTCAAGTGAGTTCACTTCTGAGGGTTTCAGATGAGGCCCTCAATCTAGCTTCGGTGGATCCTTTGCCACCCTAGTTAGACACCTTCCATCTTCGGTGGATGCCATTACCACCCTAGTGGAATTCTTTCTGTCTGTTTCAGAGATCTGATCATCAGTTTTGCAGGATGTTGTTTGCATCCTAATTTGTATTTGCAAGTCTATCTTTCCTGTCCTCAGGGCTGAATGCTATTCAGGAGACTGAGTGACAAGGTTGGGAGCTGGATTGGAAGCAGTGATCTCGGCATCAATGTCCAAGGCCAAGAGTATCAACAAGAAAGGATCGATTGGCAGAGAGTGTAGAAGCCGAGACTTCCATTTCAATTGCCCAGGAAGCACGCATCAGTGAGACCGAGGGTCCATTGTTTGCAAAAGAAAGGAGAAATCGAGATCTCTATTTGGGGAACCACATAAATATAAGGAGGCCAAGACTATTCTTTTCTAGTATCACATCGAGTTGCCTGTGCATACGTGGAGCTCCTTCTGGTGGAACGAGGGCTTTCCAAAGTCTTCTACCACGAATTCTTCAGCAGAGAACGAGTCATATAGAGGCTGATTATTTCCTGTGCATTGGCAGCGGATTTTATACGAGGTGCATTGGCAATTGCCTATGGTTCGATGTCCAGACTCCATAGTTTATGAAGCCAAATTATTGCAAATCTGAAGGGGCCGAATATTTGAAATTGATTCCTGATTTAATATCCTGGGAGCTGCAATTGGTTGGAGCAGACTGTCCATTTCTTAGGGGATCAAAAGTCCAATCTCCATCTCTGTCTATTCGAAAGGGGAAGAATTTATAGTGTCTCTGCCCCAATAAACATCTCCAGCACTTGTTTCTCAGGGAGGCCGAGTGTCATATTGGGTCACCGTTTAAATATCAGAAGTGACCATTCAGAGCGTACATTGGCTCTCAGAAAATAAAAAGAAGCGGTGTACAATTTTGTGGTGTAATCCCTCGGTAGCAAAATCAGAAGCACCATTAATTGTCTTTTCAGCAGTAATTTACTGAGAAGACCGAGCTCTCTTTGCGTATTCGTGGTATTCATCTTCAGATTGGGAGGCTCTACCAGTTGTCTCTCTTCAAGTTGTAACTTCTGAAGCTTGCTCAATAAAGTTCAGAATTTGCCTCTTCAAAACCTGTGTGCCAAACTGTTTTTTTTTTTTGGATTTTGTTCATCAATTGTTTGTAGGAGGTTATTAGAGAACTTTGCAAATATTTTTGGAAACATTTGCTTGAAAAGGGTTATAATTTGCTCTAAATAGCTAGAAGTCCTGCCCGGTACATTACATTTTGATTCTGTGCCACCTGTCAAACCAGTTAAGCCCTGAAAATAACTGGACCGGCCACTACAACCGTATTCGATCTGGTTCTGATAACGCTAGTGTTAGGAAAGCCCCCTTAGCTGGAAAATAACTAACCTAAAGTGACAGAAGTGTTGCTGTGGTGATATTGACGAATTCCTGCATGGCAATAGAGCTGCCCTGATTGGTGTCGGGGACTTGACGTTGTGCAATAGAATTTTGAAAGGTAGCAATGGGGATGATTATAGAGCAACTAGTAGCAAATTCAAACAACACTTTCTATACATTTCAAAAAAGGGAATTGGTATACACAATAAAATTGAAAACTAAGCATGCAACAAAAAGTTGAAATACTTCGGTTATATTTGGCATCAAAAACTGAAGAGACCTTTTCTAGCAAGCATCTATCTTCACTATGTGAAACTAGGGTGCACAAGTTTACAATACAGTATGTTTCATTCGAATGCTGAGGTTAGGGGTTAGGAGGTTAAATGGAGTGGTCATACTCCAATGCATCCCCTGCATCCCTCGACACAAAAAATAAGCTCTCAAAATTCGCCCCACCCCACTTATCTCCGTATTCAAGTCTCTCATCAATGTTTGACATCTCTCTCATTTTGATCGTGGAATTCCACCAAACTTCCCTAGACAATCATTCGCCTCTACCAATTCGCCATCACCCTCTTTCTTTGAAGATAATGTTAGGTTCGATTCACCTTGACAATCCATCAACTAAGCGTGCCAAATTCAACACCCTTTGTGTGAATCTTTTAAAGGCTAATCAAAAACATGTGGCCTCTATCGACTTCCTTTTTTATTTCGCAAACTATGGGTTAACCTCCAACACACATGCAAAAAAAAATTCAGATTCAATGGGTCAACTTCGTTTCTGGGCAATTATTGTATAACCAAATAACATGTCTTCTGGAACAAATTTTGAGCAACTTTCATGTTTCTATGCCAAGTGGGAGAACTAATCATTTCATCTCTGATAATCTGCAACTTCGTTTCCGGGCAATTATTGTATAACCAAATAACATGTCTTCTGGAACAAATTTTGAGCAACTTTCATGTTTCTATGCCAAGTGGGAGAACTAATAATTTCATCTCTAATAATCTGCTACGATATTTTCAACATTTCTGAAGTCTCTTCTGGTCCAGATTGATTCTTCTACTAAGAAGGGGGGGCAAAGTAAGAAATAAATAACATACCTCTGAAATTCGGGTATGCAAATACTGTGCACTGACTAGGCACTGTCTATTGCTGGGTTACAAATCTCAATGTCTGCAACAAACACGTAAAATCTGCTTCTGCCTTCCAATGCCGTCAGACGTCAAATCTCCCTAAGCCTTCTATGCTGGATAACAATCGCTGTCTGAATACTGGTGTTCCACATGACGATTTTTGATACTAGTCTTTCTACTGACCTGGTGTTGGGGCAGGGTTGAATAAAAAAAAATTTGAGCTGTCAATTGTTGCTGCCGTTTATGCCATGACCATTTTGCCGGTTTGAAATCCACAGCTGCAGATTTCCATGCGCGTTGATGTCTGTTTTAATGAATAGGGGCAACGCTCCGTCACACGTAGAATCTACACTTGGCCAACTATTTCTGCAAAAACCCTAAACCCCTTCTATTTCCAACTTTGCTAGCTTAAACGTTTTGAGTCGTTAAATTTTATAAAAGCTTACCCTAACTAATCGGTATTTTTCCATTTTTAATTTAAAATTATAAGTTAAATTTGTTCTTATGGATTTGAGAATGAATGAATGAAATTTTAATGTCTATAAGACTAAAAAATAGTTTATGGGATTACTAGTTTCTTTAAATTTTTTTTTGTTTTTTGTAATTTAATTTTTTTCTTACTCAAATTGATGAAAGAAAGAAAGAAAGAAAGAATTTTTAATGTCCACGAGGCTAAAAATAGCCTATGGGACAGATTGCTTCTCTATCTGACTCTTGTATTCGGCCCTTTTCCTGTGAAGTTTTACAATGACCACTCCCAACTTATCGACAAACTCTTCGCTGAATAGCTTATCCCAAGAATTAGCTGCCAGAATACCTGCATAGTTTTCCTTGGTGTCTTTGAAGGCCTCACATTCTAGAATGAAATGTTTTTTTGTTTCCACTTTTCCGGAGGAGCAAAAAATACATACTCTTTCTTCCCACATTTCTTTTGGCCTTTTCCAGCGCCCTGTTTCACAACGGAGTTGATGAGAATTAGTCCTTAATTGAACAATAAGAATTTTAGATCTCCAAGAAATATCAGCCCCTATGTATGCCTTTTGTTGATGGTTATGTGTGGGGTTAAACTCTTCTATGTAGTACTTCTTCTTTCTCTCTAGCTCTTTCTTCCAAGTATGTTTATGGAATTTATCCATAACAAAGTTTTTATCTCTTTACTGTTTGTAGGACACATGCTCAAGCAAATACCCCATTTACTAAACCATTTGTTATTTTGCCGCATCCAAGTCTTCTGTCTTTTACACAATCTGTCACTAAACACAACCTTAGGCCATCTATCCTCTTCCATTTGCTCAATTTTTTTCAAATACCTTATGACTCGCACCATAGCAATTGCTTCAATAGGAGCAGCCCCTGTTTCACTTAACAGGATAGCATAAGGAACTGCACTTTTAATTTTGAATTTGTTTGTAATCAAACGTTTCTGGATTTTCTCAATTTGTTTCCACTGCATCTTGGTTGTGCTGCTGGCCCATAGTTCACAACCGTAAAGAATCACCGGAATCACTAGAAGCCCAAAAAGAGTTAGGGTGGTTTTCCAGTCCCACAGCTCTGCCTCTCTACACCTGTTTTGAAGAGCATAAAATGCTTTCCAACCCCCTAAAGGTTGGATGATGAGTTGATCCAACCTTCTAACAATTCCGTCACTGAAAAAACAATGCCACAGAATTGATGCTAACATACTGTGGTAACTATGTCACTGAAAGCATCACACTCCAAAATGAAATACTTTTCTGATTCCACTGCCTCGGAAGTGCAAAAAGTACTACCCTTTCTTCCCAAGCTTCTTTAGGTCTCTTCCACCGTCTTGTTTCACACCGAAGTTGATGTGAGTTAGTTCTTAATTGAAAGAAAGAAAGAAATAAATAATTTTTAATGTCCGCGAGGCTAAAAATAGAGCAATAAGAATCTTTGCTCTCCACGAAATGCTAGCTCCAATGTACTCTTTTTGTTGAAGATCACAATTGGAGTTGAATTCCTGAACATAATACTTCTTCTTTCTACCAAACTCTTTTCCCCATACACCCTTACGGAATTTCTCCAGCACAAAATTCCTTAACTCCTTACTATTTGTGGGACATGCATTAAGGTAAATATTCTATTTTTGCATCCATTTGTCGTTTTGTCTCATCCATAATTTCTTTCTTTCATTCATGCCTTCATTAAAGATAACTTTCGGCCATATATCTCCTCCCATTTGCTCAATTCTTTTTAGATACCTTATAAGACGCACCATGGCAATTGCTTCGATGGGAGCTGCCCCTGTTTCACTCAACATTATCTCATAAGTAATCGAACTTTTTATTTTGAACTTGCTCATGAAGCGTTTTTGAATTCTTTCACTTTGTTTCCATTTTGAAATAGGGATGTTGTTATCCCACAATTCACACCCATATAATAGCACTAGACAAACTAGGAGTCCAAAAAGTACTTTGATCGTGTTCCAATCCCATAACTTTGCCTCTCTACATCTGTTTTGAAGTGCATGCAATGCTTTCCGCCATCCTAAATTCTTTTCTTTCTGCAATCCTCCCAATTAAGCTTGTTGTTGAAATCGATCTTGGGGTGCTTGTATTCATTTACTTCTTCAAGAGTGTTGCCTTCGAAGAAGAACGTATCATGGCTTTGCTTCTTTTTATTAGAGAAAATCATTATTTTTTTATTGCTGGTATTAACTTGCATCCCCACTGCTTTACAAAAATGCTCAAGGGCATATAAGTGCATCTGCAATCCATAAGCTGATTTAGCAACCAGCGCAAGATCATTGGCATATAGAAGAAGCTTTATCACAAACTCCCCCAATTGAACACCATCTCCACCTTGCAAATTTAGCCACACTTCCAGTTTGTCAATATATAAACCAAAAAGAGTAGAGGATAGTTTGTTGAAATTATAAATTTAATAGCTAACTTTCAACAATTGGAGCGCTTTAAAATTTTAAGACGTTGAATCAATATATAGTCAAAAACATATTTTAAATAATAAAATATCATGATTTAGTCAAATTCAAATCATAAATTCCAAATTGTGTAATAGTTAGACAATATCATTTTTGTTAGAGTTTTTTAGAGTATTGAATCCATTTATACATTCAAAAACATATTTTAAATAATAAGAAAGCACAATCTTGTAAAATATTATATTATGTAATTCCAACAAATTAAATCAAAAAATTTATTAGTTAAACTAAATTTTTATAAAACTTCAATTTTATACGCATTTAAAAAGTGTATTCTATTAGATATCATTTTTGGGATTCAACTGCGATAAGTAAGTCATTCATCTATGACCATTTCCATGAGAGATAGTCGTAACTGACTACATGATTTTTGAATAGTCCACTTAGCACTCATTGCATCGGGTGATGCTCATGACTGCATTTTAATTAATTTCTTAAGAGTGGAAATTAGAAAGTACAAAAGGCATAAATATTTCAATTGAGTAGTATTTAGAGGTAACCTCTCCCATGGCCATAAGATAAATTAGTTTTTTTTTAAGAAATACTATTTAAGTTAGAACCACCTTTCGATCTTTGAGTATGAATTACATTTTGATCTTTGAGTAAGACTTAAACTATGTCTGATTGGATAAGAGTTCATCTTCTTTGAACATATGGAAACAATGTTAGATCTAAGACTTTTGTGATCCATAATGTAGATAAATGTCTTTTGGATTAATCACATCATTAGGTTTTGGTCGATAGGCGTTGAAAACTAACCATTAAAAACTAATTGTTATTAGTTAGTCGTTGACAAGTAGCCATTATTAGTTAGTTAGTTAATTAGTTATTAGAAAATTATTAAAAAAATTATTAGTTGTTAAGGAATTTTATTAAATAGGTTAATGAATAATAATAATTTAATAAAAAGATTCAATCTGTTATTACAATATTATTATTCATTAACCTATTTAATAAAATTCCTTGACAACTAATAAAAATTTTAATAATTTTCTAATAACTAATTAACTAAGTAACTAATAACGGCTAGTTTTTAATAGCTAGTTGTCAACGACTAACTAATAATGGCTAGTTTTCAATGGCTATCTCCAGGGAATGATGCATCCACACTATTTATTCAACAAGATTGATTGTCTTTTTCGCCTTGTCCTAAGGATGAACCACATTAGATGGTTTGAAACATCGACCAAAGACATTTATCTACATAGAGAAACAAGTTAGCAACCCAAGACCCAAAAACATATTGCAGGAGCAAAAGTTTCCCCTCTTATGAACCACTAGTAACTTATGACAAGTGGCACAATTTTCCTTATATAATAATATGAGTCAACCTGCATTGTAGATAACAACAAATGATGATTATTCTTACTGTCAATTCACTATTAAATTATGTTAAGTTTTGTTACTGTCGATTCACCATTAAATTATGATCATTTTTTTTACCTTCAAAGAAAAATTTATATATCAATTATAAAATCAATTTGTAAAAACTACTAAAAACATATTTCATGGAATTTGATAAAGGGTTCCTATGTCCCATGACCAGCTATGGGTTTGACACCATGAAGAACTAGATCTTTGTTGATCATCTAAACTAAGGGAGGTCATGTAAAACATTTATTGCACTCCTCATGCCCATTACTTGTAGTGCCAGAAGCTTAGTTTAAACAAAATGAATCAATTTTTTGTAATTTCCCTGTAATATACCAATATATGAAGCGGCTCTCATTGCATGCATTCAGAGATAACCTTTTAACATGTAAATATACATTATTTCGGGCACACCATATTGCAGATTACGATGCTTTAGAACAGTTTTATTTTGTAAGAACAAATGGTATATCCTTAGCAAATAAAGGTAGCAATGAGGTGTGGGCATGTAGCAGCTTATTTCTAGCGAAATAGTTTGACAAGAATCATTGTAATATTGACACGACATTCACTGGTCAAAAGGGCATCATATTTCTTGATCCATATCTGATGTAGATGACGACTGTCCTATTCAAAACTAGTTATTCACCAGAAAATTGTTGAAGTTAGTGATCCTCATCACAAAGTATTCGTGTTTATTGTTAGCAAGAAGCAATATTTTGGAGGTCGTGTCACCTAATGGAGACTACTACAAACTTTGGGTGTTCATTTTTAAGAAAGACATGTCTCCAACCTTTGCATGACATTCTAGATCACATAGAGAATGAGAGTAATCAAATTCCATCCCTTGCATGGATAGAAAGCTCCTTGTGATAGGCACTCCTCATTATGAGTGAGAGGATGCACAAAGACATGATTTCATTTATTCTAATTTATTCTTTACTTCCACATGCATCACCTTCCTAGCTTGAGTACTTTATGAGAATGACTATTGTAGAAGCTTTCTCTACCCAAACTAGTGATAGAAACAAAGAACTAGTGGAGCATTCCATTAGGGATGGTTAAAAGTGGCTAAGGTTTTTTTATTGCGGGGAGGGAGGGTGGGGGGGGTTAAAGCTTGAAATATCAATGCCTCCCAGTCTATTTATCGAAAATGATTTGGAATTGAGTTTTGCATGCACTCCAAAGGAATGTCTAGGAGCCTTCAATCTTAAATGCTAAAACTTAAATGCAAAATGGATCGCAAGCATGAGACAAAAAAAATGAGATGTTTTGAAACAATGAGAGGTGTTTTCAGATGATTTTGCAACTTCATGTGATATGGATGTTTTAAATGAATTTATCTTGCATATGAGATCAAACATTTTTCTTAAACCCTAATGCAATCATAAGAACATGAAACAAGATGAGGGAAGGAAAGCATAGGTATTTTTCCTTGGGAAAGCATGATCAGGTATAACCTTCAATAATAAATAGGTCATTGAAGAATACGCCATAACAAGAGTAGGTTAGTTAAAAAACGTGTGCTCTTCTTGCCCCTAAGCCTCCTTTGCCTCGTTGCCTTGGCCTCCTGCCATCGCCATGGCCCCTCTGGAGTCTACTCCGAGAGGGTTTCCTCCCCTTGAACCTCCTCTCATGGCCCAGCTACCTCTAGACAAGGTTGCTACTGCCTCCGCCAATCTCATCACTTCCCTGGGACCTGTTAGCCAGCTATAAAATTTGTTATACAAAATGCTGACTAAAAACTCCTTAGAGCCTTCAAGGAACAAATTTTATGACTAAAAAGTGTTGGCTCTTGAAGACTCTTGAAGGCCTCCTGCCTCTGTCCCAATTTTCACTATTGTGCCTATTTCCCCATTCAAAAATCATGTTGTTTCCCGAAAAAGAATACTGCTGCAAGCACCATTTCCCTTTCTCCCCTCTTCCAAAACTAACCTCAGTTTTTATCCCTCCATTTCCCATGAAAATCCCTCATTTTCATGTTTTACCCATTTCCCCTTCTTCAAAATCCCTTGATAAGGTTTTAAGACTCCCTCTTAGCCTTATCGAAACTCTCAAATTCCTTTGAAAACTATTGAAAAACCATTAAAAATCATATTTTTATATATTATGAGCTTAAACCCCCTTGGGCTAAGCCTTTAAACCCTTTCCCTCCATGCGTTTTGGTGCTAAGACCGAGCGCTAGTCTTCTAAGCGCTTATCGCATCGCCCAATTGCGATTAAGCCCCTCCTCTTTTAAACCCCGGTCATATGTTCTCCCATATAACCCGTGGCCCCGCAGACGGGCGCCTATTCGCTTCAAATAAAATATTTTTCGACCAAAGTCTAAAACCTTTGGTTACATATTAAAAATCGTCGGCCTTATATTATTTTATGATTTTTTCGCCGATCCAATTTTCAGTCGTTCCGCACCGTTGATCTGATCTGATGATCGGATGGTGTGGAGTCCGTCTCCTCGGTGGTCCCCGCATTCCACTCACCATTCCAAAAACCGCGCGGTATTCATCGCACCGCCTTTGGGCGACGGTGGTTTTTTCCCGATCGACAGCGATTCCATACGTTGGCCGACACGTGTCCTGGGCACTGTTCATAAAACCGCCGTCCATCGCGCGTTAATGTTAGGATGTGGACTCAGCGCGATATTGATGTGTGCCGTCCGATCTGAGGCCGCCCATTCGACGACTATCACTCACCGAAGATGCCCGACAATTAACCGGGCTACGTCGCAGTCATTGGAGCATCTCCGTCGTCGATCTGATCTGCAGATCGACGACCCACATTTCATCGCCCTGATTCGATCGCCCAGTCAACGTCTTCAGCTTTGACTTTCCGTTTCCGCTCTCGACCGTCGATCTCTGCGCAATCGACGACTCTGATTTAAACAATTCTTCCGCCTCTCTATGACTTCTCCCGATCAATCCCGACCGTTGGATGATGCCATCCAACGGCCATGCTTCCCCCACACGTCCTCCGCAGCAATAAACCTATAAATGCATGGATTTTCTAATAGTTTTTGTATTGTGCAGGGTTTTTATGGTTTTTTCGCCATAACTCAGGAAATTTCAAAGGAGGAAGGTGACGATCCTCCCGCTTCCAATCTACCGAGAAATCATTCGTAGGTTTCAAATTTCACATTTTATCGATGATTCATGAGGTAATTATGCCACATAATCCTGCAACTCCGTACATCCGCAAAAACCATGTATTAGACGCAACAAGAGAGTATCAGACATCTAAGACATAAATTTATCAAAGCTAAAATTAAAGACAAATTTTGCGGGGATCACGGCTAAGAATGTTTATCAAAAGCCTAATCCCCGATTTAAAACAAAGTTTAAAGAAAATCTGAAGTGTTTTATTGACAGGGAAACCTCCACCGCCACAATTGAGGCAAATTGATCCCTCTAGCTACCACGATGCCACCTGTGCCTCAAAGTATTCAATCAAAGGCCAAATTTATTGATCAGGATCAGATATTTGTCTCAAAATGTAGCCAAAGAGGAAAATCTGCCAAGGAAATTAATGAAAAACATCTACAGAGTTACTTCGACGCCACACAGAGCCTCAAAGGTCAACAAAAGCTCCCACCGAGCTTAAAATTTATGTAAAAACATTTAATACAGAGTACACCCATGTAAGTTTCTTCATTGAGCCCCTCAAAGGCCAAGAGGTCATTAAATCTGTATTAATTGTAATTGGAGATATTTTTATCAGATCTCACCTCCTTATTCTTCTATATATATCTGTATGATGAGTGAGGGGCTTCGTGCTGAACCTTTAGTTAAACTGAGAGGGGGGGGGTGGTGAATCAGTTTAACACATTCATGGACTTTTAAAAAACTCTTCATTAAAACTTATTTACACCTTCATTTCATGTCCAACTTAATATGTGAGTAATCTCAGAATATGAGCAGCAAGTATTAATATAATATGACAGTAGACTTAATATGAGAGCAGCAGGTATTAAGCAGAAGATTTAAATCATATCAACACATAAATATCATGCACAAAGACACTAGATATAAGTGGAAACCCATAAAGGGAGAAAAACACATCTAATTATTGTTGTGATGCAAAGGTAAGATCCAACTCCCTCTCACCACTATTTTTCTGAGGCACCAACCTATAGGAGGATCCAACCTCAATTTTGCAAGCTACAACTTGCAAGGAAGCACCAACTCCCTTCAATTTTCTGCAGGCACCAACCTACAGGAGGCTCCAACCTCAATTAGCTACAACTGACATCTATCAAGTTGCAACTTGATTGGGAAGCTCCAACTTCCTCAATTTATCGAATTGAATGTTTGCTGATTTACCTCAGATATCAGCTCTGTTCTGTTGCATCTCTTTCTGCTCTTATTTTCTTAATCTTCTCTTCCTCACTCTTCTATACTCTGCATTCTCTATTTTTGCTCTCTCTAACCTCATTTTGCATATCAAGATGATATTATTTATAAGTATTTTCTTGTGAATGTTAGCATTCCTCAATGAATTTGGAATGGACAGCCATGCCTCTTCACTTTCTGCCCTTTCATTTCTTTCACTCGCTCATTCAGAAAATATAACAACATGCATTAATTTCAATATTACAGTGGGAGATTTGTTTTTCCTCCAGAGACTTGCCAATGCATCACAACAATATAAATCAATTAAAAATATTTACATTCAAATTACAATGAGAACTCTAGCTCAACTCATTTAGTCTTTTGGCTCGCTGCGCATTTGTATTTTCTTTGACTGTGTCTGTCTCTTCTGTGACTGTGTTTTATCTCTTTTCAGCTCTCTTTGCTTTTCTTTCCTCTGCTGTGGTGTAGCTGCTGCAAACATGTAACTGTGCTTTTTATATCAGTGAATTTTGTATATATATGTAACTGCTGAATTTAAATCTGGGAAAATTCCAGCGCGTTTTATATAGCAAGTGTCTTGTTGATGTGGTGAGTTCCGCAAGCGGAACATACATACATCGCAATTATCAATAATCGCCCTCCACCTTAAGCCGAGGCCCGTGGGTCCATAGTCCACGCGACGCATTTCAATATAATCGCAACAACTATATATATATATATATATAACAGAACCTTCACAAATTTCCGATTACGATTGATATGCGGACCCGACCGTGTTCTATATAGCGGAGTTTATATGGCTATCGCGTCCGGTATTGCCAATCGCAATCGCAAGCTGCCTTGCTCCGATGCGATTGATATGCTCCACAAATTTCTGATTGCGATTGATATGCGGACCCGATCATGCTTTATAAGGCGGATTTTATATGACTATCGCGTCTGGCTTTCATCGCAATCGCAAATATTTGTTAACATGTTCCGCTTTAACTCCGATGCGATTGGTACTTTTGCGATTGTTCTGATGCGATTGATCGCAATCGCAACTTTCTGTTGTGACGTTCCGATGCCTTTATACTCTCCGATGCGATTATACTCTCCCGATGCGATTATTCCGGACTTCAAATACGTTTGAACCATAATTCATACACCCATCGGGTCTGGAACTCAATCGGAACTCTTGTCGATATGTTCCGTTGCCAATCCTTTCTCCGATGTGATTGGAAAGGGTCCCACCTTCTGGTACTTTGGTTCTTTCGCTTATTAAGCGCTTCATATTAATATATATGCTTTGAACCTTTGTGTATTAGGCACAATATATGTAATGTGCTGCATATATATATAAGCTTCCGAAATTCAAACATATATCAATTATGGTTCATTGATCCATCGGGTCCGGACTTATATCGCAATCGCAACTTTCTGTTGTTTACATATTCCGCTTCACAGTTTTTCTTCGATGCGATTGGGAAAGGGTCCCACCATATAAGGCTTTGATACCTTTGGCTCTTTGTCCATTAAAGCGCTCCATTACAAATATCTATGGTTTGGACCTTTGGGTCACGATTCTCGAAATTATATATATATCCTTCGGCTTGGGTGATTCTCGAAATTAAGGTTTATATATATATATCCGCCGGCTTGGGCAATTCTCGGAATTATATATATATGCATACATTTCTGCTTGGGTTATGATTCCCGGAATAAGATTTTATATTATATGTAACGCCCGGCTGGGTAATGATCCCTGGAATGAGATTTATATATATATTTACTTTGTTGCTCCAATATTTAGTGTATCTTCCAGCGGGGGTAGCGATTTTCGGAATTTGTTTGTGTATATATATATACTTGCCGCTTGGGGTAAGAGATTCCCGAAATTGGGTTTATGTATCCTCCAGCTAGGGTAGCGATTCTCGGAATTTTCTGCTTTGCCTCTGCTTGTGATAATGGCTCTGCCTCTGCCTCTGCCTCTGATAACCTGCTGTGATAACGGCTCTGCCTCTGCCTCTGCCTCTATATTCGTTGTACATATTACCTGCTGCTGTTCTTTGCCTATCTTTGCATCTGCTGCCTTCTTTTGTCTGTCTCTGTCTTTGCTGCCTCCATTGCCATCAATGACAATATTTCCAACAGTGTCCCCCTTTGGCATTGATGGAAATATACTTCCTCTGTTTGCCTGTTAGGATCCTTTCTTCTGTTGCTTGCTCTTCCTACCCCTTTGACATCAATGGCAAGGGGTTTGAATTCTTAGCGTAGATCTTATTCTTTGATTCTATGATTTTATTGTTTTTCAATATTTCGTGCATTTCCTCTTTCTGAATTTTTTTGACTTCGTACGCTGCTGCTTCAACCTTTGGATTAGAAACACGTCAGGTTCACTATTCTTCTGTGTTCAGTTCACGTCAGGTTCACCACTCTTCCGCTACACCACTGACCCTTTTTTCCTTTTTATTGACTCCTTTTTGCTGAATGTATTATTGCCATAATCCTTTTGATCCCGAGGACATGTTTTCATGCTTCCCTTGCTGGTTGATCTCCCCCTGAGAATGATATTCTCGTTTCTGTTCTCCCCTGAAACTGTGCTTTCTCTTCATATTAGAGAGTAGCATCTACAGATACTACCCCTAGTCTGTCTCTCAAATATTCAAATGGTTCTCTGGCAAGCGGTTTGGTAAACATGTCTGCTGTCTGTTCTTTTGTTGGCACATACTCTAGTTTTACTATCTTTTGAGCCACTTGTTCTCGAAGAAAATGATATTTGATTGGGATATGTTTAGTTTTAGAGTGAAGCACAGGGTTTTTAGATATACTTATAGCACTTGTATTATCACATTTGATTGAGATAGGTTCATCAATGCTTACCTTCATGTCTTGAAGAGTTTGCTTCATCCACATGACTTGTGTACAACATGTTGCTGCTTCTATATATTCTACTTCTGCTGTAGACAGAGAGATAGATGTTTGTTTCTTACTTAACCATGTCACCAGACTTTCTCCTAGATATAATGCACCTCCACTTGTACTTTTCCTGTCATCCACGCAGTTGGCCCAATCTGCATCTGTATATGCTATAAAAGTGAAGCTTTTGCCTTTAGGATACCAAAGTCCATACTGTGCTGTTCCTTGTAGATATCTGAATATTCTTTTGACTGCCAGAAGATGGTTTTGTTTAGGTGTTGCTTGATATCTAGCCACTAGTCCTACTGCTAGCATGATGTTTGGTCTTGATGCTGTCAGATACAACAAACTTCCTATCATGGATCTGTAGAGTTTTTGATCTATATCTGGAGATCCATCATTAGCACACAACTTGCATCCCGTGATCATGGGAGTTGACACAGGTTTGCAGTCCTCCATTTTTAACTTTTTCAACAGTTCTTTAAGTATTTTTCCTGTGAGATAAATGTGCCTGTGTTCTTTTTCTGAATTTGAAGTCCTAAGTAGAAACTGAGTTCTCCAATCATGGACATCTCAAACTCTGATTTCATCTTCTCAGCAAACCCTTTCGCTAGTTCATCTCTGTTGCTTCCAAACATAATGTCATCAACATATACAACAACAATCAAGAGTTCATTTTCATGGGCTTTTATGTATAGATTGCTGTCTACTCCACCTCTCTTAAAGCCTTGTTTTTGCAAATACTTATCCAGTCTTGAGTACCAAGCACGAGGAGCCTGTTTCAGTCCATATAGAGCCTTCTTCAGTCTGCACACATAGTCTTCTTTGTCTGTTAAAGAGAAACCTTCTGGTTGTTCCATGTAGACTTCTTCTTCTAGATCTCCATTCAAAAATGCAGATTTCACATCCATTTGATATACTTTGAAGTTTTGGTAGCAAGCAAAGGCCAGAAACATTCTGATGGCTTCCATTATGGCTACAGGGGAAAATGTTTCATCAAAATCAAGTCCTTGGATTTGTGAATATCCTTTGCAAACAAGTCTGGCTTTATTCCTGATTACCTGTCCTTCCTCATTCATTTTATTTTTGAACACCCATTTTGAGCCTATGAAAATTTTCTCAATTGGTCTAGGAACTAGTTCCCATGTATTGTTCTTCTCAATTTGGTCCAATTCTTCATTCATTGCCTTCACACAATACTTGTCCTTGTTGGCTTCTTCAAACTTCTTTGGCTCTATTTGTGATAACATGGCTATGTATACCTCTTCAGTTTGTTCTGTTAGCTGCCTTCTTGTTTGGACCCCTACTCTCTTGTCTCCAATGATCTGATCTTCAGGATGGTTCTTCTGAGTATATCTTGAGGGAGCTTTTGAGCTCAGCTTTGCATCTTCTGTAGTCTGGCTTGTTTCATCATCATCTTGGTTTTCTTCTTCATGATTGTCTGATGGATTGCAGCAGTCTGTATCTCGTGTATTGTTTGGAAGTTCTTCATCAAATCTCACATCAATACTTTCTACTATTTTTCGAAGAGTCTTGTTGTAGCACCTGTACCCTTTGCTTTTGGATGCATATCCTAGAAATATCCCCTCATCTTCTCTTGCATCAAATTTTCCAAGATTTTCATCATTATTCTTTATGTAACACTTGCTTCCAAATATTCTGAAATGTTTGATTGAAGCTGGCTTTCCATGCCATAGTTCATAGGGAGTCTTGTCACTGCTTGGCCTTAAGTGAGCTTTATTAAGGATATGCACTGCCGTGTGTACCGCTTCTGCCCAGAAGGTTTGAGGAATATTATTCTCTTGCATCATGGCTTTGGAAATTTGTTGAACAGATCTTTTTGTCTCTCTGCTACTCCATTCTGTTGAGGTGTCCCTGCAATAGTCAATTGTTGTTTTATGCCATGTTCATTGCATAGGTCTGCAAAGTCATAATCAGTGAATTCACCTTCTCTGTCTGATCTGATGCATTTCACCTTGCATCTTGTCTGATTTTATGCTAATGCTTTAAATATTTTGAATTTGTCCAGAGCTTCTGATTTATTCTTGAGAAAAGCAACCCATGTCATTATGGAGAAATCATCTATTATCAGCATGAAGTAGGATTCTCCACTTGGTGTTTTAGTTCTTGCAGGTCCACACAGATCCATGTGCACAAGCTGGAGTGGTCTTCTTGTTGATAACTCCTCTTTGGCCTTAAAGGATGTGCGGGTCTGTTTACCCAATTGACAAGATTTGCATATGGTATTAGAAGGCCTCTTTATTTCTGGCATGTCTCTGACTGCTTTCTTTTTGCTCAGTCTGATGATATGATCGAAGCTGAGATGTCCCAATCTCCTATGCCATAACCATGACTCCTCAAGTTTGCTAAGATGGCATGCTTCATCTTTCTCTTTCACGATGTAAACATTGCTCTCTGTTCGAACACCTTTGAGCAGAGTCTTACCTGTGGTGCTTGATCTGACTTCACAATATTGTGCTCTAAAAAGAACTTCACAGCCTTTGTCACACATCTGACTGACACTTAGTAAATTTGCTTTCAGCCCATCTACAAATAGTACATCTTGGGCCTTTCCTTTGCCATTGTCTATGCTGACTGAGCCTTTTCCCTTGATCTTACCTGATTTATCATTGCCAAAAGTAACATTGCCAGATTTCTTTTCATCAAGAGTTATAAACTTGCTTCTGTCTCCAGTCATGTGTTTTGAGCAACCACTATCCAAATACCACTGGCTTTTCAGGTCTTGAGCAGTTAGAGCCAAGTCACATTTATTCACCTTCTTTATCCACTGGAGGCACCCTTTTGTTTGGTATCTTTTGTGAGGTGATGAATTACATCTTCTTAGAGGACATTTGGAAGGTATATGTCCAACTTGATTGCATACACAACATTTGATCATAATTTTTGTAGAATTATGAGTATGAACATAATTTCTTTGATTCACAAACTTCCTTGAGGTGTTAAACATCAATATTTGTCCATACTTTCTACACTCAAAGATTTTATGACCAAATTCCTTACAATAAAAACAGTAACCATAGAAACTATTTGCATACCTGATGTAAGGTTGTCTCTTCCATTTGTTTGCTTGAGGCAGTCTCTTCAATGTTTGCATATTTTGCTGGTTTGAATTACTCCTCCTTGCATAACAATATACAGCAATGTGTCCCAGCTTGTGGCAAGCATAACAAGTGGCATTCTTCATAGGAGGAAAGAATCTCTTTTGATGGTTTCCAAATTTTACATACTCAGGGGTCTTAGTATTTATTACATTCTTTGCTACTAGTGGTTTCTTCTGATCTCTATCTTCCTTATTACAGGTTTCTTCTTTTGTAGGAATTGTTTGAGCTGCTTCATCATTCTTCTTTGCTTTTACAAAAATAATCTCTCTGTCAACCTTTTATTTGCCTTTACTTGATTCTCCTTCATAGCCTATTCCAGTCTTTATCATAGGGGATCTTTGAGCAATCAGAATTTCATTCAACTTACTAGAGCTTGTTGTTTGAGAAGAGTTTATAACCACTTTCCTTTGAGCATTTTCTAATTTCTTCCTGAGACATATTACTTCTTCTTCCAACTTTTCTTGTTCCTAAGTTTTTTCTTTGATTTGCTTAAGTGACATGTCTTCTATCTTCTTAGCTTCTTCAAGTTTTATCTTTAGCTGCATAAGAATTTCTGAATTCTGTTCTTCTCATACATACTTGAGGAGAATGTCCTTTTGTTTTCTGCATTTCAGCTTGAGTCTATCAATCTCCTCCAGAGCACTTCTTAGCTCCCCCTCAAGATCGACTTCCCCTTCTTCTTCTTCATCTTCTAGCAGGAGTCCTTCAAGTTCTTCTAAGGCCATCAATAAGAATTCAGAGGTTCCTTCTTCACTTGAGGGTTCATCTGAATCTTCAGATGTACTGCTGTCTTGTTGAGCATAGAAGGATTTTCTGCTGAACTTCTTTCCTTTTTGCCAGTTCTTTGATTTATTTCTCTCTGGCTCTTGAGGCTGATTCCTTACTCTCTTGTGAGGACACTTAGCAGCATAGTGTCCAACTCTTCCACGGTTAAAGCATTTGAAAGGAATTTTACCTTTGTATTTACCTAATCCTCTATCCAATTTCTCGACAAATTTTGCCTCTTCTTCATCCGAGAAAGAGCATATGTCTCCCTCTTCTTCTTTCTTCTTTTCTGTTTTAAAGGCTACCTCCCTCGTACTTGGCTTCTTCTGTGGGAGTCTCATCTCATATGCTGTTAGATTTCCAAGTAGCTGGTTCATGGTCAAGGTCTCCCAATTAGCTGTTTCTTCTATTGCAGACACCTTGGGATTAAACCTGGATGGAAGAGATCTTAGAATCTTTTGCACAATTATACTTTCTGACATGGTTTCTCCAAGAGCTTTCATATTGTTAACAATTTCTGCAACTTTTAGGAAAAAACTGGCAATGTCTTCATCATCATTCATTTTTAAGTTCTCAAATTGGGCTCTATAAACGTGAAGTTTGGCAGTTTTTACTTTCTTGTCCCCCTCATGGATGTTCTCCAGAGTATCCCACATTTCTTTGGCAGTGTCTTTGTGCATTACTTTAATAAACTCTACTTCACACAATCCATTAAGGATGGCATTCATGGCTTTTGTGTTATCCACAAAATCTTGTTTTGTTTCTTTCTCTGTGTCAGTTGCCTTTGGGGCATATCCTAATTCCACAGCAGCCCAGACTTCTATTCCCAGAGACATTATGTATGTCCTCATTCTGATTTTCCAGAAAGCATAATTTTCACCAGTGAAGAAAGGGGCTTTATTGGTTGAGCATCCTTCTTTACTATCCATCTTGGGAACCTAGGATCTCCTTTCCATTGTTAGACTTGTACAAAGGAACCCGCTCTGATACCAATTGTTAAACCTTTAGTTAAACTGAGAGGGGGGGGTGAATCAGTTTAACACATTCATGAACTTTTAAAACTTTTCATTAAACTTATTTACACCTTCATTTCATATCCAACTTAATAGGTGAGTAATTTTAGAATGTGAGCAACAAGAATTAATATAAAATAACATTAGACTTAATATGAGAGCATCAGGTATTAAGCAGATGATATAAATCAGATCAACACATAAATATCATGCACAGAGACACTAGATATAAGTGGAAACCCATAAAGGGAGAAAACCACATCTTATTATTGTTGTGATGCAAAGGCAAGCTCCAACTCCCTCTCACCACTGTTTTTCTGCAGGCACCAACCTACAGGAGGCTCCTACCTCAATTCTGCAAGCTACAAATTGCAAGGAAGCACCAACTCCCTTCAATTTTCTGCAGGCACCAACCTACAGGAGGCTCCAACCTCAGTCAGCTACAACTGACAGCTATCAAGCTGCAACTTGATAGGGAAGCTCCAACTTCCTCAATTTATCAAACTGAATGTTTGTTGATTTACCTCAGATATCAGCTCTGTTTTATAGCTTCTCTTTCTGCTCTTCTTTTCTTAATCTTCTCTGCCTCACACTTCTATATTCTGCCTTCTCTAGATTTACTCTCTGACTACACTTTGCATATCAAGATGATATTATTTATAAGGATTTTCTTGTGACTGTTAACATTCCTCAATGAATTTGGAATGGACAGCCATGCCTCTTCGCTTTCTGCCTTTTCATTTCTTTCACTCGCTCATTCAGAAAATATAACAACATGCATTAATTTCAATATTACAGTGGGAGCTTTGTTTTTCCTCCGGAGACTTGCCAATGCATCACAACAATATAAATCAATTAAAAATATTTACATTCAAATTACAATGAGAACTCCAGCTCAACTCATTTAGTCTTTTGGCTCGCTACGCATTTGTCTTTTCTTTGACTGTGTCTGTCTTTTCTGTGACTGTGTTTTATCTCTTTTCAGCTCTGTTTGCTTTTCTGTCCTCTGTTGTGGTGTAACTGCTGCAAACATGTAACTGTGCTTTTTATATAAGTTCATTTTGTATATATATGTAACTGCTGACTTTAAATCTAGGCAAATTCCAGTGCTTTTTATACAACAAGTGTCTTGTTGATGTGGTGAGTTCCGCAAGCGGAACATACATACATCACAATTATCAATAATCGCCATCCACCTTAAGCTGAGGCCCGTGGGTCCACAGTCCATGCGGCGCATTTCAATATAATTGCAACAACTATATATATATATATATAACAGTGCCTTCACGAATTTCCGATTGCGATTGATATGCGGACCCGACCGTGTTCTATATAGCTGAGTTTATATGACTATCGCATCCGGTATTGCCAATCGCAATCGCAAGCTGCTTTGCTCCGATGCGATTGATACGCTCCACAAATTTCCGATTGTGATTGATATGCGGACCCGACCATGCTTTATAAGGCGGAGTTTATATGACTATCGCGTCCGGTATTGCCAATCGCAATCGCAAATATTTGTTAACATGTTCTGCTTTAACTCCGATGCGATTGGTACTTTTGCAATTGTTCCGATGCGATTGATCGTAATTGCAACTTTCTTTTGTGACGTTCCGATGCCTTTATATTCTCCAATGCGATTAGACTGTCCCGATGCGATTATGTCGGACTTCAAATACGTTTGAACCATAATTCATACACCCATCGGGTCCGGAACTCAATTGGAACTTTTGTCGATATGTTTCGCTGCCAATCCTTTCTCCGATGTGATTGGAAAGGGTCCCACCTTAGGGTACTTTGGTTCTTTCGCTTATTAAGCGCTTCATATTAATATATGCTTTGAGCCTTTGTGTATTAGGCACAATATATGTAATGTGATGCATACATATATAAGCTTCCGGAATTCAATCATATATCAATAATGGTTCATTGATCCATCGGGTCTGGACTTATATCGCAATCGCAACTTTCTGTTGTTTACATATTCTGCTTCACAGTTTTTCTCCAATGCGATTGGGAAAGGGCCCCACCATATAATGCTTTGATACCTTTGGCTCTTTGTCCATTAAAGCGCTTCATTACAAATATCTATGGTTTGGACCTTTGGGTCACGATTCTCGAAATTATATATATATCCTCTGGCTTGGGCGATTCTCGGAATTAAGGTTCATATATATATATCCGCCGGCTTGGGCAATTCTCGGAATTATATATATGCATACATTGCCGCTTGGGTTATGATTCCCGGAACAAGATTTTATATTACATTTACTTTGCTGCTCCAATCTTTAGTGTATCCTTCCGCCTGGGGTAATGATTCTCGGAATAAGGTTTGTATATATATATATATATATATATATATATATATATATATATATACGTCGCTTGGGGTGTTTTCTATCTCCGGAATCGGGTTTATGTAACCTCCAAATTGGGTGGTAATAGCTTCCTCGAATTTTCTCCGTTCATAGTGAAAAACCTCCGTTTTGTGATAACAACCCCCCGCCTGGCCGCCTTCGTATATAACGCGCTCTCTAATGTAACGCGCTCTCGCTCTATATTCTGCGTGCCTCGCTCTCCGCCTTAGCCGCCACCGCCGCTCGACCGCCTACCTCTACTTTAATATTACCGCTCGCCGTTATTTGCCTATATTTGCATATGCTGCCTTCTTTGTCTCCGTTCGTCTTTGCCATCACCCTACTGCCATCAATGAAAATATTTCCAACAAAGGGTTGCTGTTTACTACTAGTTGTACACATCGAAACTCTCTGAAATAAATACATAGTCCGTTGAAGTTGAAGAAGAAACTAAAGTCTTGGAAACCTTTATGATGTTGTTGCATGCTTGTTCCTAAGAAGGCTCTATCATTGGATCCATGAGCTTGGCTGTTGGTGAAGTATTCTGAACTGTTTTATGTTTTCCTCTGTTTTCATTATGTTCCATAATTTCTTACTACAGTAGGTTGAAAGTTTTAGGCTAAGAAATGACTCTTGGAAGCACCTTAGACCTGTTCATCCTTCACTGTTTCATGTTTTCTTCTACTGAAGTATTTTAGAGTCTTTAATCTCTCTCTTTAATCTTCATGCTTGTTTATTTCCTTAATAGTTCGAACAGTTGGTTTCAGCATGATTTATGGTTCTCCCTGCTTGTCTGCTACCACTTAAAAACTGTTATTGAAGTCTCCCTTTGAAGTTCTTTGCTTACAGTGAATCAAAGAGGTATGTTTTGATCTTGCCCTTTGTCCTCACTTAAACAGTTGGCTTAAAGGTCGTTATAATTATGATCATAGATGTTCTTAGGTGTTCCCTCTTCTATGACTGTAATTATCAGTAAATATTTTATGTTTCTAAGTCCTTTAAAATAAATCTTTGAGGAAATAGGGTGTTCCCCAAATCTTAGATTTCATTTTAAAAGTTGTTTTGAAATCATTATTTGCTTAAAGGTGTGATTTGTAGAATTTATGGTTAGCCCTATCTATCAAAGAGCTATTTATTGTTCAAATTATGCTTTCGAATTCCCTTTGTTTAGAATTAAACCTCTCTTTCCAAATCATTAATGTTCATCTCATTCCAAAAACAAAAGGATCCTGTGGCCAAGTTAGATTTGCCCTTTGATATCCCATATCCATTGATGAGTTTGTTATGACCTTTTCTTGACTCCATTGCCCAATGAACTAGATATTTCTCTGTCCTATATATCTTTCCTAGGCCTTTCATGTTCTGTTGTATCATTCCAACCAAACAAACAAACAAATAAACACCTGCACTTAATAACTAGTCTAAAACCAATACTCAAAGCACACAAGATAAACCTTTGCAAACAAACTTTTGAGAGATCCCTCTCTGAGAACAGGAGGACTAGATCCTGTAACTCTAAAGATTGGTTATGATGTTGCCTTGTCTTTTGATTTGCCAAACTATCAAAACACGGGACACCAACAGGACCTCCCCGAGCTCACCCGACTGTTTGCAAATTCGTTAAAAAACTAGAAAAAATCCCAGAAATAGTGTTACCTCCCTCCTTACCTCGAAGAGAAACTCTTTCATTATCATAAAGAGGCCATTTTGGTCAGTTCTCTAGTCTCTAGCCTCTCCAAAGATAGTACAGAAATGGGTTGAAAGAAACTATTCACATTCCACCCATGGGAAAATATCCATAGGGTTTTATGGAAGAGGATTTTTCACATTCCATTTTGAGACCAAAGAGAACAAAGATTTGATCTTCAGGAACATAACTTGCTTCATGGACACAAGAGGTTTATATTTGAACAGGTGGACTCCAAATTTTGACCCTGAGTTGGATGTCCCAAATGCAGTTCCAGTTTGGGTGCACCTTCCCCATCTTCCACTTCATTGTTGGGGAGATGAGTCAGTTATAGTTATAGGAAATGTAGTTGGAAAATACATAGACAAAAGTGAGCCTAAGGAAAACATGCACACATGTGTAAGGGTCTGTGTTGAAGTTGATCTAGAAAAAGGGCTCCCTAAAGCAGTAAAGATCAAGGTGGATAGTTGGACACACATTCAACAGCTGGACTACAAACAAATCCCTTTCAAATGCAAGGTATGTCACGAGTATGGTCATTTCGTTAATATATGTAATAAAAAAATAAGAACAGGAATCAGTAGAATCTTAAGAACAAAAATGGGAACAGGTAAAAAAAGAAGACTAGAAATAAACCATCTACTCCTTCAATCCCTTTCTTATCCACCTGTTGGCTTGAGGGGTCCTGACCCAGGTTCGGAGGTTAAGGTTTGCCAACAAACCCCTATACTACTGGCCCTTTCGGCAGTGACCTACTTGCGCAGGCCAATGTCTCACCCGAAGCAGTATGGGAGGGTGCTGGAACCAGGTTTCCGCACCCTGAGCGAGAGTAGGTAAGTCAAGCAGATCTGCATTCCCAGCTTCGCATCTAACAGATCTAGTTACAAGTTTATATAACATAGCACAGATCTAGTAATTACCTTCACATCCACATGCGTAATACCAATTTATCAGCACATCAAATAGAATCGCAACAAATAACAGATCATAGATTCATATAATAGAAACAAAGATATTTCCGCAGCTATCAAACATGCACTTTCTCATCTTAATCATACAACCCAAGTTCGCATCAATCATAAGAAAACAGATCCAGATAACATTAGATATCAACAGTACTTTGCATATATATATATTAATACCAAAATATTCTTACAATCCCAAAATACCGCTTGCACACACAGCTAGCAAGAGTCCTTCCCCAAACAACCCAACAACAGATCTAACAATTTGTGCTTAACATCAATCACAGTTCTTTTCCTACCTTAAGACTCAAAAAGGTTCATCTATTTATATTGATTAGCCTACGCATCCAATGGTTTGCAAACCGTGGTTTGCGGGCTCTTGGTCTACTCTTGACCCATTACAGTGCCTTCGGGGCTTTGACCCACCCCACAACCCCTGCGCTAGACTAAATAATGCAAGAAATATACAAAAATGGACAAAATTCGCAGCTTTAAGAGACCTTGTTTGATCCAGGTGGATTAAACAGGTACAGGTACAAATTGCTTGAGTACAAGGCTCAAAAATCAAAGTGTTTGAAAATCTCTCAAACCAAGTTCAAGTTGTAGATCTCGTCATTCTGAATCCAACGGTGTAGACGACACTCAATTCCGAGTCCGTATGAAGGAGTTAGGAGCAGTCAAAGTTCGGAGGTTGACTTGGTGATGTGGCAGACTAAGAAGGCAACAATTTTGCTGAAACCTGGCCACCGGATTCCGGCCAACCTGGCCAGATTCTGGGCGAATTTGTGGGACCGTTAATTGCACTCATTCGGTCAAAAATCCGAATGTTCGAAAAACAACATTTTGTTTAAATAACAATAAAAAAAACAAATATATATATATATATATATATATATATATATATTAGTGGCGTCACCAACCCCGCCACTCCATGAAAATCCGTATATAATATTAAAAAATAAATTTGTTGGGGGGCGGGTGGTCAGCCCCGCCACCCCCGCGGTCTCCATTATACAAAGGCCACGCATTTTTATACGGGGCGGGGGTTTTTAACCCCATCGCCGCCGTCACATGTACGTGGCATGGTTCCATACGGGGTGGGCCGCCCAACATGGGTCCGGCCCCCCATCAACATCAACGCCTATTTAAAAATAAAAATAGTTCAAAAAAATATTCAAACAGTCGGCCTTTTAATGGAGGGGTCGGGATTTGACCACTCGACCTCCTCCCCAAACCTTTGGATCTTCAACCAACTCGTCCAACGGTGACTTTGAAGAATCTGCCCATGCTACATTATATAAACCTTCATTCATTTGTGCGCACAAGGACTGACAGGAGCGGGCACGGAAAATGAGGTAGTGGAACCTTGAGCAGTGTGCAGGAGGGGGCGGAACCATGATCTGAGCCATTTTTCCACAGGGGCCAGATTTTCACTTTGTCCGATTGGGGCAAATTTTATATGGATTCAACACTACTCGACACCACAAATCCAATGGTGCTGCCCATTTTGTCAGCAGAGGTCTGCAATTTTTGGCCATTTTCAGATTGGGCATGTATAAGGTTGTAATTCCTCATTTTGTACTTGTACTTTCATTTTGCCATTTAATGAAAGCAACGCCTCCCCACTATTAGAGCAGGGCCCGGAGACGTAGTCCCTCCTGGACGAACTCTGATATCAACTCTTGTGTCTTCGTGCATGATGTTAATTGCTTCTCTCTTTTTCCGCTTATGCCTTTAAAGTTTCTTGTTTAAAGTTACAATTTTCACATGTTAATTCTTTTATGCATCTCAAACAAAAGATTTTGGAACATTATTCCAACAATCCCCTAACACAATCTTGTGACTCGTCCCGAGTCACTGTGATGGTGGGGTCTCCACCTGCGGCCACAACAGTCTGATTGCTTCAGCCAATGGAGGCAGCACAACTTCACTCTGAGCTGCAGCATTTTGCACAATATCGACCAATTTCTGTGAAATCATACTTTTCGTCACAGCGGTGACACTCTCCAAAGTTTGGTTTAGTTGCTTAACAAAAACTTCAGTATCCTGTGAGAGCTTGAGGGCTTCGTCATCCCAAGGCTTCAGGCGGTCATCGAGGACCTTCTTTTTATGTCGAAGTTCAACCATAACATTTTGGAGGTTGTGGCTGGTTCGCAGCCATGCCAAGCACTGAGCAGGAACCAAAGTGGGTAGGGTGGCTTCTATCTTCTCGAACTCTTCTTCCTTCTGCCGCAAGTCCTGGTTTATTTCACACAGGATCGGGTTACGCTGGACCTTGGTCCATATCTGCATGGTTGTTTCCAGTAATTGGGCGCCCTATGTGATCTGCCCTGTGATGACGTTCATAGTCGAGGTAACCAACGCAGCTCGTTGGGCCTGTACTTCTAGAGGCGTTTCGGGCTGCAACTTAGGCTGCAGATCCACGATCTGCTGCTCCATTTGTGTCTTGACCAATTGAACTTCTGTCCTGGAGGCTTTCAATGTTGCAACCAACCCTTCAATCTTAGCCTGGGGGGTGGCTATGGCCGGAATTTCCGTTGTAACATCTGCGCAGAGTTGGTGAATCAAGTTTTCGAGCTCCGCTTGCTTTGCGGTGGCGAGGCATAGTTCAATGTTCTTTACATCGATATTTTGTTCAGCCACATCGAGCTGTTGGTGCACTTGTTGGTCCCGATGGTGAATTTCCTTAAATACAGAGGTGTGGAGGCCCTGCAATGACTCATGTGGTAGTTTGGCCAAATTCAGCTGGACTTTTGTACTGGCCTAGAATTGCAGTCCCAGGTCAGGTGGACTAATCACAAGGGTTGCACCCGGTACAGAACAAAGGCGACTTTCTTCTGTAACTAGTGCTGCACTGCTGGTTGCCAAGGGCGTGCATATCTAAATCACACTGGTCTACAGCGTGTCTATTTTCAATTGGAGGGCATGGAGCTCAGCCTGAAGAATGTCGATCACAGCTTTCTATTGTTCCTCTAAGGCTAACCATCGATCTTCTGTGGCTAAAGTGACTGCATCAGCAATCTGTTCGAGGTCCCCATCGGTCAGTGTGATTGTTTCATCTCATTCCACCTGCTGCAAGTGCTGCTTCTTCCGGGGTCCTTTGACAGGCTCGCTTGTTCTCTTCATGCCTCGTGGGGAGGCAGGTCCTCCCGCATCCAATCCTTCTGTACCTAGGTTTGGCGGTGAATCTAGCTGAGTCTCTGCTTCTACGTCCTTCTTAATGGTATATTTCTGCTGCACATCCTTTTGTGCTTCTGTGCCCGTGTCCTTCCCGGTGCTCTTTCTCACGCCTCTGGTATCCTTGATGACGACAGGTGTGATTACTTTTGGTGTGTTGGTTCCTTTGGTGCCTTTCACGCAAGTTTTGAAGCCGATCTTCCAGTTAGGAGGCCAGAGCTCGATGACATTGTCAATTTCTTCATGCACCACCATATAAGGGAGCGAAGTCCATGCCTTATCCTTGCGTGATCTGATCTGGACGTTGTGCATGGTGATCTAGAATGCCGCAATGCCCTTGTATCTGTCATACACGGCTGGGGACAACCGTGGTCGGGAATTGATAGCTGCTACCAAGCTGCTCTGGAAGAGGACCTAGTAGACTTGGTTGTCCTCGATGCACTGTGCATCCTTGGAGTCCCACAAGTGTGCATTACGAGCCCCTTCACACATCTCTAAGGTGAGCTCAGGGAGGACTGACTCCGTAGGGGCTTCCCAGGTGACCAACGCTACGAGGAACAACAACCAGGAGTAAAAAAAGGCTCGTCCTTGCTCCTGGGACTCTCGGACATTAGCTAAAAACTTATCACACAAATACTGGGCCCAATTGAAACATATCCCTTTCCCGAATTGGCCTGCTAACTGAATTACGTATGCAGGGACCGAGGTGACTTGACATTTTCTCATCATCTTGCATGCCAACAACATGGTGCCCAACTACGTGCCTTGGTCGCTGATGGACTTGATTATAAAGCCTCAAGTATTTCGCTCCACATGGTAGGTTTTGCGCACATACTCAGTAGTTTCCCCCTCATACTTCTTGCCCATGCGCTCCAAAGGGTTCGGTCTGTTCATGGGAAGGCCAGTAATTCTATGAACCAGTGCAGCATCGACGAGGATCCTGTCCTGGATCCACAGGTAGCCATCATGAATTAGGGCGAGCAATTGTCGGGCTAACCAGTCTGTGATGTTGTAGTGACCGAAATGTGGCATCCTTAGCAAGTTCAGGAGCCTGGACCCAGCCAATCCACGCACCCAGCACTGGGGAACAATTTGGATCCCATCGTCTGCCTGAATCTTGTCAAGGTATAACTCAGTGCTGCCGTGGAAGGCCTCCAACCTGCCAAGTTGTGATCGCCAAATTTGATAT